>WEKY01000673.1:0-101303 GCA_013390045.1 Picathartes gymnocephalus
TTGCCGTCTTCAAGAGCCAAAATGACAAAATTAACATTGGAACTTCTCAATTGCTCTAGGTTTGATCTAAACCCCAACTCCCTTCTTAGTAAGTGGATTGGGAGGAAACATAAATTGCAAATAGAAGAAAAGGACGTCTTCCAGATCTATCTTTCCTAGTACAACCCTGTTCATGCTTTTCTTTTTCCCTACCAAACTGCCCGAGTTTCTTCAGCAGAGGGAGCTCCAGATTTTCGTTTTCCCCCCACTGCGCCTTTCCCAAGGATTGCCCAGAGGAGCTGGGAGCGAGTTCCTGCTTCTGGAGCCTTCCCTGGACAGCAACACCCACCCACCTTTCCTGGGTACCTTTCCCTGGACGTACCCCCCCACCTTTCCCTGGGCATCCATCCATGGACCACAGAACACACCTGCAATGTACAAAACACACACACACAATGTACACAACACACACACACACCCACACACCCACACAATGTACAAAACACACACACAAACACAACGTACAAAACATTTATTCAGACCAGTCTGCCTGCACAGGATGCTCAGCAGTGGTTTCACGCCTGGCACTGGTGCACACAGCTCCCAACCCCCCAGAGTCACCCACTCGCCTTGAATGGAGCACAAAACACAGCAGGGGAAGCAACCAAGGCAAGAAATCCATCCTCTCCCTGAGCAGCAGAAGGCCCCTTTCAGCTGTTTCCCACCAGCCAGCAGAGACCTTGGCAGGAGTCAGGGCTGCCTCTGGGCCACCAGCCCAGCCCAGCTGGAAGCCTGGGAAAGCCATGGTGCTGCTCTGGCAACATGCTTCCCCTTCCTCAAAAAGGAAAGACGCCCAAAAAAAGAAACATTTCACTTTTTCACTTGGAAAATCCTTCTGCAATATCAGTTTGGTGGCTTGGAAAAGTCTTGCTGGAGGCAAGGGGAGAGGAGGTGAGAGGATGCACCGGGTGGTTTCACATCAAACACCACAAGTGACACTTTTGGCACGTCCGGCCTTCATTTACTTCACAGCAGCAGAACTTGTGGTGTTCAGGTTTCTTTCCCCACAGTCCTGTGAAACCCAGTCTCAGGGAAAACGAGTCCCATCCTTACGCCACAGCATGTCCTCCACATGGCAGATTCCAGGAGCCCTGGCTGCTTCTGCACCCACACCACAGAGCCCCTCTTGGCATGGTGGGTTTTAAAAAACCCTCAAGCAAGCAGCATCACAGATTCCTCTTTTTTTTTTAAGGCATTTGCTGGTTCACGGGCATTTTCTCCTGGATCTCCTCGTACTTGGGTGGAGGGGTGAGGGGCTCTATCGTGATGGGGACACTGCTGTTG
Organism: Picathartes gymnocephalus; assembly: GCA_013390045.1. Classification (NCBI taxonomy): domain Eukaryota; kingdom Metazoa; phylum Chordata; class Aves; order Passeriformes; family Picathartidae; genus Picathartes; species Picathartes gymnocephalus. The sequence goes on from WEKY01000673.1 coordinate 1,324, forward strand.
CCCTGCGCCAGGTTTAGCCTGATGTCCTTCAGGTGCAGCTTCTCCGACTTGATCCTGCGGACCCTGAGGGGCTTGAGGCGCTTGCTGAGGCGCGAGCTGTGCCGGCTGGGCTGCCTCTCTGCGCCGGGCCCCGCGCCTCCCGGGGCCTGGCTGCTCTCCTCCAGCCCCGCCAAGGACTCGTAGGAGGGCAGCGACACACTGAGCCTGTTGCTCCTGTCTGAGTCTCTGGGCTCGGAGTAGCCCGTGTTCATCACCTCCTCGTAGCTGGGCACGTAGTATTGGGAAGAGACGTCTTCATCTTCTTCTTGACTGCAGGGGAAACAGTTAAGTGTGGGCAGCACATCAGTTCAGCTTCATTGTGGGAAGGGGATGGAGAGGAAAGAATAAAACTACCCCACCCCACCAGAAATAGTTTTTGCCCTTCTACATTATATGCCAGTTTCCTTTTGCTTGATAGAACAAATCATGACCCCACCTAAATTAAGACACATTTTATTTCCTTGTAACTTATGGCCATATTTGATCATTGCTTTCTCTGTCCACACACCCTTTTCTATTACCCAGTAGTGATTTCTTCCCTCAAGAGAACATGAGTTTCTCTCCTCCACCCTCAAAAATCAGTCAAGATACATTAGAAAAGGACATCACCCCTTTGCCTTTGTCATTCTGATTTCTTATGGATTGGGTACCTTGCGGTTCTCTGCAAAAAGATTCAACTCTGCTCTATGCCACCATCTATGCACAGGTACCTGTACACAATATTTCCCATTTCCTTGGCATTCTGAAGTTACCTTTCCAATCGAACATGGAAAATCAGTTTTCTGGGTGGATCAACAGACCTGACAAGAGCCAGCAGAGACATTGTCCCCTCCTGTCCCCTTGCACCCCACATTGTCCCAGTGCTCCCCTGCCTCCCTCTGCACAGGGAGCTGTGCTGATGGACAGGACTTGCCCTGTGCCTGTGTTTGCCCAGACTGTGCCTGCTGTGGCAGCAGCCTTTGCTCTGCACGAAGCTGCCTCAGCAAACAGCGGAGCCCTGCAGACTTTCACCGGGTCTAAACTCCACGGTCAGTCTCCAAGGCTGTTTGGCACCTTGGCTGCACCCAGAGAGGCAGAGACAGCCCCTCTGCTGATCCTCTGGCTGCTCTCCCGGTGTGTGGCAGGAGCCTGCTGCTCTCTGTGTCACCCATGACACTGCCCAGCGTTCTCTCAGCTCAATCCCATGTGCCAACCGAGCCAGGAGTGGCACCTCTCCCAAGGCTGCCTTGGCCACGGCTCTGTCTAGACCCCACTTCACACACCAACAAGGCTCCCTTCCACTTACAGCTGCATAAATGCAGCTGGAGTAATTTCTTTCCCATCTCCAGGACATACCAAAACCCTAAATCATGTCATGTGCTTCCTTGCTTCAGCACACGCTGCCTTCCTCTCCTTGCTCCAGATGTTCCTGAGCAACAACAACCGCCCTTGCTTTCATCCTCACACCCGCTCCCTTTGTCCCCAGAGCGCCTCCTCACCTGTCCTCCTGCTGCGAGGGCTCCGCAGGCACCTGCTGCTGCACATGGGCGATGGCGAGGTCTTCGCTCTGCCTCTTCTTGTCGCGGACACTGAGGCAGAGGGAGAGCAGGAGCAGCAGCAGACCCGCCCCCACCAGCACGTAGGCCACCGAGAAGGTCTTGCTCTTCAGGACGCCCCCGGAGCCGCGGTCGGGCTTGCTGCTGTTGCCAGCCTGGCTGCCGGGTTTGTCGGGGGGGCCGAAGCCGGGCACGAGGTTCCACACAGCCATGATGATGCCGAGGACCAGCATGCCCAGCCCGATGGCCGTCAGGGCGTAGTGGGACCCGTTGGCCCGGGACTGGGCCATGGCTCCTGGGGGGCCGGGCTGTCCCCACGTCACCGCATGGCTGCAGCCCTGCTGGCATGCGTGCGGCCCCCTCCCCGGGCAGGCTGCGAGCTCTGGGGACAGAGGGGAAGCTGTGGTGAGTGCACGGCAAACAGCAAAGGCTCCGCAGCTGCCACGACACTGATTCATCCCACTAACACTGGAATCTCACGCTGCTGTGCCTGAGGAAAGCGTGTCAGGATAGAGAACGGCAGCTGGATCCTTCCTGGCCGATCCCATACCCACCCTTTGCTACTTTCTCAGCTGTAATATCCACCAACCTTTGAAAATCATCAAATCACTGATGTTTGCTAAGGGCTTAGATTGCCTGTCCTTAGGAGTGTGACAGCTTCACAGCAGCAAAAGAAGGCTATCCAAATCTATTTCAAGAGCTGTTGTCAATGCAAACTAATCTGGAAATGCTCGGAAACACATCTCTAGCTGAACGGCTTCTCCTCTCCCCCTATTTGGGAGGGAGCAGGGCTCCTCATGGCGCTGGCTGCCTGCCCTGGAACGCCTTCCTGCCCAGAGAACAGAAACCAAAACTGCCTCTCTCCCAGCCAACTCGACTCTGTGGCTTCCCCCAGCTGCTGCTGGCAAGGGCTGCGAGAATGGTGAACCCTTGGGAGGGCCTCTGGCTCACTTCAGGCCAGCTCTCACCCTCCCTGGAGCAACACACACTGGTGCTGAGAGTCCCGGCTGCATCCCGAGGGGATGTCCGAGCATGAACATTCCCAAACAGCCAGGCCATGGGTGGGAACTCCTCCTTTGAACGTTTTCTGAGTCACCAGGACCAAACGTGCTCGATTTCCAAAACCAAACACATAGAGCCACATCTCCTGCCTACTCGCTTCCCTGACCTCGGGTTCTGTGACCCACGGGTGGGCAGCCAGAACTGCCCCATCTCCACCCCAGTGAGCCTTGCAGATTTATGGATGTGCCATGTCAGGGATCTCTTCTTCCCTCCCCAGCTTCTTGATGCTGGGTTGGGCTTGAGGTGGCCCTGGGCTATATCCATACACCCCCCACACCCTTCAGCTCAACCCTCCTGAGCTCAAAAGCTTCATGTTTGCTTGTTTAGCTTGAGTGCACGCCCAGTTTGCAGGGTCAAGGGCCAGAATAAAGCAGCACTCCCAGAAAACAGAGTGGCTGCAGCAGGAAAAGACATGCACACAAGCCCAGAGAGGAGGAATCTGCAGAGAAACTTCCCTGCTCACTGCCTATGCTCCAGCATGGCTGTGGAGACTCCAAAGGGGTGTCCCAGCCCCTCTGGACACATCCCTGGCCCCACACGGGTCTGGGCAGGGTAGTCTTGTCTCCCATGGTTTGCTGGGGTTCTGGGACACCCAGGAGCGCCGATCCCAGCCCAACGGGAGCTGCCACAGGCAGGCAGGGGCCAGCCCGTCACTCCCTGCCATGCCCAGGTCCAGCACGGGGCTGCTGCTGCTCTGTGTGCTCCTGGGGGAAGGTATCAGCTGATCCCAGCTTTAATTCCATCCTAGTGAGCAGCTGTTGAGGATGTGGAAGACACACATCCAAAATGTCCTCACCTGCCTTCCAAGAGCCATCCTCCCACCCAAGCGCTCCCAAGCACTGGCCTCTGCCCTCCCACACAAAGGTTTTGCTCTCTGCTTGTGCCCTATGGGGTTTTTTCCTCACCTGATGATCCAGCTGAGCTCCCATCCTTGTCACAAACACATCAGCCAGCCAAGACTTGACTTGAGAACAGCTGTGATGGCCTCGGGGCAGGAAAATCGCACTGCACCCACGGTGAGCACAGAACACACAGCGGGCTGGGCACATCTACCCGTGGTGTCTAAACCTCTGTGCCTGCTCACAGCTTCTGTGGCTCCCCTCAGGCACCTGAGTCCTGGAAGTGGGCAGGATTTAAGCTCCTACATCACCTCTGTGCCTGGAAGTTTTTCACGGATCCATTGCAGTGCTGCCCATCAGCCCAGCAATCAGATTAAAGCAGGAGACTTGCTATTCCAGTCTATCTCTCCATTGAATTAGCTGCTCTCCTGGCTTTCCAGAGCTGTTCCTATCGCTGCTCCAACAGTGCCCTGACGTCAGTATCCTGGGAAGGGAGCTGCTGCTGTCTCTGCCTCAGGTCCAGCATCCCTGGTGCTGTCTGGATGCTCATCCCACCATCACAGAATGGTTTGGCTGGAAAGAGATCTTAAAGCCCATCTCATCCCACTCCCTGTCATGGGCAGGGGCAGCTTCCACCTATCCCAGGTTGCTCCAAGCTCCATCCAACCTGGCCTTGAATACTAGGGGTGGGGCAGCCACAGTTTCTCTGGGCAACCTCTGCTAGGGCCTGCCCACCCTCACAGGGAAGAATTTCTTCCTAAATATCCAATCCAAATCATCCCTCTTTTACTTTAAAACCATCTCCCCTTGTCCTGCAAAAAGTTTGTCCCCCATCAGGTGGGCGAGTGGTGCCTGAGTGCTTCAGGCCCCTTCCCCGTTCCTCTGCCTGCAAACCAGACCCCTCTCCATCCCGTTCCCTGCTTGTCCGTGCCCTGCCCTGGCAATGATTTACGCCAGGATCTCCGAACCATTAAACTCCTCCGGCAGGGCTGCAAAGCCCGGGGGGCACCCACACCTCCTCTGGGCTTCCCGCACCTCTCCCCTACTCCTGCAGGCTGCTGGAGCCCTTCGGGATGCTCTTGCGACATTTCCAAGTGTTAATTGGGCATGGGAAGGTTCGGGATAAGCCCGTTCTGAGGACCACACACCCTGAAGGCTTTGGCACGGGTGACCAGGTGGAGCAGCAGCAGGAACAGCTTCCCCTCCGTGGGAGACAGACTCCCCTCACAGGATCAGCCCCGGAGCATGTTCCACATCCCGGTGTTCCCAGAGGAACTGCAGCCGGGCTGGGTGACTCACGAGGAAGCCCGACACCCGCTGCTGCTCTCAGCAGCACCCACGCTCCTCTGCCCCTCATAACCTCTAGATTTTCCCTGCCATGACATCACCTTCCCACTCACGCTCCAGCAGCAACACCTTTGTCACAGGATCACGAGAGATGAGTCTGCAGTCCAGGGAGCAGGTCAAACCCCGATGCAGTCACCGGACATGGGATGAGCTCCAGGGCTGCCTCATTCCCCAGGAGTCATTGGAGCACTGCTCCCAGGGCAATCCCACAGAGCTACACCGCCCCTCAAAAGCTGCCTTCAAAAACCAGGGTGTGATTCCATCACCAGTCATACCACTAATTTTCTGGAAAATTCTGGGGGAAAATAAACTCGTTCTCCAACCATTCGAAGATTCCAGAGTCTCCTCTGTGTTAGATTACAAGGCTCTCCCTTCATCCTCATGCTTCCACCCAGACAACCTGCTCATTAACGTCCTTCCCTGCTAATTGCTGGCCCGGAACATCCTCAGGAGCTCATTCCTGCAATGGCCACAACCTCATGCTGAGCCCTTGTTAGAGGGGTTCAACCCACCAGGAACACAAAACTCCATGTGGGGTCTAAAAAGCAACAAGTCGGGACTTGTGAGGTATTTTCATAGAATCCCAGAATGTTTAGGCTTGGAAGGGATCTTAAAGACCATCTACTTCCAATTCCTTGCCATGGTTTCTCTCTTTTTGGCCCTTCTTGCTGCCCCCGTTACCCCTGCCCCAGGAACAGGGATGTTTCTGGCCAGATGCAGCCCAGGGGATGCAGGGAATAGCCAGAGAAATCCATCAGAGTCAGGAAAAGAAACACTGCTGCTGATTTAGCAAATTTCTGATCTTTTGGACAAATCCCAGCCCGTTTGAGAGCATCTCACCAGGGAATAGGAATCTGGAGGGACAGCCCCATGCAGACTATCAGGGCTTTTCCACATTTTGCTTACATTTCCTGCCTAGAGCACAAAAGAACACATCCACATCTCCACTGCCCCCAGCATTTCCTGCAGACATTAAAGAGCTATTTCACCCTCTTTCCTTCTTAAACTTAATTTTTAACAATCCCCCCTCAGTTGTACCTTGTAGGCACTGCTGGGGGAATGGCAATGTTTTCCTAAAACCTTGCCCAAGGCTCTCCCCCCATCTCCCACTCCAGAGGGAGCCCAGGGCCCCCACCTCCGTCACTTCCTGCAGAACAAGGGTGTCACGGGAAAGCCCATTCCCAGCCTCAGGATGCTGCACTCCAACTGGCTGGCCGGGGCCTCCACAGCAGAACAGCAGTGACAGGGCTCACAAAACACTCCATTTTCCTTGTGCCTGACGATTCCCAAGCCATCTGCGTCTGCCCCTGCCGCGTCCCTGGGAATTCTGGGCACAGCCGCCAAAGGTTTCTGGAGCGGTATGGATCACACAGGCCGCGGTAGCCGTACTCCAGAGCTGTAATCACGACTGTGCAGCAGCCAACACCTTGGCCTTTGCCACTGAGATAGGAGAAACTGCCTCCCAGGCTCCTTCTCCCCATAATTCCATTATATCCACGCAAGCGGTGCCTGCTGCAAAGTGGCGATGGACAGTGACAGAGAGTCCTTTTACATCTGTGTTTCAGGACGCTGCCGTTTGTTCCTGGGGACAATGCTGCCGAGGCCACGCTGGCACCGGCGCCCGGCAGGTCAGCGAGCCCTCGCTGTATCCTGGTTGCTGTGTAAACACTCTCCTGTGCCTTTTCCTGCTCCAGGCTCTGGGATTGGCACTGCGACCAACTGCCAGACTAACGCTTTCAGGCCCACCCTGCTAAACCAGGGATGGGGGCTTAGGGTGATGCCTAAGATTTTTAGCTTTTGATATTTTTCATATATTTGTAGCCTTGTAGATTGCTAATGCATGGCTGTAGCTTCTAGTACTATTCCTATCTTTCTTCTCTACATTTAGGAACAATAAGCTAACCTTATAAACACTTTCCTAAAATATTGTTTAGTCTTATTCCAAGAAGAGAACCAACTACAAGGATGTTCTGTTTTCCAAACAGAATCTGGACGAGACATAACAAAAGTGGGGCAAAAGAAGCCTCTGGACTCCTTCCAGTGTGGCAGGATCCCAGGAATTATTACCTAACCAACTAACCTTTTCATTTTAGAGTATATGACAAATATACTAATTGACTAACCTTATAAAAATTGTAGAATTACTATACCATGTGTGATTTTCACCATATTGTGCATTTGAAAGCTTTCAAGTAAAGGTTTGCTTTTATATCCACTCTAACGTTGTTGGAAGATCTATTCTATTTTCCAGGCAACAGCAGTGCTCACCTCTCTCCAGGGAGCTGAATACCCTGTGCACCTAGGCCTGGCAAAGCAAGTCCGCCTGGGAAAATCTCAGCACTTTGACTCTTTCTCCTTCCTGCTTTCCTTTGGACACCACTTTGCAGCTCTGACTTTGGATTTTTTTTTTTTTTTTAAATTCTAATCTGCTGTTTCCGCTGAGATAAAGCCATTCCTCCGCAGCCTCCCCCTGCTTTTTGTTCTAGGATCTCTCCCTGTCTCCGTGCCAGATAACAGCCAGATAACACATCCTCCTCCAGAGCCTTCCAGCACTGGGAGACATTATCCATCTACCCTTTTGATGTCCTCTGGAGCAGAACCCAGCATTCTCGCTTCCTCCCAGCCCCTCTGGAGTGCTTTAAGCACCTCCTGTCCCACCACTGGAGGCCCTGGATGATTATCTCCCCTTCCTGCAAGGCACTAACCTGGCACCTCACACTGCCATCGGCCTCACCAGCACGGCCTTCCTCATCCTCTGCCTGGATTTCCAGCAATGCCTTTTTCCCCAAAAAGCATCACCCCTCCCCATGCTTTTCCAACAGCTTCTCTCATGAGTAGGACCCCCAAAGAAAACCCAGTGTGGACAGCCAAAGAGCCCCCAGGGCAGGAAGGAATGATGATGCTGGAGGGCACAGAGCCAGCCTGGGGACATGGAGCAGGCTGGGCAGCCAAATGACACGGAGAAGCCAGGCACAGAGCAGCACGGTTCCACAAGGTGGGCACAGGTATTTTGATAGGGATGGAGGTTTGCTGGGGATTATGTTGCTCCAAGCCACCTGCACTGCTCACACAGGATATTCAGCTGCTTCCACAGAGCCCTGACATCAGTTTCTGCCTGTGAAATACACTGAGAATGAGAAAAGCATGGAAGAGCATGGGGAGGCAGACACATACCTGGGCTGCTGGAGGGATCCCTCCTCCTGGGCTCCAGGTAGGAGAGCAGGCAGACAGCCCTGCCCAGCCCTGGCCCTCTGGCATCTCCTGTGGCACTGCCACAGCACCAGGCACCAACATTCACCTCTCCCCAGGGCACCGGTGGCCAAACATTCCTCCTTCCCCAGGCACTTCCCTTCCCAAGGGTTTACCCGTGTAATTGCACAGCTAAAATCAAAGGCATTTCACATACTTCCGAGTCACCTCAGTCCAGGGCTGGGTTCACCTGCCCCACACCCACATGTTCTTTGCTGACACCTGGGAGGTTTCCCTTTCTGGCTCTCATGCCAGGACATCCAGGGCTGTGGACAGCTGCAGGATGCTTGGATTTGTTGTAGAGGAATGTGTTTTGGCAGCATCCCATCTGGCAGTGGCCTAGCTCCAGAGAGGCTTTAAGGAGCTGGAAAGCCAGGACCACATCTCCTAGTTTAGCTTCACCTCACCATCCACCACACAGAGCCAAGGGTAGCCCATCTCACACGGGATACACTCATGGAACCGCTGGTTTCTGCTCACACATCCACACTTCCCAACAAACCCAGCTACACTGTGCTCAGCGACGCTTCTCCCCACCATGTCACCTCCAAAAATCAAACACCAACATCAGCAGAAAACCCCTCTGGGACACGCTTGGGAGACACGTGCGGGTTTGCTGAGCCCCTCAGAGCTCCAGGCCACTCCTTCTCCTGCGGGAATGTCACGACAGGAAGGGCCGAGCCCCCAGTGACCGGCGCTCGGCTCACGGACCGCCCGGCCCCAACCTGGCCTGCGCAGGTGTCCTTCTCCTGGGCTTTGTTTGCTTTCCCAACAGCCTGGCTCACGCACCGCTCCTGCACCTTCCCGGGGACGAACATCGCCATCCGCGGGCTCGTGCTCCGTGTCACTCCTGCCGGGCTGCCACCCGCGGGAAGCGGCAGCGGGGTGCCTTTGGCGTGGGGGATTACCTGGCCTGCTGCTGATCCTTCCCCAAAGTGCCAGCTCCCGAAACCACAGCCACTCTTCTTCCCACTCTTAGCACGGCCAGGGCTGACGAGGTGCCCCAAGCCGACGTGTCCCCAAGGGGTGACCCCAAGGCACCTCCGCTCCCCAGACGCCGCCGTTCCAACTCTCAAATGCGCGTCCGCGCTTTGGGGGTGTTTGCTCCTGCTTCGAGGCGTGTTTCCCCTCGCTTTGCAGGTGTTTCCCCAAGTTTTGGAAGTGAGTCCAGCTCAGCCCGAGCCGGACCCGGCTCCAGCTCCGGTTCCCTCCCGGTCCCGATCCCGGTCTCCATTCCCGGCGGGACCGCGCCCAGCCCGTCCCGCTCCCGGTTCCCAGCGCTCCGAAGGGTCTCAGAACAGGGGGTCCCATCCCTTTCCGGCTCCCCCGGCCCCACGTACCTCCGGCGGCGGCTGCGGTGGGTCCTGCGGGGCGCTCCGCCCTCCCCGGCCCGGCCCGGCCCTCCCGGGGCGGCGCTTCCCGGGCCCGGCCCCGCCGCTCCCCGGCCCCGGGCACTGGAATCGGTTCCGGGAAAGCGGGAGAGTGCAGGGGGCGGAATCGAGACTTCCAGAAGCAGTAGGGAGACCCTCACAAACCACTAGGGAGACCCCCAAAGCCAGGCATAAGTCACACTGGGGATTCCGACCGGGTCACCCCCTCGGAGCAGTTGCAGCCCCTGCTCGATGCATCACAGCCGCTTTCATATAATCCCGGAATGGTTTGGGTTGGAAGGGACTTTAAAGCCCATATCGTTCCACCCCCTGCCATGGGCAGGGACACCTTCCACTATCCCAGGTTACTCCAAACCCCGTCCAGCCTGGCATTGGACACTTCAGGGATGGGGCAGCCACAGCTTCTCTGGGCAACCTGAGCCAGGCCTCACCACCCTCCCACGGAAAAATCTATTCCCAACACCTTATGAAAGTTTTAGTTTTTATTCTATAATTTAAAACCCATCTTGTGATAGACCTGCTTTGTAAAACTGTACTGTAGCAATGAGCGGAGCTTTTCTCAATCAGTTCCAAGTTTTCTTTGCAGAAGCCCAATTGTGAGGAACTCAAATCACTCAGGCTCATCACTGCATTCAACAGAGCAAAGCCAAGCTTGCACTCACAGGGAGCCTGGAAAGCACTTTTTATCAGTCTGCTGCCCTTTATAAACATTCCCAGTTAACCACTCATGCGCTGGGAAGAGCCATTCCAGGCACGGCCCTCACCATGGCTCCTGGCCACATGCCTTGGCCTCATAGCCAGACATTCCCATGGTTTCCAGACTGAACCACGGGGAGCAGAGCTGGGCTCTGGCAAACTTCAGTGCAACTAACGCCGTGTCCAGTGTCACCTCTCCTTGGTTGCCATCCCAGTAGCAACGGGGATGTGTTTTTCTCACACTCAGCTGTAATAATAAACACCACCAAGGACTCAAATCCTGTCGGAGATGATACTCAGGGTGGGTTTTCCCCTTATGCAATCGAAAAAACTGCATCACTATGCTGCTGGACCAGCCACTGCAGTTTTTCCTGTCCCTTAAGCCCTGCAAGACCTTGTGAAGGCAAAAGCCATCATGAACCCAACGAAACTTGTCGCATCACCCAGCGTGACTCAGCTCCACAGCCCTGCCTTGGGGCCACCGGTGTTCGGGATGCTTGGGAAACCCCCCCTTCTTCCCTGCATCTCTCCCTTCGAGCGCAATCCTGCATAGAGCCGATGGTATTTTCCACTGACTCACCTGTCCTGGTGCACGGCAGCGATACCTCCCCCCTCTAATCAAAGGGCAATTCTAAGAGCCGTGTTATAAAAAGAAATAACTATTAAACATAACTGCGTATTTTTTTTCCCCTTGGATGGACTGTTTTGCATTTTCCAGCTTGGCCACCAGCTCAGGCAAATTTGCCCCACTTCAGGCACATTTCCTCCTCTCGTCTACCTTCCTGTGTCAAACACAAACCTGACATCTCAAGCAACTCTGGCAGTCAGGAGACATAAAAGGGAATTGTTTTCTCTGTAAGAAAGTGGGGGGAACATGGACTTCACACAGCGCCTGTCACTGATCCGGCACAGGGAGAGGCCCATGCCCGAGCCAGGTCACCCCCCTGCAGAGGCCCTGGAGACTGTGAGCACAGAGGGGACATTCATAGCGTGGCTCCTCGGGTTCCAACTCCACAAAGCTGAATATTGGCCTGGAATGGGCTTTTCAGTGGCAGTGGAGCAGGATCAAAGAGGGGCGGCTTGCCTTCACCCCTTGGATGGCTGCTAAAGCACCTGCCTCTCCCTGGCGCACATTCTCTGTGGGATAATGTATTCACATCCATCTCTTGGGCTCATTTCCCTTTCCAACTCCACAGCCATCCCAGCGTGGGCATTTATCTCTGGCAGCTCAAATCCTCCCCATGCAAGCACTCCCAGTCCAGGGTGGGCTTGGACTTCTCCAGGTTATTTATCCAGCCAGGTATGCAAGGTACAGAGCACAGGAATGCCAAGGAGGAAATTGGAGCCCCACCAGAGCCACCAGCAGGCAACAGAAGGGCCTTTCAGAGTGGCATCTGATGCCCTGCTATGCACAGAGGTGCCACAGGCTCACGTTATCCTGCCTTAGAAATTGCTCACTGGCACATTTCCCTGCTTTTTCCTGCTCAAAGGTGCTCAACATGTATGTTAAAGTCACCAGAGGAAGCCTAGACACGTTGCTGGATTCCTCCAACAGTGAGCCAAAAGCACTGCTCCAAGTAACTCCTGGATACCCACAGCCAGATGGCTTGTCCTGAAAGAGATAAAGCCCATCCCTGGGAGTCAGGCCAGTACAGCCACCAGACTGCACATTTATATTATACTGTAATATTATTATATTATAACACCATGGAGTGATAGCACAAGGTAAAATGGGATCAAACTGGCAGAGCATAGATCTAGATTAGATATGAGGAAGAAATTGTTTCCTGTGAGGGTGGGGAGGCCCTGGCACAGGTTGCTCAGAGAAGCTTCGGCTGCCCCATCCCTAGAGGTGTTCAAGGCCAGGTTTGATGGGGTTTAGAGCAAACTGGGATAGTGGGAGGTGCCCATGGCAGGGGTGGGATGAGATGGTCTTTAAGGTTCTCTTCCTGTCCAAACTATTCTGTGATTTGATGATTAACAGAGTTAACAGCTCATTAATACCAGAAATATAATATATATATAAAAAAATATAATGTATAATGGAACATGGCAGGGCCCCAGCTTTGCCCCCAGGATGAAAGCCCATCCCAGCCTGCTCTGTGATGGGCTCCCTCAGATCCCATTCCCAACCCACAGGCATCAGTCTATACTTTTCTCTCTTTTCCTCATGCCTGAGTTTCTGCACCCCAATTTAGAGTCCCTGCCAGGCTGCAGGCTGCAAACCTGCCATGCAAGTGGGAAAAAAGAGGAAAACCAGCCACTTGGGAGGCATTTCTGCACGCACCTGGTGGGAGGGTGCGACCTGTCAGCATCTCCTGGTGGGGTGAGGATCCAGTGCCTCGGGGCTGGCGGGACCTGGCGGTTCCAGTACAACCAGTTCAACCACTGTGCCAGGTCACCGTCTGCCGCTCCGAGCGCACGCATGTCTGCTGCTGGAAAGCAGCATAAATAAAGCCTCTCTGTTCACAGTAATAACAACAAACAACCTGCTGCTTCCTCCTGGAGCTGCTCCGGGGGTTGCTGCAGCCCATCAGTGAAGCTCTGGCTTGGGCAGGACTTGGGAATAGGAGACCCAGGGCTTGAGGAAAACATGGCTGGAAGAGAAGAGCTGCTGTGGTGTTGTGCAGTTGGTTATTTAAAAAAGCTGAGCAGAGATTAATGTATCTTTTCAAAATTAGGAGCAGATGGTGTATGAGGGCTTGTGCCCAAGAAAAGAATAATGCTGGGAAATCAGTCACTAGCAGTGATAAAATTCCAAGGAAACCTTCTTACCTGGATATGAGGCCTTATCACAGCTCCAGTGTCCCGGTTGGATGGAGCAGAGCCACTCAGTCTGTGCTCTGCTTGTGGCTGTGTCAGGTTGCAGCAGTGGGAGGGTAAAGACATGGGCTGAAGTGGGGACAGCTGCAGGGACAGTGGCAGAGCAGGATGTCCCAAAGGATGTTTTCAGTGAGGGATACCCTCAAGCACTGCTGCATCCCCTGGGCTGTGCAGGCAAGGACTCAAAGATATTTCCAGTGCTGGCTTTTTACATACAAAGCAGCACCAGTAAAAACTCCTCCAGGGAAAACACTGAAAATAGGTGAATTAATGACAGGCACATTCCCAGATTTTTCAGCAGTCCTGAGCAATAAGCCAGCAGCCTCCTCAGCAGCTCTTGACACCAGCTTTTGGGGAGATACCACCATCACCCACACTCTGTGACCAACCCCATGCCAACCTCCTGATGATTTATTCACCTGTTTGGGGTACATCAGTTATCACCAAAAATCCAGTCTGCAGAGATCATCAGCTGAAGCCATGGGGTGAGTCAGTGTGTCAGGAAGTGCCCCAGACTCACCCCTGTTTCCCTGCTGGGACCTCTCAACCCCATTCCTGACCCACAGGTGAAGAGTGCAAGGCTGTGGCGTGGCAGGTAAACCCAGCTTCTGTTGCAACGTCACCCAGAGATGATGCCAGGACCGGCACAGCTGGGCTGCACACCAGGAAAGGGTGCTGGGGACACGTGGTGTCCCCTCTGTGGGGTACCCCGGCCATCCCGCACAACACCCCATGTCCCGGCGTGGTGTTGGGATATTTGCCTTTCTCAGTCTAAAGTCCTCGCCAGAGAAAAGGCTCTTGTGAGTGTCTGCACAACAACGTGCGCGGTGCAAAGTGCACCAAGGCGGGCGAGTCACACCTAAAACAAACACACCCGGGGCGTAGAAACTCGGGGGCTGCTCACACGGTGGCAGCAGCGCAGCACGGTGCTGCAGCAACCGGCACGGCGGGGATGCAGCAGGGATCAGGCTGATGTGAGGGGGACGCAGCAGAGATAGAGGAGGGATGAGGCTGATGTGAGGGGGAATGCAGCAGAGGTGCAGGAGGGATGAGGCTGATAGGGGATGCAGCAGGGATAAGGCTCCTGCAGCGCCACTGCCAGGGAAGTGCAGATCAGGGGCACAAAGCCACCAAGAAGACCCCCCGCCCCGCCTCAGCCCAGGAGATCACAGACACAGGGAGTGTGGCCCCTCTGCTTGCCGTGGCTCTGGAGCAGAAGGTGACCCCTGTGTCACCCTACACAGGGTCTGGCACGGTTCCCACGGCACAAGGGCAGAAGCCTTACCAGGACTTGTGTGGCACTCTGACACATTCCTGGCTCCCAGAGCTTTTAAAACCACAGATGGAATGGATGAGCATCTGCACCCCATCCCATACACAAAGGACACCACCAAATCTTAGCAGGGGACCGCTCCAAGTGCAGCAAATCCCACCACGGTCTGTGCCCAGCTCATGTTTGCTGTGCTCAGTAGCTGCCCTTTAACGCCACCTGTAGTTCCCATTAATGCTTGATTCCAGCTGCAGGTAGTAAGAGTTGGAGAGTCAGCTGGCTTCCCCTGAGTTTTTCCTATTTTTCTTTACTCCTGCTCTCCCCATTTCACACTATGGTGGCTCTTACCTGCTCTGCAGTTGCTCCCAAACCCAGGAGGCTCTTTCTGTTTGAAAAAAAAAGAAAAGGTACACCTCTTGATCTGTATCCTGATTATGGCCTTGAAACTCATTGCAGTTGAGTTTGCTCCAGCCTGAAAACACAGTCATTGACCCCAAAATGGCATCAGGCCCCACTGCAAGTGCTGGCACAGCCCTACAGGTGACAAATGTCATCTGAATAATAGTAAAAATAGTAATAATTTATCACCCTGTACATTGATATCAATAATTTATCCAGTTGGAGCACAACACTTTCTGATTTCTCCATCCCTTCTGCTGTTCTTGGTCCTTTTCATTATATTTTCCATATCTGAGGGGGACATCTCCTGGCTGTTCACTCCGAATCCTTACTTACCTTAAACCCATGAAATCCCCATTTCATACAGATGCAGACAGTCCCAGCCTCCTACCAGCATTACTGCATTTGGGAGCAGGCATTTGGCTGGCAGCTGGTCCTGGGAAAAGCTGTCCCAGCCCTCTCCTGCATCCTCCCATCACCGCAGAGCCCCAAAAAATTCACGTGGTACTCAGGGTGTCTTGCACCTTGGTGCCACAACAGAGATGCCAACACCTGTCCAGGCTCTCTTCAATTAAACCACATGGAGTTCATCCATACTTTAAAATAAGCTTTATTTAGATCTTTTATAATTTTATATTTGCATCCATGCCTTCAAGGATTCTCCCCCGCTCATGGGGGGAAAAGTTAAATCTAATGTTACCCATAATTCATATGCTATTTAGCGAAGTTCTCTTTTAAATAAATCATCCTCTTAGTAATTTTTAGAATTATTTCCTAATTTACAAAAAAGCTGAAATGCAAAGGAAACTACTTGATAACAAGGAGATCTCTCATCTGTTCTGGTGGTTTAGCGTTTAAATTATAAAAACGCAAGGAGAACAAAGAAAAAAACCAAAACAAAACCCAAAAAACCAACAAAATGTATAAAAATGCTTCTCTGCAGAGAAAAGATGCCATGGGGCAAAGCCTGCCCTGCCACCCTAGGACAGCCCAGGAGGGCTGGTCCCTCTGTCACCCCCTCCATGGCCTCTCTGCATCATCCCTTGGAATGGAATACACAGCGCGAGGGCATCGGTTTAGTTTGGTGATTTAAGACAAAATACCCTTTTCCTTTTTCAACCAGGGTGCGCGTATCAGAATTAGGAAAAATAATACACTATTATAGTTCATTAAATAAATCTTAATACATTTTTTTAAAGAGCTTAAAATTATATTGTAAGCATTAAAGCATAAGGTACTTATCTTGGCATAAGCAGAGCACGGCACATGTTAGTGGAGAGGGGAAGCGGCCGCTGTGCCAGGGGGTGGTTTGGGGGCATTTCTGAGGGATTTGGAAAAACAAGCTCCACCTGTGCTTCCAAATCACCCCAGAGCCAGATAAACCTCCCTAGTGGGGACTCGTACCGATTTCCCCAGCCCCCTCTGACAGCAGTAACATCCCAAACTGGAGCAGGGTGGCCGGCCCTATCTGGGCAACAAACTGGGACATGGGATATCTCGGGATATCACCTTTTCCCTGCTCCCAGATTGTGCCGGATCCCCCTAAATTTTACTTGAAGCAAAGGGTGAGCCCCCCTAAAAGCAGGGAAAAACAGTGGGCAAAGCTCCCAGCAGCTTCCCCCCGTCTGATTTCCTGGCATGTGTTTAGGTTTGCGTTTTCCAAGGCGTTAAGTGCTCCTGGGGCAGCCGAGGGAGCCCGGGCTTGGGGGTCCACAGCCCCAATTTCCCCCGACAGCAACTTCCCAGGACAGTACAGTACAAACACCCCCTTCCTCCTCCCCGCCCCATCCCAACCAACGTGGAAAAATATAAAAATCCCAAAACTTCTGCAATAATTTAGTTAGAATAGCTCCTCTGGGTTTGTGCAAATAAATTAAAATAACTAAAAAGGAACGTTAAAACACTTATTTCCAGACCGGCAGGCGTAACAACCAGCCCAGGTTGCCTCTGTGGGGGCTTGGCCAGGAAGACATCACAGCAAAGGAGATTTTCTTGTTGTTTTTGTGTGTTTTCTCTCTAAGATCCCTCAGCTGGGCAGGTCCTTCATCCCCAAGCGAGGACATCCCGTGGGCTGGGCTCCGGAAAACAGCGGGTTTCGGACAAGAGACGTCACAAGCACAAAGTGCACAATATTTCTGGTATTTACAGAGACACAGCAGTCCTTCAAGTTTCAAGTTTTGTCAAAAGAACAAGAAAACAGAACAAAAAAACCCTCCCAAAACAAGAAAAAAACCCCAACCCAAACTGACAAACTGAAGCAACAACAAAGGAGTCACTGGGATAGAAAAAACAAAAACAAAAAAAAAGGAAAAAAAGGGAAAAAAACTGAAGTTACGACACAGCTGCATCGCTCCCAAGACAATAGGTAACACGTCCACAGGTGGGACAGGGGTGTGGGAGATGGGATATGTACATGTGCGGGGCCGGGAGAGGCTCCGGCGCCGTCACCAGTCCGCATCCTCCTCGATGTAGTAGTCGGGGGCCGTCCCGTCGAAGAGGCCGGGATCGAGGGACTTGCGCTGCTTCCCCCGGGCAAACACCCTGGAGATGGAGCCGAAGCCCATCTTCTCTTTCTTCTTTTTCCGTTTTTGGTCCTCCAGGTCTTCTAGAGACTGTGGGAGGAGAACACACAACCTTGGGGCCTCCAGCTTTTCCTTCACCAATTTTCCCCTTCACTCACATCAAGGATGATGGACCACGTGGTCCCAGTGCCAAAAAATATTTGGGTCCAGGTCCCAAAAAATATATGCATCCAGATCTGACAAAATATTTTCATCCAGGTCCAAAGTAATGTTAAGATCTTGGACCAAAATATAATAATATTCCTGAAACCTGTGTGGTGGAATTTGCAGTGGAATTGGGCTCCCTCTCCACATTTCTGGGATTTTGGCCTCTTTAATTCAACTGGATCAGGATTCCAGCTCCAGTAATAGAGCACCTGTCTCAATTGCAAAAATATCCCAGTGTTTTAGGGCCAAATACAGAAGAACAACCTGCTTTGGCTGGACTTTATTAAAATCAACACTGCAATAGGCCTGAGCTCCGTGAATGCCTATGGCATTACCTGGACTTTGGGGCAAATTATGGGAATATGAGACATCCTAGACTTAAAATTCTGGATGACTTCCATTCATCCCAAATTGGTGCCTCTGACCCACCCCTCCTAAGTACTTTCTAGCACAGGAAGGGGTCTCACAAGCAGGATTTGAGAGGATTTGTGCCTTACCTGTACGATTGGATTGTGCAAGTTCTTCTGTACCGGTCCAGGACTGTCCCCCTACGGCACGAGGAGATGGATCCATTGAATCAACCCCAATACAGCCCAAGACCCTCTACCCCCATGGTAAAAGGCAGCGTTTGTGCAGCTGAAGTGCAGTGAGGCTGGGATAAACCCCAGGGCAGCAGCTTTCCAGGTCAGCCAAGCCCCAGCGTGCTCCCCACTCCAAACCCCATGCGGAGGCCCCACAGAATGCCCAGAGCCCATATCCCCAAAGCAGGGCATCAAAGCCCCCACCAGGCAGGGCCTTACATTGCAGAGCGAGTGCGTTCGATGCCGGGGCGAGTTGATGTCACTCGGCGTGGACGACCGGTCGCCCTCGGCCGCGGAGGCGTCGGAGATGATGGACGGCTGCCGGGAATGGCAGGGGCTCACTCTGACCGCTGGAGGGCAGGGGGAAAACAGGGAATTAACTCCAACAAAGCCTCTGATGCACTTCCAGAAACATATTTGGGGGGGAGTGGTTTTGACCAATTTCTTTCCTCCCCAGAAGGGCTTGGCCCTGAGAACCTGCCCACGTCTCGATCCATGGGGTGCCCACCTTGTCGCTCCGCCGAGTGCTGGGGGTGCGAGTGGTAGAGGGTCTGCTGGCTCTGCCGGATGGCGGCGGTCAGCGGGAGGTCAGCCTGCATCACCCACTCCTGGTTGCCGTTCAGCACCGTCTCGCCTGGCATGGCCAAGGAATGCCGCTTGGGCACGTCCTTGGTCAGTGTAGCCAGGGATTGCTTGGCCTGGGGAAGGACATTGAGGTGGTGGTGATGGAGTGGGAAAACCACATGAACATCTCCCGGCACAGCAGAACACGCAGCAACACACTGCACACCAAACCCACCCTCCCCTAGGCAAGCAAAGCTCCAAACTGTGCCGCTCCCTGTGCCAGGGATATCAAGTTATTTTTGAGTGATGCTCTCTGTGCCAAGGATATCAAGCTCCTTTTGAGAGATGGAATTTTTTCCTCTCAGTATTGCAGTAGTGCAACCACTGCAGCAAACACTCAGATCTATATTAATTATCCAGCTCACCATGGCCAGCTCGGCCTCCAGCTCCTTCATGCGGTTGTCCTTCAGGTCAAGCTGGGAGCGGAGGGCGCTGGCGTGGTCCGTGGCTTCCTTGGCCTGCCGTCGCAGCTCCCACTTCTCCCGCTCCAGGAGGTCCTTCTCCTTCGCCAGGGCTTTCACCGCATCCTCACTCTCCTGCCGGGACAGGGGGTGGCCATCAGGAAGGGAAAATCCATGTGCTACTAGAAATCCCTCTGTCACAACCCCCTTGAAGACCACCCAACTGCGAGCGGTATCTTCAGCTGTCACAAGAACCCTGTGCTGGCAGGAATGTCAACCCTTTTTGGGGACGTCCAGAATGCAGCCAGTCCCCAAAAAGAAATGCTCACTGTGCACCTGGTTAAAAATACATCAAATTCCCCAGGTCCGGCTCTATTTCCTCTAGCATTTATTAAACCTTAACTTGCTGTGGTCCATCCCAAGTACAGCAAGAGTCCAGCTGGGGCTTTAGTGGGATTTTGCCTGATTACAAACCAGGTTTCACACTCAACCTGCTGCCAGCCCTCTGTGCCACAAGACCATGGTGCCAGGCTCTGCACTCACTTTCCTGTGCTGTTCGTAGTTCCGGATGAAGTCCCGGAGCTGCTCCTCTCGGCTCTCCAGTGTGGCGTACAGCTGCTGCATCTGGCTCACCAGGTCTGTCTTCTCCCCCTTCAAGCGCTTGCGGTCGGCTTTCATGGCTGTGGGAGAGAGGATGACTCCAGCATGGGGGGCATGGCAGGCCCTTGATTCCATCTCTTTCATTTTTCAAGGAAAAAGCACTAAAATTACAATCCCAAGGGCTGGGCTGGGAGAAGATGCCCAATTCACCTCCATCCCTGCCACCCTCAAAATGCCCATCACATCGCCACTGTGGCTCCTCATCACTGCCCATCCTCCAAGGGGCAGCTCAGACCCTGGAAAAGGAGGTTTGGGAGCAAAACTGCAGCCTCAGCCTCGAGGCCTGGCGCAGGAAGACCTGCTGCTCCCTTTCCAAGCTAAATAAACCACAACCAGTTTATTTTTAGCAGTGAGGTGGATTCTGGAGCGCTCCCACAAGCCCAGGGCATGGCTCCCTGGGTGTCCCTTCCAGCTCACTGATGCTGTGTCAGGATGAGGGGATGGAGCAGAGGCACTGTGGGATGTGATGGGTGTTTCAACAGCCCTGAGAGGAACCCAAAACCTTCATGTTTTCCCTGCTCATTGCACCAGGGAGGGATGCTTGCTGACCACCGACCCCCGGACAGCTGTGGAAGGTTGGCAATCCAGGGAGAGTTAGAGAAATCTCAGGTGGGACAAGGAGTTTTGGACACTTCTGTACATTAATGCTTTAGCCAGTACTGAATCGGATCCTTGGCAGTGCTGCAGAAGTGCCCTGTGGCTCCTGCTCCAGATATGCCCCATCCCACCAAAATAATGCCTAGTTTAGGAATGAGATCACAAATATTTCATTATATATTCCTGCTTTTCCACCCTGAGCAAGTGCCGCTAGCTCAGGGATGCTATGAAACACCCTCTGCACCACCAACTCTCCCTGCACTTACCGTATGGAATCACTGAGTCTTGCAAGTTGTTGTTTGTATTATTAAAAAAATCCTGAATGCCACCAAAACTCTCCAGAAAAAAACAGCCCCAAAGCCACCAGGGGCTGTGTCTACAAAAGCTGCCAGAAGATGATGCAGCATCATGAGTGGGACCTGTCTCTGTGCACACATCCAACCTTTCTCCATCAGATTACAGAAATCACAGCGGGTGTTTCAGTCCACACTGTTTTCTACCCCCTGTAATGAGTCACTTTATCTGGGAGCTTAAACTTAAACCATAAGTGCCTTTGGGCTCCTCTCAACACGTGGGGGATAATAAAGACAATGTAAGAAATACAAGAAAACCATGACCATGGCACTCTGAAAGGGGAATTAATTTCCTTCATGCACCTTTGGCACCCTTGGCTTTGAGCCTTTGCCTTCACCCAGCACAGGGGAGCTCTGCTCCCACCTTCCTCTAGCTGGGAACCCTTAAAAGGCATTTCCATCTGTGTATAAGCAGGGAGAGCATCATTATTTGATGTCTAGTGAAGCCCCAGGCATCCTGAGGCAGAAACACCTGATAGCAAGGATCACCCAGCCCTGCACATGTGCTGGAATAGACCCCAAAATCAGAGCAGCCCTGCCTCATCCAGCTCTGTGCTGCTCCCACATCTCACCCCAGCTTGTCACAACCACAGTCTCAAGAAGAGGTTTACTCAGGTATGAACTTCTGTGCACAGGTTTTACTCTACTTTTTTTACTATTTCTTACTCTAAGTGTGTGCTGGGAAGAGGAACAATAAAGCAAGTACTTGGAATGAAGCTATAAGGAAAGGAGGGGATTTGCAGGTGAGAGGAGAAAAAGATGGGGGAAAAAATCAGACTAAATAGTGGAAGAAGAGGGAGCTGTTTGGGACTATAGAGATTTTAATCTGTTAAAATCCAAGAGATGAAATTCTTTGAACCAACTATTTTGCCATTAAGCATTGGAGATTAATCAGAACACAGAAAACCAAAAAACAAGGTAGGAAATGCTGCAAAAATTCACATTGTCCTGTTACAAGGAGCTCTTGGGAGTCTTCCTTGCCCACTTCAATGAACACGACTCCTCCTGGGACAGCTCAGCCCCTTCCGACAGCAGGACTTCCCTTACTTTTTTCCCATCTTAAGAAATAACTACAGAAACACTCTAAAAACAATCACAACCACATCCATGTCTTTGAAAAAGCCCCTTCCCACTGCCTGTGTGTACTTAACCACCACCTTGCCCTGCTCAATTCTTCCACAGGAACTAAAAACTTGCTAAAAAAGAAAAATTAATGGTAAGTTGACCAAGCCATACTGGGGTGAGATCCACATCCCACAGACACATATGTATCTATATATGTAAAATTGAATTTCCTCAAGGATACTGTGAGGCTCTTATAAAAGTTTAAGTCACATTTGCCAATCTCTGATGCTGGAGGCAACAAAAGACTTCTAATGAATTTAATTAAATAGTGAGTCCCCTGTAGCATACAAACTCCTTTAATTAGTGGCAGCATTCATGGCCCTTAAAGATTTACAGAAAACATTTAATCACTTGCCAATAAAAAAAGAGAAAATGCTCTGAAGTACTATTAGAAGAAGGATAACTATCTCCCAAGGTTGAATATATATTGATATACTAATATTTACCAATATTTATGCCAGGGTATCATTACTACAAATAGATTATGAGGTTTGGGTATTGAAAGAGCAGATTTTTTGCCTATTGCCCCAACAGGATAATTTACCATTTGTTTCATTTCATATTTGAGAGATTTGCTGAAACTGTAACACATTTTTTTTCCTTCCCTCTATTACTCTCCTTCCTCCAACACTGATTACATCCTAAGCTTAAAGATTTATCAGTCATTTGAGAACTTCATTCCAAACCAAATTAATAGGAAATTAATTGAAAAAGGCAGGAGAAAAACAAAAAGTGAGGCAGAAGTGAGCTGTGAGGGCTGCCAGCAGCTCCTGGACCAAGCCCCACTTGCTGCAGCAGCTTAATCTGTCCTCAGCAAACAAGCCCAGCTAATTACTCGGTCGGGGAAATCGAGCCTTTGCAATCCATGGCCAGCCGAGGAGGAATAAAGCAGATTCTCCCTGGCTATAGGGGCCATCTGAGGAGGTGAAATGGCTTTTTCCTTTAATCTGATGATCCAGGGCCAAATCCCCACAGTATCCAAATAAACTCCCCCAGCCCATCGGCACAGTGGGCTCTGGCCAAACCTCTGACCTCTTCATAAACCCAAGAAAAGAAGCAAGAAATCCTAAACGCATACCATGGGCGGAAAGTACTTCTCCTACTTGCATTATTAATTTTCCCCTCCCCCTCAAAGCACGTGGCAGGAGAGGGGAGACCCAGCAGCCCCCCTTGGACTCTGCAGCTCAGCACCAGCCTCAGCAGCAAGGGATGGGGGACAAGGGCTGGGATGAGCTGGGGGGACCCCCCAGCTCTCACCATCATCCCCACCTGCACCAGGCCACCCTGCACTCATGTTATTTGAGCTTCCAACTCCTGCCACTTGATCTGTCCCTCGGTCCTTTGGGAGAAGAATGATGGACGCAGAGATGTAACAGGAGCGGCTCCATGCTGGGCTCCTCTTGCAGCCAAAACAATTAAAAATCCACCCCCTCGGCACCTTTTATTCCCAGCTCTATGCGAGGGGCCAAAATCCAGTCACTCCTCACTGGAGAGGCACAGCCTTGTCTGGGACAGCAGCAGGGCTGGAACCAGCCACCGATGCCACCACTGAAGTGTCACCACCCTGTGGCCCCAGTCTGATCTCACCATCCAACAGCTTCCAGCTGGGAATTAGCTCCTGTATCCTAAACCCAGGCATCTCCCCCCAGGATGGGGGCTGCTCTAAATACTGCCTTGCCCCTTGGAAATTAATAATATCAGATTAAGGGGATGTCAATTATAGAACATCCTGACGTGGACCCACAAGGGTGCCACTGATGTCCAACCCCTGGCCCTATGAGATGGAGGCCCCACCATCCAGCTGAGGTTCCTTTGGAGGACATATGAGTAATAATTAGTTTGACGACCTTGATAATGTGGTATTAGATGAGTAACTACTGTTTGAACCATAGAAGCAGCATCTGTGCCCCATTTCACCCTCCTGGGATGAGGCAGCAGAGCCCAGACACACACCAGGGCACTGGCAGAAGATGCAGCACACCCCTGAACTCCACAGAGCACCTTCCCATGACTCCCATCTACATGTAAGTCCTTCTCTCACCCCACACAATGTGAATTTTCATGCCAGGAACAGAATCAGAGCTGACTTTATCACTTACTGAATCACACATTTATTTTCTAACGCAGGGAAGGGCATCCTCGCGGAGCACTGCTGAACCCCAGTCATGCCCTGTGCAACAGGAATGCACAAACCCATCCTGTCCCATTAACATTTACTTAATTTCTCCTGTTTCTTCCTCCCAACCATGAAATCCAATACTGTCACCATGACTAACCCATAAAATTGGGATCACAGTGCTGCTTCTTGCTTTGCAATTAAAAAGGCATGTGCGGTCCCCAGGGCAGCCATCACCATCAAGATCTTGACATTGGAAACATCAACATTCCGTGGTGTCAGGAAGAGCCAGCACTCGCTCCCGGGTGTGTGGAGGTATGGAGCAGGAAGGAAATTAGAACCCAATGTCAAATTTCAGGAAAAAGTTAGGTGAGGCAATTCTCCTTGGGGAAGTTTACCTGGTAACAGCCAAGGGCTTTCCAAACCTGACCCAGCAGTCAACAAGGTGGTCAGTGACTTCTGAAAACGTAAGCTGGGTCTTCAAAGGAGAACAGCTGGTTTTCTGTAGAGATCCACATCCTTATGGTGGAGATGACTTCCTTGTCTGGGTCCATGGCTGAAACATCCATCAGTCAGAACACCCATTTGCCAGGACATCCATCCAATGGGACACCTGTCTTCTGGGACACCCATCTGCCAGATCACACATCCTTCTGGGACATCCATCTGATGCAACCCCCATCTTTTGAGACATTCATCCACTGGGACACCTGTCCACCCATTTCTTTGCTTTGAGCTGAAGGTGAGGGAGGGAGAAAACCAGGCTACAAACCGTTTGTGGAGCAGACACTAAGTTGGTTCATCCCTTTCCAAGAAGCAGGGAAAGCCAGCCCGAGGTTTCCACCCTGGCACTCAAAAAGGAAACAGAAACCAGGTCTACTCTCCGTGTGATAATCCCGCAGGCAAGCTCCAGCATATTGGATAAACCTTCCCAGAAATGGGGTTTCTGCCATTAGCCCACGTGCTCATGGATGTGACCCAGCCAAGAGCCTCCTCAAGTCCCCCGGGCACTTGGGCACGGTCCCTGCCCACAGCAGGACCAGCAGTAATAAAGCTGTCTGCAGCTTCTCCCATCAGGCATTTCCACACCAGAAATCCAGACCACATCCATACCTTTCCAGCCAGGACAAGGGAAATAGTAACTGCACTAATGCTGGAAGCACAATTCAGAGTCCCAGCCGTGGCCAAAGTGGAGAGGGCGGTAGGATGTAGCACTGTGGAATTTTAATTGGATGTTAATGGATTAAAAAAAGTGCAAAAGATGGAATCAGCCCATCTTAAAAACTCCTGGAGCCCCCAAAAGCAAACCCGACCAGCAAACCCTGTCTGCTTCCCTTTGCAGCATGGCCTGGCGAGCCAAGATCCATCTGAACCAGCTGTGCTGCACTTCCAGGCTAAGAGCCAGCAATGATGACAGATTTCCATATAATTTATCGGCTAATGACATTCCACAGGACCCACCATGGATCGTGGGCTGCTGCATGCCCAGGGATGCTGCGGCCGATGCTGCTGGATGTGGGGCCACCTTTGGAGAGGACGTGGGGCTGGGGTTGCAGGGATGCAGGAATGCAGACTGTGAGGGGGGAGTTGCTCTTGGGAGATGCTCTCTGGCTGCAGGACACAACTGACACAGATCCTTAAATGACAGGACCTCGTGGCCAAGTTTCCCTGTGCTCCTGGCACGGCCTTATCCCGCAGTTCCTTACTACAGAGCCCTGACTTCCCCAGTGTGTCCATCAGCAGATCCATCTTCCCTGGCAGAACCAGTCACCAGGCGCCGTTTTTGCTCCGTTTTTGGCTCCATTTCTCTCTGGACAATTCTTCACAGAAAGGAAAAAGGATTTTTTTCCCCCTCCAGCTGCTGATCTCGTTTTCCAGTTATCCATGTCAGTCACTGTTGCCAAGCCTGCTCTGCTGCCCAGAGCCTCCAGCCCAGATCCAGCCTGGACAACTTTCCCAGAAAACCACAAAAGCTTCTCAATATTGCAGGACAGGGAAGGAGCATCAACTGAGAAAAGATTCTTGCTATGTGCCCTTCCAAGTGCCAACTGAGATTCTCTCTTCCTAGCCACCATACCTGCAGAGAAGTCCTGGAAAACCAAGCTCAGAGGCTTGAATACTGTGAAATAAAAGCCCAATAAAATCCTGACATTATATTCCTTAAATACTCACAATTTTCAAGCCAAACTCACTTTTTCCCTGGACTATCCTCCACAGAAGCACATATGACCTCATTGCAGCTTCTGAGATGACTTCTGACTCTTTTCTTTTTGGAAATAATATTATAATAGTTCTGCTTTTCTGCATTTTGCATTTATCAGCACTTCCCCCCGGCCTGATCCACATGGAGAAAATATTCCCTAATTAAGGTTTTTCTCCTCCAGTTAACAGTTCCATAAGCCCAGAGCATTTCCTGCTGCCTGAGGCTGCACCGGTGGTGTGGGGGGAGGCAGGATTTTGGAGGTGTTTTGGCTGTTGCTGATATACAGGGATGTTTTTGTACACCAGAGACTGATAACATAAAATTTTCTGAAGTCCCTTCCCCAAATACTGACTCAGCCCAATTCCCTGTGCCTCCGAGCATCTCAACATCCTGGACAGGGGGAGATGGAGAGGCCCCACAGTTCCCCACGTGCCGCTCAGCCTCTGAGCCTGAAAACTTTTGACAGCTTCTCCTCATAATCCGCAAACATGAGCTGACAAGTGCAAGTTATACTCGGTATGCTGGGGATTTGAGATGATATTTAGAGCCGTGGCGCTGCCAGGGTTTGACGCGGGAGCGCTTTCCCTGCTCAGGATCATCCCCCGGCTCCAGCTAACAAACCATCCTGCTTGGATTTCTTGTCAGCTTGGTTTCAGAGTGGAAAAGTTGCGATGTTGTATTTTGCTACACACACCCCAGTCCCACGGCTTGCTGTGCTGGTGAGGGAAGGAGAGCATAGCCCTGACTGCCACAAAAACCCCCAAATGCAGGCGTGAAGGAAGGAGGAGACCCTGCACATCACCTGGAGGTGACTTCACATGAACACAGAAAGCTGCAGTCACCAGGAAACTCGCTGCTTCCCTCCTACAAGTCTGAGGGGCTCAAATCCAACCCACCCCCATCTCCAGCTGCATTTCAGCTGCTGCCTTGGCTCTACTCTACAGCTGTGGAGGAATTCCTTTGCAGTGCTGCAATCAGCCCTCACATCCCATTTCCCAGCCCATTGCTGCACCCCAGTCCTTCCCAGCTCCACACACCCTTTGCCGAGGCAGGAGAGCAAAGGGGGTCCCAGGGACACCAAACCCCCTCCAGGAGCGCCTGGTGAACGCACTCTGCAGAGTCCAAGTGAAAAGGATGGCTTTTCCTTTCCTCATTAATCAACTTTTTGAAAGTTTAGGGTGCCAGGGAGAGGTGCAGCAGAGGGAGGTGCAGCCCTTACCCTGCAGAGCCTCCTTGGCACGCGCCAGCTCCTGCTCCTTCTGCGCCAGCTGCACCTTCAGCTCGGTGGCCGAGAGCACCTCCGGGGACTTGCTGCCGTGCGTCTCCTCCAGGTCCTTCGTCAGCATTTCCTTCATTTGCCGGAGCAGGTGGACCTCCTCCTGCAGCTGGGCCACCTCCTCCCGCAGCAGCGCTGGAGGAAGAGGAGACACAATGCGAGGAAGTGAGTGATGGCTCCCGGCACAGCCCCACGTCCCGCTGGAAACTCAAACCCCGGGGAAATGCTGCTGGAGTGGCCCCTCCCTGCTGGCAAAACTGCTCTGCACAGCCCAAAACTTCAGTACTCTGGGACTGGAGAAGGAGGAGGATGGATGTGATGGGAAGGCACTAGGAGGGAGGTGGGGAGCCTCCACTGGGTAATGGCTTTTGCATTAAAAAAATAAAGAATTATGTTAATATGTAATAGTAATAGTAAGAAGAAACCAAGAAGGACTTTCCCATCCAAACCACTCACTGACAGGGCTGAGGTCCAACAGAGTCTCCTGAGCTCCCACACATGTCAGCTCTGCCTCCTGCCACCCACGTGCTCAGGGCACACTCAACAAAACCACTGTGAGACTGGAAAAGGGAAGACGACACTTCCATCTGCAGCCCCAAACCCTGAATTTTGCAGATTTACATACAGTGACTGCTCACTCCTCCAAGCAGCTACACTGCAGGAGCAACCTCGTAGAACCCAGCTGGGATCCCCTCCACAGCAGGCACTGCAGGAAAGCTCCAGCACCTCGCTTCCTACAGCTGCACCCACTGTTTAGAGTAATAAAGTGCTTTTCTGCTACTTCCACATTGCAGCCATCACCCTCATCCTGCAAAACACATTGGAAATGTGCAGGCGCCGCTGCAATTCTCTGTCTGAATCTGGCTTTGCTTTCCCTCCCATTTAAAAACAGGTGAAGAAAAGCCCTTTCTCATCCCAAATTTGCTTATTGATTTCACAGAATCATGGAATGGTTTGGATTGGAAGGGACCTTAACGACCACCCAGTCCCACCCCCTGCCATGGGGCTGGGATACTTTCCACTAGACCAGGTTGCTCTAAAGTCCAACGTGGACTTGAACACTTCCAGGGACGGGACATCCACACCCTCCTGGGTTGGCATCATGGACACGGGGAGAAAAAATGACCTCATCAGCACACGTCACAGTTTCCAGAAAAATGAAACAGAAATTAAACCCAAACACCTCCTCTCCAAACCAGCGTGGTTGTGTCCTTTCCCCAGTGCCTCTGTGTGGCAGCCAGCCTGGAGAACACCAACTGGACATGGAACACAGGGTTTTTTCCCCTTATTCTTCCTCGGGTCCCTCTGCACGTGCAAGGGCCGTTTCCTTTCCGGCACCGCTGGCGGAGCGAGGCCGGGAGCTGATGCCGGCGGCAGGGCAGGGGGAGGCGGCTCCCCGCGGCAGCTGCGCCAGGAAGGCAGAAAATCTGCTGCACATACTTGAAATGCTTCCCGAATGAAAACTGGCAAGGCCCCATTCTGTAAATTATTTAGCAATAAAGTCACTAATGAGGAACAGTCGAGCTCCAGGCTGGGGGGGGTATGGTGCAGCCAAAAGTGCTTTCTTGAAATCCGTGCAAAAAGCAAGAACTGGAGGCGGCCAAGGCCAACAGGATCTTCCCCAGGGATGGGAGAAACACAGCATGTCCCCTCCAGCCTCTGGGAGCCCTGAGAGGATGTGAAGGGCTCACACGTGGTGGAATATTTAGTGTGCAAAACCCACCCAGCGCCTTCTCCAGCCACAGAAACTCCCCTGCAGCCCCACAAAACACCCCTGGCTGCAACAAATTGCTCTTTTTTTTCCCCCACTGGTAATTCATTTTCACCTTTCCTCACATGCCATTTAACCAAGGGCTATTCCTGGGAAAAAAATTAACCAGCAGATGAGCACGGAGACAGGGCAGCTTGCAGAGGGGTGACTGATCCCAATGGATTCCTGCAAATTGCAGCATTTTGGTGGGAACCAAGAAAATCCCCATGGCAGCAGGAAGTGATCTGGGAAAGGGAGAGGGGAAACAAGACCAAAGACAGACAGCCCAGGGGGAATTTTGCATCGAAAAATTCCAGAGGGGTCCTTGGGCATAGCCCAAGGTGCTGTAATGCACTGCCCAGTGCAGCTCTCCAAACATGCACTGATCCCTTCTGGTCACGGTTAGAAACACCAAAAAAACTGAAAGGCATCATTCCTCCAAAACAGGCAACAAGGGAATTTCATCCCCACTTAGTACTCGGCTCCTGATCCAGGCAGAAACTGCTGAAGGATTAAAATCTGAGATCTATGAGAAGCTACAGATGTAATCTGAAGAGAAGCATGCAGCACCATGCTCCCCACGCTGATGGCTGCAAGCCAAAGCCTATGGAGAATCTGAATTATTGATCAGCCATACATCCAAAATTTTTGCTTTTTTAGACTTATAATTTGACATAGGCATATATATATATATCTATCTGTAGGAAAAAAGGGTTATGCTTAGCGAAATATAGTTATATTGTTACATATATATTATAATATATATGGCAAAGCCAAATCCGGTTTGAATATACATATATTTGAATATATACATATATTTGAATATATATATATATATATGTATATAATTGGAAAGCACAATTAATGCAGCCAGGGTTTGCTACGAAAATCCCTTTTTCCAACTCTCTCTTGGGGCTCCTGCCAATGTCATGGAATCATAAACTGGTTTGGGTTGGAAGGGAGCTTAAAGCTCATCTTGTTCCACCCCCTACCATGGGTAGGGACACCTTGCACTATCCCAGGGTGCTGCAAGCCCCATCTAGCCCGGCCTTGGACACTTCCAGGGATGGGGAATCTACAAATTCTCTGAGCACACACCTGTAATGAGACTCACTTGTGTACAGGATTTCCATCACTCCAATGCTTCCTACGGTATTTTTCCAACCAAAATCACACCAATTTTCCCCCTCATAGCACCTCCCCCGCCCCAGCACAGAGCATCTGCTCTTCATCACTCTCCTCCAAGCATCCATCCCACCTTTCCAGCACCTCCTGCTCATGAGGGTGCTATGGAGAAATCCCATGTTTTTGGCATAATTTGCATTAAGAGACTCAGCTTGAAAGGGGTATTTTAGCTTCATTTTAAAACGGGGGAGAAAAGCCCCGTTGCTCTGCCAAGTTTAAGTACCTAAACAAATGACCAAAAATGCACTGTTTGCTCCTAGCAATCATTACAGAAAAGTTCCAATAGCTGGGAAAATGGGGTCAATTATTCAGGAATTTCATTTCAGCCTCTATTCCTTCCACATACAGATGGCTGAGGGAGGATTTCCATGTGATTCCTACGAGCTGGATGGAGCTGTGCCTCTACTTGAAGCTGCAAAGGAGTTTGAAGTCAACACCAGCCTGCTCGAGCATGGCCCAGAGCTCAGTGCCTCTCACAAGGGACTCCACACACCCCCCAACATGATGCAAAAACAATCAGAAGAGAATATTTTTTAAAGGCTTTTTTTTTTGCAGTTCACCCTTGCAAGCATCATTGTATCAGGGTGCCAAGTTAAATCTGCCATTAGGAATCGCCTCCTAAATGCAACAACCTCAATGTAAAAAGCTTCCACAGCACTTTTCCCCCAGTATTTTTGTCCCTTTTAAATTTTCCCTCCTCTTTTTAAACTTCTGTTTTTTTCAGGGGGAATTGTGTGCCTTCTTTAATTCCTGACTACTCAGAGGAGAAAGAGGTATTGCCTTTCACGGACAAACCCCATCACTCATTCCAACCCCTCCCAAATCTGCTGCAAGTGGGCAGCAATGAAATTAATGCAATTTAAACATTTCCCAGACTAACTGATGAAAACTACCATTCTCACTGAAATAACTGGCTATTAATTATATTTTAGTTGATCATATTAAACTTCCATGACACTGCAGGATTCTGCACCCTTTATGCTTCAACCACTGGTTGGTGTTAACAGACAACGCAAACGAGATTTTGTTGTTGGTGGTAGTGGTTTGGTTTTTCGTTTTTTGTTTTTTGGTTTGTTTTTTTTTTTTAAAAAATTGTGCTGAACACCTCCAGACAGCATTTGGGGCTGAAGTTTCCACTCCTGCTCCTGCAAATCCCATCTTGGACTCCTCTGGGCAGCTGACCAACCCCCCATGCAGCAGCAAAGCCTTTTACTGGCCTTAGAACAGGCATCACTTTAAAGACATCCATTTAAAAGCCTTTTCTTTCCATGTAACTCAGCTGACACGATTGCTGTACATGCATTTCTGCCTTTGGAGGGGACATATTAAAAATGGATGCAGAACAAACGTTGAGGCTCGTGTGGGTGAATCAGTATCTCAGGTGAAAGCTGCATTTTGTGCCGCTTTTGTGAGTTTGATGGTGAGATGGTTTTTGCTTTGCTGGGCACAAGTCAAGGGTGTGTTTTTATCCAGAACATCAGCAGAATAAATATACGTGTAAACACACCTCTGTCCTACAATGGGAAATGCAAGGGTCATAAAGAACATTATTAGAAAAAAAATAAGGATTCAAGACCTAGGGATGAGCTGAGTTTGTATTTTAAAGAGCATCTTATCACCTCTGATTTTTAAGTAGCTTCTCAGCTGGGGTCCTCTCTCTTGCAAAGGTGCAGAAAGCTGGAGAGGGACTTCTAACAAGGGTCTTGAAGTGACAGGACAAGGGGGAATGGCTCCCCAGTGACAGAGGGCAGGGGTAGATGGGATATTAGGAAGAAATTCTTCCCTGTGAGGGTGGTGAGGCCCTGGCACTGGTTGCCCAGAGACACTGTGGCTGCCCCATTCCTGGAAGTGTCCAAGGCCAGGCTGGACGGGGCTTGGAGCAACCTGGGATAGTGGGAGGTGTCCCTGCCCATGGTAGGGGGTGGAATGAGATGGGCTTTAAGGTCCCTCCAACCCAAACCATTTGTAAGAAGACCCAGCTACTGCCACTGCCAGGACCTGGGGCAAAGCCAACACATCCAACCTCTCCCTTTGACACCTGGACACCATGATGGACTCACAGTTCCTCAAAATGAGCCCCCTCTCCACCCCACAGCATCAGCTCCTCAAGGGGATAAGCACCAGGGCCTGACATGTGTAAATGACCACCTCAGCCCAGTCCTGCTGTGCATCCGAGGCACAGCCCTCAGTACGGAGTCTCCTGCAGCACTGTGGCACGCTGTGACCTCAGAGGGGCTGTCAGCCACCCGTGCTCCCTCCTGGGTGGGCACCAGGGCGCTCAGCAGAGCCTCTTGGATTAATAAAATGAATTTTGGCTTGCATGTCTATCTTTTACTTTTAAATAAGCTTTTACTTCCACCCTGTGCTGCTGCTGCTGCTGCAATGCCGTGAGCGAGGTGTCACACCTGGTGACACAGGTACAAACAATCTGTAGGAATTTCAGGTTAAAGCTTTCACCCAGTGAGAGCAGATCCTTGCAAACACAACTTCTGAGCATTTCCTGAGTTAGACACCAGCCTGGTCTCGGCACACCCACATGGTCACAGCTCCAGGACAGGACCCCAGTCCCGGAGTCACACGTGCTGACCATGTCCCATCACCCAGATGGGACAAGATGTGCAGAGACCACCTGCTTGCCAAGCTACCCCAATGTCCTGGCATTCCCCACCCCAAGAATAAGGATTACTTCCACCACGCAGTCGCCCACTCTCTGGTTTGCCCTGGCCACATGCTGGTGGGTGTCTCACAGGGGATATAAGTAAGTAAAACCTGATCTAAACTCCCGTACACGCCGGTGGGAGGGTGGGCAGAGGGGCTTGGGGGCCACAGCGCTTCGGGACCAAGCTGAGGGTTGTGGAGGCTGCCAGAGGCACACACGGCACAAGAGCCACTGCCTGGTGGGCTGCGAGCCCCGCGGCAGTCCCCGGAGCCGGCTCCGAGCCCTCCGAAGCCAGTTCCTGGCTTGCTCCAACTCCTCCGGGAGACAAGATGGACCACAGGGAGCCGCCCGCCCCGGCCCTCCCCAGCGCCGCGGGGGCACGAAGCTCCTTGCCCCTGCCCTCGCTGTCCCTGGGCGTGGGGACAGCACGGCCACCACCGCCACCCTCCCCGCGGCCCCGGCGGCTCCCGGCGCGCTCCGGCGTTGTTTTGTTTCTCTCAGGAGGAAGCGAGCTCCAAGCACAAAGCGAGCGAGGGGAAGCCGTGCACGCCGGGCTGCGACCCCTCCCGGGACCCTCCGGGGACCCCCTTACCTGCGTGGGCTGAGCGGGGGCACAGCGCCCTGCCCGGAGCATCGTCCGCGGCCGCCCCTCGCCGTGCCCGGGCAGCCGGACAATGGGCCGGGCGCGGAGCGGAGCCCTGCTGGCAGCGGCACGTCCCCGCCTTGCTCTCCTCCTGCTCCGACTTCATGGCGGGGCACGGCGGGCCCGGGGGCGGCCGGGGCGCAGGGGGGTCCCCGGGTGGGCGGCTCCTCGCCGGTAGCAGCCGCCAGTGCGCGGAAGTGCGGCCAGCGCTACCTGCGCCGGGAATTTGACCTCTTGCCGGTCGCTTGATGTCACGGCTCGGAGGAGTGGCTCTGCCCCGCACGGCCCGAGCTGCGCGGGACCGGGGCCCCACAGCTCTCCCGGAGCCGCGCAGGAACCCGCGGCCGGCCGGCGGCGGAAATGATTCCCGGCTGGAATCATCCATCGCTCCCGCCGCTGCCACCCACCGAGCGACCAGAGCCACGTCCCGGCGGCTCCATCGCGACCGCTGTCGCGACACTCGGCCAGCGCCGGCAGCACGGGGGGAAAACTGAGGCCGGAGGGTGGCGAGGCAGCCCCGGTGCCAGCGCCCGGCTCAGGCCAGCTCATCCTCGCAAGGCAAACACGTGCAGTGTTTCTTCTCGCAATGCAGTTGTTACTTATTGTATATGGAATGGCGTGAGCAGAGACACAGCAAAACTCGCAGAGACCACCTGCCTTTCTATGATAAAAGCCACATGAAAATACACTAGAACAACCAAACTCTCTGAAACTCAGCACACTCCTATAACTTTTCCATAGAGCCATTAAGGTTGGAAAAGACTAGATCAAGCCCAGCCTTTAACCAAATAGCACCATGGGCACTAAACCATATGGCACAGTGTCACATCTGCTTATTTTTTGAACACTTCCAGGGATGACGACTCCACCACTTCCCCTGAGGAGCCTGTTCCAATGCTTAACCACTCCTTCACTGAGGAGATTTTTCCTAATATGAATATTCTTCTTCCCTGCGGTCCACGGTGCACTATTACTTTCCCTCACCCTGCTGCCTGAGCTGCCTGTTTCCAAGCCCCCCACAGCAGACCTGCTTTATAAATTTTTTCACCCACCAAAGAAATTAAGAACTGGGCAGAAGCCCTTTGGGTTTATTAATTTTTGCCTGTCTCTACACTGTTAACCTCAGTAGATGAGTCCTCCCTGGCCAG
Organism: Picathartes gymnocephalus; assembly: GCA_013390045.1. Lineage (NCBI taxonomy): Eukaryota > Metazoa > Chordata > Aves > Passeriformes > Picathartidae > Picathartes > Picathartes gymnocephalus. Next base: position 36,024 of record WEKY01000673.1, read on the forward strand.
CTGCTGGCTCTGGATGCTCTGGAGGCAGCCTTAGCACACTGCCACCACACACCTCTTGCTCTGCCCAGGAAGGCAGTGCTTGCACAAAGCTCATAAAACACAGTCCAAGACAAAAAAAAAAAAAAAAAAAAAAAAAAAAAAAAAAAAAAAATCACCGGATTCCACTTTACAACAAACCTCTGCCAGCCACCATGAAGCCAGATCCCCCACCCTACAGCAGCAGCATCTCAGGCATGGGGAAACTGAGGCACACCCTGCATCCATGGGCTCTGACGTTTTTGGGAAGTGGGTGATGATATAACTGCGGGAGGAGCGAGCTGTCCTGGCCAGGAAGGGAGGCAGCCATGGCCACCTTGTACACCCGGGTCAATAAACCAGGTTGTCACCCACCCGTGACCGGCCCTCACAATGCACTGGCGGGCATTGCCCCTTTCCTATCCTGCTCCCTCTCGCCAGCGGCTTGGGAAGTGGAAGAGAATTGGTTTTGTTGTGCAACAAGCCCTGGTTCTCCCTGCAACAAACTCAGTGCACGGAACAGGCTGGCGCTGCCACACGGCCAGGCACGGCTCTGCTGCCAGGTGTGCAGTGCCCCATCGGCCCGGGCCATCCCTACCTCAGCTCCGGGAAGCCCAGGAAAACTCTGCGTCACCTCCCATCGCTCCCTGTTTGCACAACTCCCCTGCCCGGGGATCAAGTCGGAGCGCGCCCGTGCCGACTCAGCTCCCGATGCAGCGGCAGCGCTGCCCCGGCCGCAGCCTCCCCAGGCGAGCCGGGAATCACCGCCGGCACCTGCGGGGTTAATCCTGCTCTGTACGCAATCCCCGAGCAAAGGCAGCCGTGCACCTCGGTGTGACCTGCCACGGCACGGGAAGGTGCTGAGCTGCAGCGCCCCGAAGCACAGCAGAGGGACGAGGTTCTCCACGTCACAGGCATTGCACAAGCCCAAAGCTCCCCAGGAGCTCCCCTTGGAGCCTCCTCCCTGGCAGAGGAGCCCGGTGAGCGAGCGGGAATGCTGGGCTGGGCTGAGTCCTGACTTCTGCTGACTAATGGTGGCCCGGCAGCGTTACTCACAGCCGCAGCACCCGTCCGTGCTGAGACAGTGCAGCTTGGCAGCTCTTTGACCCAGCGATGGATCCGCAAGGGTTCCCCTCCCCCCTCCTTTGTGAATAATAATCCCTTTGGAAGGCACACGGAAAAATGGTGCTGCTTAAGTCAAGGATGGCTCATGCCTGGGCCGGGTTTGTGTGGTGCTGTCGGGCTCTGGGCACCGAGCGTGTCCCTATGTCAGGCAGCGGTCACCCTTTGGCTGTGGTTAAATTAGGGTCGGGTCTTGGTCTCCTCTCCTTGCTCTAGATCAAGCCATTGCTGTGCAGCTGGTGGTGGTCCCTGGTCTTAGCCAGGGGAAAGCTGAGCCCAGGGAGGTATTTCTATCCCTGCAGTCACTTCCCGTGCATTCGGCTGCTGCTGGTGCCGGGAAAGGGACAAGTGCTGGTGTCAGTGCAGATGGGTCTGGCCCTTTATTCCAAATTGGCTGGCCTTCTTCAGCTCTCCCTAGCCAAGGCCCTTCTGCAGGGTCAGGAGAGACTCTTCCCACTCCAAGCCTGGCTGTGCAGGCTGATCCAAACCTGACAACCCCCACCAGAGGACAAACTTGCATTGTGTATCCCATGTCCAGCTTCCCAGCCTTGGAGGTCTCACCAGGGTTATGGTTCTGAAGTAAGCAAGCTACAGGTGGTCACCACCAAAAAATGTCCCAATTCTGCCAAAAATCCCAACCATCCCCCACAGGGGCAGGGCCCTCCAGGGACTGGCAACAGAGGGTCAGGTTGGGGTCAAAAAGTTGTTCAGCCCTGGCACAGGCTGCCCAGGGCAGTGGTGGAGTCCCCATTCCTGGAGAGATTTAACAGACATGTGGATGTGGCACTTGGGGACATAGGTTAGCAGCAGCCTTGACAGTATTGGTTGGACTGGGTGATCTCACAGGGCTTTTGCAACCTTGATGATCTTATGATTCTGTGAAAAGCAACGCAGCTTCAGCACCGCTGCTTCAAAGGGAACTGTTCTCCCTCCCTACAACACGGAATAGAAGCTGGTGGCTGATCAAATGCAGCTTGAGCATATTGCTGGTGTGTCACTGCCCTGGAGGCACGGGCACCTGCAGCCACTGCTGCTGAATCTCAGCCCTGCCCGAAGAATCTCTGCAGAAGGCCAGCGATGCATCCGTGTACCTTCAGACAGGAGCTGGCCCTTGAGAGCCACATTTGACCTGGAGGACAGGGCTGTCCATATAAACCACTGGAACAGAAACATCTGGAGACCTCAACCAAGGTCTCCTCCTTCAAACTGTCACCTGCTTCCAGGAAAACTTATTAAAACTTCTCTCCCATGGCCATGGAAACCCCCTTTTCCATCCCTGTCTCTCACAAAATAAAGATAACAGAGCGAGGAGATGTTTCAAAACAGAGCTGATTTCTTTTTTCCCCCTGCTTTTTCTTTCAAGGAAAAACTTCTCTCAAAAGTGACAGATTTTTGTCAAACATTTCACTCATGACAAATTGGCATTGTCATTGAGGAGAGCACTTGGCTGGGAATTTCGGAGGCACTTCGGGAACCTCCATCTGCTTTTGCTGAGTTAAAATCCGACGGCGGCGAGGTTGGAGAACGTAACGTGTGAGGCAAGGATTAATTAACATCGATCTGGCTCCAAAACCAGAGGCGGTGAGAGTAATTTTCATTGAGGAACTTGGCACTGCTTACTATCTCCTCCTCCTCCTCCAGTGCTGCTGGAGTATTTTAAGCTCCTGCAAATCACACGTGCATCACCAAGAGTTTCTGCAGTTATTAATAAAAGCCTCAATAGAGAGAAAAATCTTAATTTTTTTGTTAGCTCCCTACCAAGGCCATACACAGCAACTTTCTCCTTCTTTAAAACAGCACTGCAAAACGGGTTTGCAATGTAAAGAGACAAAAAAGCAACGGGGAAAGGGCAAACATCATCAAGCTGGTTCCAGTCTCACTTGGTACAACTTCCTGAGCTCATCACAGTTATTTGTATTGTGTCTTACAATTTTATCACGAGGATTATAGTTATCATCACAGACTTTTATGCCTAACTTCTGGGTTCTTTACAATATTTTCACTCAAATGCTCTAAGGCTGTAATGAGACTAAGATAATGGCCTGCAAATATAAACGACACAGATCAGAATAGGGGGAAATTGGTTAAAAAGGAAAACAAACAGAAATTATCCATCCTAATTTGCATTCAAAGACAATAACTGGGGAAAAAAATTAATATATTATGGAGAGGGAGGTTTCACCTGGTACCTGAACCAAACCTGCTGCGCTTCTGCAACATCTGGATCCAGCTGCAAATGTCACCAACTCCTCCCTGCCCTCCCCAGCTTTGTCAGTGCTAATGAGGCGAGGGATGGCACAGAGAACTGCACGTTTGTGGCCGTGGAGGGACAGGGTGGGCATCGATCAGCAAAACGTGAGCTCTCCGAGAGCTCTGAACCGCTGAACCCCACCAGAATCAATATTTTCCTTTTTAAAACAATGCTGGGGGGAAAAGCACATCTCATATAGATTCAGTGTTATTCTGGGTTTTACATTATTCATTGAACCTCATCCCATGTCATGCTGCAGTGAATATATTACCATATACGATGATACAAAAATTACATGACTCCTGCAAATACCCGATAAAGTATCAGGCTGGGCTGCTAAAGGAGCTGCAATCGCTCATTAGCAACGTGTAATTACGCTGCCATACGCTGGGGTTGTGCCTGTGCCACCAGTCACTTTACAGGGACAGAGAATAATAATAATAATAATAATAATAATAATAATAATAATAATAATAATAATATCGGAAAATAATAATAAATCAGGCAACAACAAACCCCAGAGCTGCGTGGTGGGTCTCAAACTTCGGGAAACATTTTCTTGTTGAAGCCTTATCACCCCCGCAGCATATCCAGGAATGTCACTGCAAGGCCACCAAGGGCCATCGTGTCCCCAGAGCCTCCCAGCTCAGCCCACCCAAGCAGGGATCATGGGGGCACTTGGAGGGAACAGGCTGCATGCAGAGAAGTATCAGGCAAAATGGGAAGTCTGTTGGGAAAGGTTAATGATTTATCCCTGTGTTTAAATGTGCTGCAATTTCTAAAAATGACTTTGCAGCCTCAATGCCACATGTGATCTGAAAGCAGCTGAAGGTGGGCAGCTCCACTCTGATATTGGCCACTATCTTTATACTCAGGTTTTACTGCCTTTTTAAATTATTTTTTTAAAGCTGCCCTGGAGCTTCCACAGAGTTTCAAATAAGCAACTCTAATGCTCCATCTTCATCAACCACTCCACCTATATATATATATTAAAAATACATGTATATTAGGGAATTCAGTATAGAAAACAGGTTATTATGACACCCACACAACCTGCTGCATTCATCAACACAACCAAAACTTACCCAAACCCCATTTCTTTAACCCAAAATCTGCCACTCACTGGGCACAAGGCTTGTTCATGTGCGTAGACTCCAAGTGATACTACAGCACAATTTCTGGTTGCTTGCAGGAATTGCAAAGACAAGAAAAGAAGTGGAAATAAAGCCTGGCTGGGATGGCTGGGATTTGTGAGGCAGGTTAGGAAAGCCCAAGGGGCTACACGGATCAATGACCCCTGAGCCTGGACATATCCCATACCCCTCCTGCCACTGCGTGTATCAACAGAATATTTATAAATCAATTGAAAGCAATTAATCAGCTAGAGAAAGATAAGGGATAATGAAGAAAAGAGATTAGCTGGCGATGCACAAACAGGGCTCCTCCGGGGAGGAACTGCTGTGGTTGGAAGCCTCCTCTGCAAAGCCTATTAGCTCCACTTAAAAAAGAAATTTAAAAGAGGCAACCTGAATAATTAAAAGGAAGAGTTAATGGTTCATGCTAGCAGCTTCTAAAAACCTGCAGCAGTCGTGTTTGTTAACCAAAGGGACCTGCAGATAAACCACTGTTCCACATTCCTGCAAGGAGCCCGACATTCCTGCATCCCCTGGCACGGGGGAGCCAGGGAGGCTCACACGGACACTGTGAGCTGCACGGGGCCACCGTCCCGCTGGGTTCACTTAAGTGACCAACCCTTTGAGCTGAGCTCTAAACAATCACAGAGAAATGACTCCAGGATGTGAGGAGAAGCCTCCAGGGATGTAAATCCTAATATTATCCACCCAGTGTATCCCACGGTAGACTTCTAATCACCAACCTGCTCCTTGTTGGCTAAGTCAGGACTAAATATACATCTGGGTTGGTTGCCAACTGGAAAATTAACCTCTGAGCAGGGCAGTCAATATTTCTGCTATTTTCTGTACGTTTTCCTACTGAGTTTTCCGCCTTAATCCTTCCACACCAAGCTCTGGGGAGGGGTGACTCAGGGCAGGACCAGCAGCACTTTCCTTGGCTGTACTGCAGCCAAAAAATATTTATTTCACACCCAGAAGATGCCAACACCAGGGCTGGGCTTAACCCAGTCCGCAGGACCAGCACCACCACATGGTGCCACTAAAAACTGGGTGCTTTCAGCCAAAATAACATTCTGAAGCTGCCACTTCATTTTTGAGGAGGACTCAAAAATGCCCCATCCCCCAGCTGTGACCTGGATGCTGCTGGGGATTTCTGTGAGGAGCTTTCCCAAATTTAAGGGGAAATTGGCAGCCTCCTCCAGCGCTGTGGGATCCCACCTGAGAGCTGGCAGTGGGTGTGCATCCCAATCAGGAAGACCCACCAATTCAGAGGACTAAACACAGCATTTCAGTGAAATACTTGCCTTTTTCAAGTAGTACTCAACAAAATTGCCAGGTCAGGGCTGGAGCTCACAGGTTTTTTTCAGAGGAGGAGGGTAAACATCTCCCCACCTTCCTCACCAACCTGCAAGGCAGCAATTTAACCTTCAAGGCAGAGCTCACATTCATTTAGTAACAGCCCTTATCTACAGGCTAGGGCCAGAATAATTCCACTGAGAACAATATATAATAGATAAAAATAACTGCACTGCAGCACAGACATGGATGGCACGAGCAGCTTCCTCCCTGCCCATCAATATCATGGCAGGTGATGGGCTGACAGCAGGAAAACTCCCCAAATTCTGATGCTTAGGGGTTTAATGCTGATTTAACAGGATAATGGCAGTCTTGGCAGGTGTGAATCCACAGGCTGAGCCCCCATCAGGCTCTGCAAAAGCCCCAGTGCATCCTGCTCACCCACAAGGACCCAGAGGCCTGTTTCAAAAACCTTATTTTTCCCCTCTTATTTTTAATAAACAGTAAATAAAATAAACTTGAAGGTCTTTCCAAGTGGCTAAGCAGCAAAAGAGATAATATTTTACTTATTTTACTTACCTATTATGCTCCACCTATTGAACTTCTAATCTATGCTTATTAAAACTTTTCACAGCAAAGTTTGTTCTACCCTGCCAGGAGGTCCAGGACAAAAACTGAACACCTGGAGGTTTTAAACCACTTTTTTCCCCACCAAAGTCTTACTACCACACTAAATATCACAGCACACCTGACTGTGATGAAGCAAATATACCCATGCCCATAAAATCACAGAATGGTTTGGGTTGAAAGGGAGATGAAAGCTCATCTTGTTTCACCCCCGGACACGGGCAGAGACACCTTCCACCATCCCAGGTTGTTCCAAGCCCTATCCAACCTGGCCTCCTTACAGAGATCAGGAGTTCACAACTTCTCTGAGCAAAAAAACCCAAACTGACCCCAAATCAGTACTGGAAATGAGGTTTTTCAGTCTGAAAATGAGGAGACAAATGCCAACTAGTACCAAAAATATGCTTGTTTTTCCAAAATACCCACAGTATTACTGGATGGGAGTGTGGCAATGGGTGGTGTAATGCTGCCCCATCTATTTTACACACATTCCCAAAGGCAGGAAAAGCCATTTAAAGCTGGGAGGGCTGCACTGGGTGCCTGCCTGGAATTACATACCACACTAGGTAGCAAAGTTAATAAAAGTGATAGCCTTTTATTAAGCTTGGCTTGTGCTGCAGCACTTGGAGGCAGCAGGGAGCTGCTCTCACAGAGTTATCAGGGCACTGCACCAGACAAACACAGGGCTGGGAGAATAGAATAAAATCAAAATTTTAAATAAGATAAAATAAAATAAAATAAAATAAAATAAAATAAAATAAAACCAAAGGGGGCAGCAGAAGGCACAGAAGCTGCATGTCAAAGTCAGCAGCACAAGGCCAGGTTCTGGCAGCATCAGGGTGAGCACATGTGGGTTGGAATGTGGGGCTGGATCCCTGTGGAATGAGCTCAACACTCCGTGGATCAACTCTCGGCATGGTAGAAAACCACATCCCTGAGAAGGTGTGAGCATGCACTGAAACCCAGCTAAGCAGAGAAAAAAAAAAAAAATCCTGTGCTTTATTTCCATCCAGATGAAGCAAACCAGTGATGCCTCCTGGGGAAAGGCATTCTCTGCAATGTTTTATCTGGAGAGCCCAGGGAAGTCGAGCACTGCAGTTCCTGAGGCAGCAAAGCACCAGGTGAGTGAGCAGAGAGCAGGTGAGAACATCAAGCTGCAAGGAAACACGATCCCAATGGCCCCAGATGCTGCACGGTGTCTGGAAATAGGTGGTGGAATGATCAATTTGATTTTTAAACTGCACTAAATGCCTTCCCAGGAAATACCCAGTGCTTGGTTGTTGTCACGGGGGGATGTGCAAACCCTTCCATGCCCTGTTTTACTTGGTCATGGAATCCCAGAATGGTTTGGGTTGGAAGAGACCTAAAACTTCATCCCATTCCAGCCCCCTCCCATGGGCAGGGACATCTTCCACTACCCCAGGTTGCTCCAAGCCCTGTCCAACCTTGGACATTTCCGGGGATGGGGCAGCCACAGCTGCTCTGAGCAACCTGGAAAGTTCCTGCCACTCTTGCATGGGATGGCAGCCAGGGCACAGTGACACTGCCATGAGGAGGAATCCTGGCTCCAACATGACATCCTTGATATTCCCGAGATCATCCAGGGATAAACAAGGGGCAGCAGGGAAGAGAGGTGGGAAAAGAGTAAAGAGGAAGAGAAGGGAGAGTTTATTGGAGCAAGACATGCAACAACAGCAGCTGCCAATTTTCGTCACTTCATCACAAATCTCACAGTAATGATTGCATCTGGATTCTTCTTTTCTTTCCTCTTTTCCCAAAATTTATTTTTTTAACTCAGACCCATGAAAATCTCATAAATTTCCATGACCAGTATAGAAAATATTCTTGCATTTCCCCCATGTGCTGCACAAGGCTCAGCAAGCAAAGCTGATAGCAGGAGCTCTTAACCCTTCCTCATGTACTTCAGAACTGAAACCACAATTTCTGAATAGCCAGAGCTAGAAAATGAAAATAAAGAATACATGATCCTCAGAGACAGGTACCCAAGAAGCAATCGTATTAACTCAAAGCTAAATATGATCAAGAGTAATAATTCAAGTATTGGTTTTCAGTGTGGTACTTGAGGAAGACAGAAAAGATGTTATTTCCTGCTATTTATTCACATAAAGGCTCCAAATTCATCCCCCTTTTCTACACTGCCCTCACAGGACCTCTCCCAAGCTGTGCCCAGCACTGGGCATTTTCCCAGAAAAAACATTGTTGTACTGAAAAACTGAGGCCAATAATAACAAAAAATTACCCAAAGCAATGGGGGGATTTTGAGGAGCTAAAAACAGCCACAGGCAAATGCAATTCTTTCTACCTGGTGCAAGCACCAGCATCTGGGGCCAGGATGTGAGAAGGGGCACCCAAACGACTCCACGATTAGGTTTGTAACTGGGAAAATGAAAGAAATAACTGATCATTCACACACCAGACACCCACTACTTCCCCCCTCCCCCCCACTCGTGAGCACACCCAAAAGATTTCAAAGACGCAAAATTCTTCAAAACTCTTTTCTACTTGTTAAAACAGGGATGTTTCTTTAATAATCCAGCTGTTTTGTGCTGGGACAGGATGCTGGCCAAGTCCCCTCTCTCAGGGGCCGCCTGTGAGACCAGAAGTAAAAGTATCTAAAATTCAGGTTGGGTGAAAGGGTGTCCATTTCAATATTTCTAAATATAAAAGTCTCAATGATGCCTCAAATAATTCAGAAGCTTTAGGAGAAGCACAGCACAGCCCCAAGTTGAGCCACTTTTGGTAACTCTTCTTTCCACCAATTTCCCCCCAGCTACACCACAAAAATGATGGAAAAAAAAATCCCTTTTTCTTAAGGGAGATTCAACCTCGCACCACAGTCCCCACAGGAGTACAAATATTTGATGCAATCGGAAAGAAAACAAAACTGTCCCAAAATGACAACTGAGAGGGAAACAATCTGCGGAGTTTTAACCTTCAAAATCTGTCTCTTAATTCTGGCTGTGATTTCTGCAGGCAAGGGAGGAGGAAAAAACACAGCCCGAGTGGTGACTGCTCCTGCCTTACAAAGGCAACTTTAAATGGGATTTTAAGAGAACAGGGCTAGGCCAGAGTTAATGCTATTAAAATTCAAAGTGCAAAGACAGCCGATAATCCCAGGCGGTTCCTGGGACAAGAATCCGATCGTGCAACACACAGAGATTTGGTGCTGCTCACTGCTATTGATTTCCTTTTATTGGAAAGAGAAAAAAAAAAGGCAGGGAAAAAAAAAAAAAAGGCAGAAGGATCAACAAGGAAACCCAAAGCTCTTCGGCAGCTCAGCCAGCCCAGTTCGCTTTCAACACCCGCGACTCAACAAGCAGAAAGGAAACTGCTGGCAAACTGAACTCAAAAACACAGAAAAAATAGAGATTTGGAGACAAAATCATCCCCTGGGCTGTCAGAGCTGCCCAGGCGTAGCTGTGCCTGCCTGGAGAGCTGCGGAGCAGCAGCACGGCGCAGGCTGGAGCGGGGCACAGGGCAGGGAGGAGGCGATGCAGCTGCAGAACAGCCCCAGAGCACCCACAGCAAGGCACGGCCCACGAACACAGAATGCTTCCCTCAGACCTGCAGCGCTGCCCTGGGAGCTTTGGAACACCCGAAATCCCAAACTTACTCATGATCCTGTGCACCGTCACTGCCTGCACACATCAACCAGGCTCCGCATCTGCAGGAGCCACTGAGGGACCACTCAAGTGGAAATGCAGTCACTGTATTCATACACACGGAGTATTTTTATTTTTTAATTATTTTTTTAAGCACAAGGTCAAATACTGGCTTGATTTTGTACCAATTAATCCTAGAATCAGAGATTTTCCTCTGTTCTACAGCCACTTGCAAAATCCTCCCGAAAGATTGCTGGGGGTTATAAAGGAATTATGTTGGTTAGTGAGCCAGTTATTATCCCTCTGATAAGAGAAGCTGATCTGGGCGGAGAGGCATTGGCTCCACACTATTTGCAAAGAAAAATTAAAGCAGAGATACTGGCAGGTTTGCTCAGCTTCTGCCTTATCTCCAAAGCGTGGCAGAGGTATTATTTGATCCAGCTCTGGCCAGGGAAGCAAAGCAGGGCTCCAGGGGAATTCAGCAAAGGCAGTTTTTTCAGGCATGGGCAGCTCTAAGCACTGCGGAGAAAATCAAAATACAGCAACAGAGATGTACAGGGGAACCTGCAAGGTGGGAGTTTTGGGAACAGACACCTGGAAACTGGCCATCCTGTGACCATGGTTTATTCCATGGCAGAAAGCACCTATAAACCACGCCACCTGCAAGGTGTCACAAATTCCCTTCCTTAGCGGATGTAACCGAGCTGGGCAGGCTGGAAGCAGCCCTGAGGGAAGGCTGCACTCCCAGGAGGGCTGGAAGCACCAGCTGCCCTCCAGAGAAATCCTTGCAGCAGCCCAAGCAGCATCTCCAGAGAAAACGTGTCCAAAAGAAACTCTCCTCTGCTTTCACAGCTCTAAATAGGGCAGGACTGGATGTTATCTGTGATGCTTAACACAGCTGCTTCAGCTGGGAACCACTGGGAAACGATTTGCCATCGAGCAAAGGATTTTTTTTTTCTTTTTAATTTTTATAACATTTTATTTTTAGATTTAGGGTCACCAACTGAGCTCCCTGGAGCTCTTCATTGCCCTGAGCCTGGCTGTGGGAGGGCAGCACCACACAAAGCTCTCCTCAACTTGAACAGAGACAAGGATGTGGTACAGGACAATGAGGTTTGTCCCAAAGCCAGCTTTTCTGTGGGAATTGCATGTTTGGGAGCAGGTTCCTTTCCACCTTCCTTAGCAGCTGCCATTATTGGGGCTCAGTTAATACCACCAGGGCCCATTTATACCTTCAAGGGCATTTATAAGACTTCACCACCCTGTAACAGCAGCACAAGGAGATTTACATGCAGGAGTCTCTCTCCAAATGTACTCCAGGGAGGAAAAGGGTATCTTTGGGGAGATAACAATATTTTAAGGGCTGGGTTTTTAATTTTAAGACATATTTTAATCCAAATTGTCTGGACCTGAGGATCAGACAAACAGCATTTGCTCCAGCCACTTCTTATGGTCTCTGCTCTGCCATCACAGCAAAGGGAAGAAAAGCAGATCAAAAGAGCCATGTGGGGAAAATAATGAGTTTGGATTGTGCTGGTGGCACAAGGTACAACACAGAGTGAGGCAGGAACAGTGAAATCCATACATGATACTGAGTTTCTTTCACCTACTACCGGGCTTTTGAGCACACCAGGTATTTGAAGAAAGATACAGGTAAACCCAGAGGAACTGCAAACCTGTTGCAAATGTGAATTAAAACCCTAATTTTTAGATAACCCAGGAGGTTTTTTCTGATAGAGTCATAACAGTGCCTGCCGTGATGAAGCAATAATGGGGCACAGAGGTAACCCCAGGGCTGAGCCCTCAGTGCCAGCAGCATTTCCTTCGCACAGGGATCACCCGAGCGAGCACCCAGTGTGGGGTTAGGGCTGATGGAGCAAACAAACCCCACAAGGGAAGATGGGCTAATGGCTCTGCAAGCACTGCCAAAATATTTTAGGGAGCAGCTGTGCCTTACCAAAACCACGGAGAATCATCCCAGCTCCCAGCCTGAATGCCAACCATCCGCATATGGCATTTCCCTGATTGGGTAAATGCCACAAAGCCTATTACCTTCCACAGCAATTGCTGAAGGGTCATTAGGACAAACCAAATGAGAGGTTAAATTCTCCTAAACACACCATTTTAATAATTACAGCTCTTTTATACTCTGCAACATCCAGCAAGGGAGGGACAAGGGAGGCTGCCAGCTTGACCAAGGGGATGCTCAGCCCAAAGGCTGAAAATTGTTTGTTCCCCCTTGTTTTTTGCAGAACAATTACTTCTTGCCCCTTGGACTCACTTGTGTAGGATTTTACTGCCTCAGGATACACATCCTTACCCTCAGCTCATGGCACATTCCCACCAACCCCTGTAGATCCTGCCATGCACCACGGACTCTGCACTTCCCAGGTTCTCTCCACCTCTGGGAGGGGTTCCCAAGAATAATTTATTGCAGTCTAACGTTACTCACTTATACATGGAGGCCTTTTTAATTTGAATTGTTTAATTTGAAGTCAAAAGCATGTTTTAAATTAATACCCACAATGAGAGGGGGAAGGAAGCGCACTCCAAAAAAATAATATTTGCAAGAGATAATTCCACACGTGAATACTCTCCGTCATCTCCCTATCCTCCAGTTCTCCTCTTATCTATCCCCAAAGCTGCAAATATTAACTTCAAAGCCAGACACTGGAAATCCATGGACCGGTCCTGAGGGGCAGCCAGGATGCTCAGCCCCAGCCAGTGTGTCCCAGGAACTGGCAAATCCCCTTTCCTCAGCGATCACTCACCCTAAAATCCCCACTCCACCCTACTGCACATCTAAACACAGACGCTGCCCTGGCTGCTGCATCTTCCCGTGGAAAATGCCAGGGAGTCAAACCTGCCCTTGGCGCTCTGCAAAACAGACCACCAAGGACAGGGAACTCCATGGTCCTCAGTGCAAAACACTCGGCAACCCTGAAATAAGCCCCAGGAGGATGTGGGGAGCTGGGGAACGCTCCATCTAACTGGATTAAGCTCCAAAATCATCTTTGGAGACGCAGCTAAGCAGCAGCTCTCCCCAGAGCGGCCAGGGCACTACAGATGCACGCACAGACCTAATTCCTCTCCACACAACACACCCCTGGCATTCATCTCCACTGCCTAAAGATCCACTGGAGCCCCGAGGATCTCACCATGAATCAGCATCAGCCGGGGCTCTGCTCACTCGAGCCCCTCCTCAGCACAGCATTAGCGTTAATTCCCCCCAAAAAACCCGCAGCAAAACACAGAGTGAGAAGCAGCATCTCAGAAGAGCTGCGATCCCCGGCTCTGCAGCTCCGACATCTCACATGAAAGGGAGGAATTTCCCTCCCAGTGAGTAGCGGTTTATACATTCCTTGGCAGCCTGTTACCATTAGCAAACACAATCTGTATTTCTGCCTCGCTCATTTGTTTGCCAAGTGCATTGGAAAGGAATATTTTATCTGCTGCCAGATAAAACCCGTAAGCGACCGTGCCCAACGTTTCACTGCAGGTACGAGGTCTGTTCCTGCAAAAGGACACCTCCATAAACCCCACCTGAAGGAACTGCCCCCCACGTGGGTCTGAGAGTTCAACACAAGGGTGGGGGCAAGGAGGTGTCATCCCAGCTCCTCTCCTGGCCTGGGATAAAAGGTGGTGGGAATAAGGGGAAAATTGGCTGTACCAGAGCACGATTAAAAAGCTCACGTTGGATTTGGGATTGAAAAGAGGAAAAGCCCTCCAGCTCCCCGCCCGAGATGCCGCCTGTGCCACTGCCTCAGTGAATGCCAGTCCCTGCCAGCACCTGGAGCTCCCCAGAGTTCTGCCTTCTGCAGCTCTGGCCCCAGCTCAGCCCAGCTCCTGGACACCGTAACCCTGGCTTTAAACCAAGCTGCTTTCAGCTCATGCCCTGGTTCCTTTGCCTAGGCTATCATTCAAACAAAACTCCCTGAAAATGCCCAAACCAGACATTTGTGGTTCCACAAGTATTTTTTTTCTCCCCTTGGTGATCTGCACATCAAACACATGAAAAAACAGACAGAGGAAAGGGCTTGTTTGAGTTATTTTCTTCTTCCTCTGACCCAGCTCTCACAGCCGAGCCTTTCCCGCATCCCCAGCGCAGCGGAAACAAAGTTCTGAACACACATGGGAAGAGATCCTGGGAAAGGGGAGCAGCCAGCTCACAAAGTGCCATCATCCAGTCTCAGTAAGCTTAACAAGCCTTTCCCCCACCCCTAGATTTTAATTTAATTTTTTCCCCCATTTCCTGCCTGTATTCTGCTCCTCCAGCTGGAACATGCTCCCACGCCAAATTCCTCCAAACCTGCACCAGGGGCTATTCCTATGGGAAAAGCAGCTCCAGTGCCTGCTTGGAGCCCCAGCAGGGAAAAAAGCATGCCCAGGACAACACACACTGCCAACATCAGCTCCCTGACCCCTTATTGTGAGACTCCCCCTCCCCAGTAGCTCCCCAGCCAGACTAGAACTACCGACCTGCATCTGGGAAGCTCCCAAATCCCACTGGCAATTCCCACAGTCATCCGGTTCCATCTTTCATTTCCAGAGCAACCTTTCCCCTCTTTACTTGGCTTCCAAGTTCAGCTGAAGACATTAACCTAATTACAGCTATCTCTGGCATCGTTTTCATCTCTCTCTCACTCCCCCTGCATTCAGTTAAGGTCAATTTTGCAGCTTATCGAAAAATTCCTGCTTGTTTGGGATTTTTTTTGCAACAGTTCCACTTCAGCCAAAAGGCAGGAGAAAAGGAGATGCCGTAGGGGAGTGAGAATAAATGGAAAAAGCTGTGCCAAGGGTAGCATGAGGGGAAAAACCATTATTTTAAATGAAGAATTAAGAATACATCCACTCCCCGGATGCTGCTTGAGCCAAGGATGGGGCGATTCTGGAAAAGGCAGGCATGGAGCAGGCAGCTCATTTTTATTCCCTACTGGCAGCTTGGAGGTAATTTGGGGGGCACAGAGGATGACCCCCATTTCACCTCTGCGAGCCCAGAGGTGCTGGAGAGCTGGGATGCCTCACTTCAGGGTGCATTTTCAGCAGCTATTTAAGATTTAAGATTAAGCAGGATTTGCAGGAGCACCAAAGCCGTTTAGGTGCCTAAATCCTGCTGAGAGTGGGACACTGCTACCTTCCTAAATCCCAGCTAGTGTTTATTAGTGTCATTAGACACTTAAACACCCCCAGGGACATATCCTAATCCCAGGGCTGGGAAGCTGCTGACCATCACCCGCCAAGCCAGCTCTGCAATATGTGGAATATGTGGGCAGGGAATCCCCATTTGGGCATTTCCAACTTATTCCACCTCCAACTGTTCCCTGTCTGACCTGGGAGTTCAGGTCTCTCCATTTTCCCCCCCTCTTGCTCTATCTGCGTGAGCATCGGGGTGAAGGGGAGATCATTATCTTCAAAGTCTCTTTGAAATGGTTGTACAACAAACCCCTCTACATTTCCTCCTGTTCCACACAGGCCCCCAGCCCTGTCCCGGTGTAGCATAAACCCTTAAACCAAGGGACAACCCAGGAGGGAGATGTGGCAGCACCCTGGACCCACGGATGGAGCTGCAGTTCTTGGAGCTGCCCAGTGCTTCAGCTGTGATTGATGCAAATCCCTGCAGCAAACACACCACCACCCCAAATCTGGGGTGATTTGTACCTTTATGAGGTTGCAAAGAGAGGGGATGCAGCTGCAAGCAGTGCTTCCAGGTGTGCAGACCCTCCCAATTTCTTTTCTGCATTCTCAAGCCATTTTAATTCTATGAATCTCTCTGATAATACAGGGAAAGAACATGCCAAGGCACGTGTTTGGCTTCTTTCATGTCGAATACATTTTAATTGGTGACAACTCCTGCATGCCTGGCATATACAGGTGAAAATGAATGTAGTGTGCTCCTCTCTGCTCCTCTCTGCTCTTCAGGTTAATGTTCCTCAGGCAAGCTGGTATTAAAACCAAGGGGCTGGAGCAGTGGGAATAAAAAAATCAGCTTTAAAGGGCAGCTCTCCCAAAAGCATCATGAGATGTTTAAACTCAGCTCCAACCTGAGAGCAAACTCCTTTTTTAATATCTGTAAGGGATTTGGGGAGAATCTCCCCTTCCTCTGCTGAATGGGAGGGACACATGGCATCAAAGCAGCACCTGGGGGGGCACATTCCCATTCTGCCCCAGGTACAGGCACAGCAGCACCTGGGGGGGGGGCACATTCCCATTTTTCCCCAGGTACAGGCACAGCAGCACCTGGGGGGGGGCACATTCCCATTTTTCCCCAGGTACAGGCACAGCAGCACCTGGGGGGGGGCACATTCCCATTTTTCCCCAGGTACAGACACAGCAGCACATTCCCATTTTTCCCCAGGTACAGGCACAGCAGCACCCGGGGGGGCACATTCCCATTTTTCCCCAGGTACAGGCACAGCAGCCAACCCCCGCCCCAGGCACCTGACGCTCAGGGAAGGATGCTCAGCTCTCCATCACCTCCAGGCTGCAGTATTTTGATCAGTAGCCTCATTTACCATCGGAGGCAGATGAAGGCACCTGCTGTTTGCCTCTCCCTCCCTTCCAGCAGGGAACAAGCACGGTAGCCCCGGGAGGGACGGAGCCCCCGCGGCAAAGCCGCACTGACACGGGTGCTTTGGGAATTACCCACCGGGCCAGCCGGCATCGACCTGGGCTGCAAGAGGATGAGCAGCCAGAAACCTGAATGGGGCTGTGATTAATTCACACACACACACACACAGAAAGAGCTGAATTTATGGGATATTTTTATTTCTTGATTCATTCAGCCAGCTTTAATGACACCGGGGCTAGATGGATGCTCCGTAACATTGAGCTTCTCCCCCTCCCCAAGCTGGCTCTCACCAGCACTGGGCTTCTGCAAAGGCACTGTGAGGGGGGTACTGGTTTGGGGGGCTTTATGGCAGGATAAGCCACAGGACCATCCAAGGAGCCTGTGATGGAGCCACGGCAGCTCCTCCTGCACCAAGCAGGCAGGGGTGAGTTTCAGGCAGCATTTAGCACAGGTAGTCATCACCCTGGGCAAAATACCATGGTCCAGGTCTCCAGGGTTTTCACTCCCTCTGTGTTTTCTCCCCAGCCCCCATCACTTTTGCAGGTCTGGAACTGGCAGGTGGGAACGGTAATAATTCAAATATTCCTCAGGAAGTGCTGGCAAGAAAAGCACAAATCTTCCCTTTGAGCCACATGTGAAAGGCAGTCTTTGTGCTCAGGAGCATCGTGTGCCTTTGGAATCTGTGCTGGAAAACTGAATCCAATCTGATGGGCGCTTTCATTTTATTTTTTCCAAAACAAGCCAAACAACTCTATATAAACAAAATCTGCCAAAGCTCCTGTTCTCCCTCACCTGTCTGATTATTTCTTCCTCCCTTGCTTTGCTCTATCAAAATAAACAAACACTATCTATTGATTCTGACTGTTCTCTGAAGATTTGTGGCAGAAAGCTGGAGACTCCTGAGTTACTGCCGAATAATAACTGGATGCCTACTGGTTGGAAATGCTTCCTTGGAACGAAAAAAGAGATAAAAAAGTGGCTACATCATAGCAAAGGACATGCTTTGCTTCCCCAGACTGGAAGGAAGTGTGAAGTATGACTTTGTTAACAATTCATTTTGACAAGTCTCCATCCTTCCTGCCTTTTTGGTTTTTTTTTAAACCCAGGATACACTAGGAAAATCAATACAAGAAATACAGAGTCTTGCTTTTATTTTATCTTCCAGAAAGCAGCAGGGTTCACAGACTCTGCATCTCCTTGCACCCAGCACATCCAACCATTTCCACCAACCGCTCCTGCAAAAATACATTTTCCTATTTCATCTACACGATGGCACGAAATTAAAGGCTTTGCTCCCCCAGTACCTTCTGCAACCCACAAAACTTTAAATTAACCTTCTGCTTTCAGAGTAATTAATGCTGCAACATCACCAACAACCTGGTTGGATTCAATACACCAGGGAGCTGCTGCAGCCCGATTGGGATGCCCTTGGCCCACACTGGAGGTGGAATTATAATCTTCTTAAAGAATGCTGTTCAGCTCAGTAATTGCCTTACATTGTAAAATCCTGCAGAAAAAAATTTGTCCCACAGCACATTTGATATGTTCTGGTCCTTGGCCAAGCTCTGCATACATCCATTAGACTCTACTGGCCATTTTCCCCTTTAAATTTTACTTTTTTGGGGTTTTCTCTATGGTTACCATGGCAGGATTTGGCACGTTTCATGCACAGGGAATGAAAGCACCAGTGAAATGACAGAGACCACAATACCAGGTCCTCAAGACCAAAAGTCACATTAAATCCCACAAAAGAAATCTAGATTAAATCGGATGCAATAGTTTGAATTGAGTTACCTTCACCCTAAAACAGAAATCCAGCCCAAACTAACACCAGCGCCAGACTTCTAAGCTTTATTCACCACCACAACCCAGAGTGATGGTCGGGCCCCCTGGGGTCACCAACCTTGTGTTCCATTTATCTTCACTGGTAACTCTATTAAAAATCTCAAATGCCTAACTCATAAAATATTGAGATTTTGTCACAAACCTACCGTGAGCTGACCTCTGGCCATCAATTACAGAGGAGAGCCCAGGGACGGGGAGCAACACTCAAGCAGCTCTGTTCACTTCCATGGCTTCGGGCAGTATCCTCTGCCACCAAGGTCTTCCAAAACTTACCCTTCCCTTCCAGTGTTCCCACTTTCCCCATTACCTGCTAACAAACAATGAGGAAAGACCTCAGGGAAGGTATTCAAAGCAGTTGCTGGAATTCAGAAGCTTCAGCTAAGCCCAGACAGGGTCGGTATCACCTCCAGCTATGCAAAAGCAACCCACAGATGGCTTCTAACAAAACTTTCTTTGTTCACAAAGCCCCGAAGTTCATTTGCATTGAGCTTCTTCTCCAAAAAATTGGGATTTGCCCCCAAAACCTAGGACTGTTGGCGTGGTACAACCACCCCAGGTGGTTCCCTGCCCGGAGAACTTGGCGCCTGCAGCTGCATTGCCTAAGGCTAGAAACGAGCTCCCTTCTGCCTATCAGGCTGCTGGCTTTTATTCCATTTTAAGACTCATGATCACTGCTTTAAAGAGGGAATTAAACTGATGGATTGTGGATGATGTAAAACCTTGATGTCCTAGGAAGCTGCACAAATAAATGTTATCAGAGTAACTAAAAGGGGAGACAAGCTGATTTTGGCACTAAGTGGGACTGAGATGGTCTGAATTTTCTCCATCTTCCCTGAATCACACAGTCCTGCTACAAAGCCACCTGCAAATCAGTCACCCTGTAGGAAAGGGGTCGATTGGAGCAACCTCAGCACAGAGAATTCAATTTGTGTTTCCATTAAGGAGACCAAGCCATGGCCACCAATCTCCCACACCACTGTTGGTCTTGAACTGAGACCAGAAGCAATCTCAAAACAGCCAAGAGGCTTTTTTGGCAGAAACACAAAATTAGCACTAATCCCATTGTCAGGGTATCAGCTCACACTTGCTGCCAACACATCAGGCCAGCTGTGCATCTGCACTTGCTCACTTGGCCACTAACCTGCGTAAGCAATTACAGATAATTAAAACATCGCCCTGCAGTCATTCTGATATCTGGTGTGCCCATCTCCTGCTTCTGCTCTGGAGCTCAGCTGGAAGCTCAAGGATGGGGGAAACTTTCAAGGGTGTAGATCAGAGTGCTTCCATCTATTCTCTGCAGCAGCACAACGACTCACACAGATAGGAGAGGTGACTGGGGTTGGAAGGTGAGGAGGACCACGGCAACCCTCTGCTCTGCACAGGGAGGCTCTTTTCAATTTGCAGGCCAAAAATCCACACTAAATAACCCGTCAGGTGCAAGAACAGACTCTGAAATCTAAGGAATACAAGTAATTTCATCTGCTGGGGGAACACAGTGCCAAAGCCCTGACTAACCCTGCAGACCAGGTTAACACCTGCCCCCTTTCACTGCACATTGGGAGACCATTTCTGTGGTCCAAATGTCCTTGATCTGGTAAAGGTTATCAAAATACCACGGTTTGGAGGAAGGGGGATGTTCCAGCAATGCTCCCTAATAACAAACACCAAAGCAATCCCTTCCAGGAGGAGATAAAGAATTTCTTCCTCCACTGGCAATAAATCAAAGGGCACTGTTCAGCTGATGTGAATTGATTTTTCTCCCTTCCTTTGCACTTAGAGCGAGGCGGGGCCGTGGCGAGAGCCCCCAGACGTGACAGAGCCCAGTCGATGGCAGGGAGGGGATGTGCTGGGGACACTTGGCACCAGCACACGGCATTTCTGACCCTCGTGCAGCAGGGACACCCTGTTCCTGCCCTGAGCCCTGATGGAGAGACACAGGGAATGGAATCATTTAGGCTGGAAAAGCCCTCTAAGATCACCCAGTCTAACCACTAACCCAGCACTACCAGACCACCACTAAACCATGTCCCCAAGTGCCACATCTACTGTCTTTTAAATCTTCCAGGGGTAGGGACTCTACCACTGCCCTGGGCAGCTGTGTCAGGACTGGACAACCCTTTTGGTGAAGGAATTTTCCCTAATATCCAACCTAAACCTCCCCTGGTACAACCTGAGGCCATTTCCTCTTGTCCTATCACTTGTTACCTGAGAGAAGAGATTGACCCTCACCTGCCTCTAACTTCCTGTCAGGCAGTTAAAGAGAGCAAAGCCCCAGCAAAGCCCTTCCCAAAAGTAAAGGGCACAAGTGAACTTTAGTTGGCAATGAATGAGATTTGATCCAAATAAAAATAGTGAGGGGGGAAATTCTCTTTAGCACAAGCTGAGCAAATGCTGTAAGGGGTGAATCCAGAGCTGGGTTGGGATGGGATGGGGGACAAACCTCCTGCACCCTCCTGCCTTCACAAGTGATAATTAGGAACCTGCCTGGCTGCCCAGAAAAACCAGGCATCTGCCATTCCAGCTAAAATATGGCTCCAGTTCTAATCCACTGTTAATTAAAAAGATTTTCACCATAGGTTCCATCAAATCCAAACCTCTTTGGCTTTTTATCTGCCCAGAAGGAAAGGAGGGGAATTAAAAAAGAAAGCTGTCTGTAATGCAGATCATCCAGAGATCAATTCCTTTCCTCTCACCAAACTCTTTAGTAAGAATCACTGAAGGCAGTGATTTGCCCCCTTCTGCACCCAGCACTGTGCAGCTGCAGGATGGGGGACACTGGACTGGTCTGGTTTCCCTCTAAACCCCTCTGACAGCCTAAGGTGGTTTTGTGTAGAAGCAGATTTAAGCCTGATTTAACAGGTTATAAAGCTCTGCTGTTTTCTCACTATTGACTCTATTGCAGCGGGTAAGATTTTTAATGAGAAATAAATTGATGGAGATACATTACCTCAGGGGAGCTCTGATCTGCTCATTTGCCAGCTATAATGGCACGGACCACATTTCTGAAATCCAGAGGGAAAAACGCACTCAGGGAGTATTTATGTCAGGATTCAGCTGCAATGGGCACCTGAAGTGTCACCTGGGTGGTGAGGGTCCCTGGCAGTGATGCTGGGCAAGTCAGCAGTGGTGGGACCAATGCAGGTGATGCCCAGCAAGTGGCTTTGCCATGGGAAGCAGAGCCTGGAAAGCTGAAGGCATAGCTCAGCTGCACCAAACCAGGGAGCTAATCACTCTTTTCACCCCTTTGCACCCACCCTTTGGTATCCACCCTGTCCCCGTGCCTGGGGAGCAGTTAAGGTGCATCCCATGGTAGAAACATCTCTGGCTGTCAATATTTACATCAGCCACACCCAGCAGGGAGACCTTCACACACCACCTGCTGTGCCCCAAGGATGACACGGGGGGTAAACACCAGAACACACTGGTCTTTCAATAAAAAACAAAAAAGAGGAAAAATTGGCATGATGGGGAAGTGTTGCCCTGTCCCAACATGAGCATTGAATCTTCATCCTTGTGCCACCTTCTGCAAAGCTCCTGTCCCTTTCAATCTTTCCCTTGGCATGGACTCTCCCACCTTTCCTCCAGCTCCACTGTGCCCAAGGCCACTTCTCAGGAACTGCCCAAAATTCCAGGACACACAAGGCAAGGTGATGGCCTTGAGAGGACAATGATGGCAGAGCCCTTGTGACCACAAAGAGGACCTCATGCGTGGGGGCACCAGAGATGACCTCCATGCTGCTCCCAGATATGCTGCCAGGTGAGATGGCTGCTGCACATCTGAATAAATCCCTTTCTTTTTTGCTTTCCTTATCAGGAGAGGCAGGTCAAAGCACAAACATTTCAAAAATGATGTCCAGGAATGCCCTTTCCACAGCCCTGCCACGGACAAAGCCCTGGATTTCTCTCTCTTCCTCCCTCCCACGTTCCTGCCTGCACACTCCAAGCACTGCCATTCCTACACCCACACACCACTGCTCTCCTGTGCCAGTGATGCATCTGTGCAGATTTACCTGGAAATGACTACTCCAAATGAGTATTCACACTTGCATGGGCAATACTGTTATTTTTAGTATGAAAAACAACTTGTTTTTTGCCAGCTTCCACCTATCGCTTTGCAGCCAGGCTTGGACTGATGACTTTTATCATTCGTCCATCACTTTCCATTTGGAATATCCCCCACTCCAAGAGGAGCACACAAATTAGCTGGGAAGGTGGTACACATGTGCTGCCACATCTCAGAACCCTCTTGATAAGACAATGGGTACAGGTTCCTTCTGTGATGCCCCCCACCCCAGAGCTCTGCCCCAACACGCTGTCTTCTCCCTGACAGCAAAGTGGAGGGATCCTTCAGTACTTTCACTAACAAGTGCTGGAGCAAATCAAGCCAAGTCTCATCTTCTGCCTTTTCCTTGACTCTTAGGGGGAGAAGAAAAAAACTCCTCAAACGTGAAGCTTTGATATTCAGAGTGCTGGGAGAAGTCCTGGTTCCTACAGCGATATTCAAGGAACTGAGCACAAATGTGTATATCCTGTATACCCAAAGGAGAAAGAGCACTTAAACTATAGGAAAACAACACTAGGTAGTAATTATTGTGCTTGGAAAATAATACAGATCTTTATCAGCTTCCAGTTTGCCACTGATAGTTAATAATACACATCCTAGTGCTGTTGGACAATGGTATTTGGAGAGCTGTGCCTTGTGCCACAGCATCAGGCTGGAGGAGGCAGCTGCTGGGCCAAGGGATGCAGCCACATCCTCATCTAAAGGGTTTTGAAACCCCAAGCAAAGCAAAAACCAGTAACAGACCTAAATTGTGCAAGGTGTTTATTTTTGATCAGAGAAAAGGAAGGTAAAATAAAGGGTATTTCACAATGAAAAAGCATCCAGGTTTCCCTCCACTCTGCGGTGGAAGGGTTACGTGTCTGCCTTTGCTTTGGATATAGCCCAGAGCTGCCAAGTGCTCCCAAAACCAGAGAGCAAGCTTGCAAATTATGGCTGGCACATTCCTCTGGATGTTTTTCCTCTTTTATTTTTTTTTTTTTCCAGTTTTGTTTTGTTTTTGTTCTTGCTGTATTTTCCAAGCAAGCAAGAACCAGCTCCTTCACCTTCCACAGTCCTGGCACTTTGCACGACACAATTTCCTCACCAGGATTTCCTGGAAACACACATAGCCCTTGACCTGAGACAGGGCTGCAAGATGCTTCCAACATTTTTATTCAAAGAGCATCCTTTTGCTGTGTGCTGACAGTGGGCAGAGCACACACGTGGCCCTGGGAACACCTTTCCCATTGCCCACGCTGTGCTCTCCAGCTCTGGTAGAGCACGGCTGTTTCTTAGCTAATGCCTTGGGTATTTTCCTGGAGAGGAGCTAAGGGCTGTGGAATGGGCTGGTAGCTGAGGGAACAGAGTACAACAGCTCATCTTGTCTGGAAAAGGCACACAATGTTCAGAAACTGGCATTTTTATAGCCTTTAAAACTGTTCATTTCTGAAACTGCTGCAGCCATTCTCTTATGAATGGAGAAGGACCAAGAGAAATGGATCAAACCTGGCAGGAGGGGGAGGAAAAAAACCCAAACCCTCCAACTCTCCCTCCCCAAAGCACCCTCCTTAGCTTTAATAACTCATTATCATATTATGAGGCAAAGGCTCACAGGATTATGGTATTTAGTAATACTGTAATGGATGTGAGCCAGCCTTCCAGAGAGCTTTTTGTGTTCCTGCTTTGTGCTGACCTGGCCTTGGACCTGGGGTTTGTGTTCCACTGTGCTATCAAAGACAAACACCCCCTGCTCCCCATCAGTAAATACACATGAATTTAGTAAATACATGCTTAGTAAATTATATACATACACATGAATAGATATCTATGTGTAGCACAGGTAGGCGGGAATTTCAGAGCATGAAGTTTTCTGGCTGCTTCCACACAGACAAATAGATTATACAATCCTTCAGCAGCAAAACAAACAGCTTAGAGCAAACAAGAGGCTTAGTGTGCCAGTACTTCATATTTTCTGGCTGGGGCTGGCCATGGCTGAGGCCACTGAGCCCAGCCCCTGCTGCTCTCTCTGCACAGCCCAGATATCTGCCCTGATTTCAGCCCTCTGGGTCACCCAGCACTGTGTGCTGCTGGATTCTCCTTTCTTTTACTTTGGAGCACTACAGACCTGGGCAGAGTTTCTTGAGAAATAATACAATTGGATGCTCCTGTGCTCCAAGAGCAGAGCTATCCTCAGTTTCCTAGAACCATAGTTTGAATTGAAAGAGACCTTAAGGATCATCCAGTTCCTCCCCCTGCCATGGGCAGGGACACCTTTCACCAGACCAGGTTGGTCAAAGCCCCATCCAACTCGGCCTTGGTACCCAAGATGAGTTTTAAGCACTCCCAGGTATCACCCACATCTCTTCATCCCTCACTGAAAGGACACTAAACTCACAGGAGAAAACTGCACCCAAAGTTGCTGAATGCACAAGGCAAAGCAAAAGAAAACATGTTTTCCTTCAACTTTTCTCAATTATAGCAGTAAATGAGTTTTCATGCCAGGAGAATTAGAACTGAGACCAAAGGCATTGTTTTAATGTAAAAATGAGAGACAGCTTGGGTGGTTTGCTATGTTGCAAATATGTAGATGCATTTTTGCAATTCCAGTTTAATTTCAAGACTTCTTTTCTCTGGAGGAGGGCACAACCACATCCTACCTGCCCGACCCAGCACACATGGGCTGTGTTTCCTCTCCCAAAGCCAGGGAAGGTTTCTGCCACATTAACACCCTCCTCCAGCCCTTCCCTCCATTGGGAGCTGGAATAGATGACCTTTGAAAGTCCCTTCCAACCCAAGCTATTCTATGATTCCTTGCTTCCCACCCCATCACCACCAGTTCTCACTGGTCTCACAGGTCTGACATCATCCATGAGGCCCCAGGGCTGCAGCCCATGTCCCACCACACAGCATTTCTGGGAACACCTGCAGCTCTGCTGCCTGTTCCAAGAGTTTGGCAGCATCACAGGAACAGTCAGACAAACAACTATCCCCATTTCTACTAAAATAAGCACAGATTTTTCAATTCCAGCAAGTAATCCTGCATAAGAGGGAAGGACTATTGTAGCATGAGTGAGAGGACGCTGCATTTTACTCTTTTCTCCAGCATTTTCACACCATCCCTCTCCCAGCCATGTTATTGAATCAGAAACATCCAGCTTCATCAAGGCTTACTTTGTCTAAACAGGATTTGGGGTCTCTAAGGGCCACTGGAGAATATCATGTTTAAAGAGAGACGTTAAACCTCAGGACAGTAAGGGATGTGTTAATGCACTGAGAGCCAAGTTCCTTTGCTGCCACTCTCTTCTTTCCAGACAAAATTATACAGATTAAAAGAAACATATGAGAACTGGATCACCCCACTCTCTTGCCAAGTGATCAAATTAACTTCCTACAACCCATCCCAAACCTTACATTTCAGACTTGTGAACTCTTGCCAGGAAACATAAGAAACTATTTCCTAGCAGGGAATGAAGCAGTCCCTGCGGCCAAGGATGGAGCCTGTGGCCAAGGCCAACACCTAACCCAGAGCATGGAATGGAACAGAAAGAAGAAATACCATTAAATTCTCCATGAGGACAATTTATAAGCAATGTGACTCCCCTCTTCTGTGCAAACAATCTTCTCACAGCTTCAGCTTCCTCAAAGACAGAAATAATTTTCCACCCCCCTAAAAAAAAGACTTTCATTGGACAGGGGCTGACTTAAGAACAAGGAATAAGGAACCTCTCAGAAATTTGCACTGGAGGAAGATCCCTAAGATGAAGCCCAGTGAGGAGGGTCCAGCCCTACTTCCCCACCTCATCACCAGGAGGAAGAGGAGGAGACACCTTTCCCAGCCCCGTGCTGCAAAGCCAACGAGACACAATCCTGAGACATGTTTTGTGCTGGCCCCCTGGCCAGTCAGTACAGAATATTTTAGACTTCAACGAGGCTGTGAGACGCTCTAGACCCCAGCCTGTGAAGTGTTTTTATGCTGTAATGGCCCTCCCCTCTGCTTCAAGCCTCCTTATGTAGAAAAACCTCCAGTGAAAGCAGTGGGAAGCTCTTAATTGCCTCTGCTCCAATCAATACAAACAGTGCTTGGCAATGCCAACCCAGTGAATGCTGCCTCCCCAATGGCACCATTTCCACGTTTTCTTACTGTTTCAGCTGCAAAAGCAGGCAGAAGGATCTACTGCTTCTAGGATGAGCCCACCAAACCCTGCAGCAGAGGACTTCAATCCAAGCTGAGCCAAGATTTATGTGCAACCATCCGGGACATCGACCACCAGCCACAGCTCTTCCAAAGGCTGGAGAGAGCTGGCACCAATCCCTGCATGTGCCCAGCTCTCTTCCTTGGCTGCAATAATAACAAGGAAGCCCTGGGAGCACTGCTGCCAGGCGGGATGCAGAGGATCCGAGTTATTCCTGCCCTTACATGAACTGCTGCCACTGACAAACCAAGCCCAAGAGGACCGACCACAAGAATTTTGATTTAATGCCATCTGCAAAGCGTCTGAACTTCTCCTCAGCAGGAGGCAAGGCAGCTGGGATTTCCAAAGATGCTGGGGCAATCTGAGCTCCTAGATCATCTTGGTTCCTGGGATACTTCAGAGTCAGCCTTAAGCCTGCTTAACTCCAACTAAGCACAAGAGAAGAGTCTTCCCTTACATTACAAAATCCTACTTCAGACCCTGAGAAAACACAGCAAGCCAGAAATGTATCTGAAAAATCCAGGGTTAAGCAGTTCTTGAGGATGGTACTACTTTTATCTGAAGTGAACACTAAACTGTCTTTAAAAATATGTTAATTGACAAGGTTTCACCAAGTTTATTAAACAGTTCTCCCAGGTTCTATCACAGGCAAGCCCTTCAAGTTTCTAAAGGGCTTCCATTCAGTAATTACAGCTTTGCCTATGCTATTAGATGGCCCGTTATCCTCATTTGACTCTCCTGTTATAATTACTGAGATAATTTTAACAGGTAATTTGGCATAGCTGTCATCACCTCCAAGTTTAATGTGCCTTCATTCACAAGTGCCACACACGTGTGTTTCCCTTCCAGCCCCCAGAGCAGCCCAGAGGGCCACGGGTGGGATCTTCCAGAGCATCCCAAGACCACGTGTGAGGTACCAGCATTATACCCCTGAGCAGGGTACAAGCAAGACAAACAGCTGGCTTCTCTGCAAATGACTTGGGATAAGGTGTGGGATGCCAAATTAACACAGAGGGATGGCAGAGAAGGAGCAGACAAGGCAACGCTGGCGAGCACAGCTGTGGCAGCAGATCTGATTTGAACACACCAATCACAGATACATATCAAGAAAAAAACATATCACAGAGCCACGGAACGGTTTGGGCTGGAAGGGACTTGGGAAGCCCCATCCAACCTGGTCTTGGACACTTCCAGGGATGGCACAGCCACAGCTTCTCTGGGCACCGTGTGCGAGGGCCTCCCAACCCTGACAGGGAAGAAAGAATTCCTTCCCAATATCTCATCTAAACCTCTGCCAGGTTAAAGCCATTCCTCACTGCCCCACCTACACTGCAGGACAGCAGAGACCTGCTGCTCTGGGAGTGGGAGAGAGCTCTGGATGAGCCCACGTGAGCTTCCAAGCAAGGTCTGAGTCTGAGCAGAGATGCTGCAGGGTAACCATGAACCTTGGCAAGCCAGAGCTTTGCCTGGGACCTCATTCCCCACCACTCCTCCTACCTGTGGCCTCAGTGAGTGCTTTGTGGTTTTCCCTCTAAACCAGGACTCTCTGAAAGTACTGGGAGAGGACATGGACTTCAGCCAGACTGCAAAGAGCACTGGGCTCCTTAATTACTTTTTTTCCTGGGCTATGGCTATTTGTGCACGGCTATCATGAAATTTGTCAGCGTTAACAATGTAATCCCCTCCAGAGACCCATTCACTTAACAGGGCTGCAAATGTGATCGGTAAGAAATTAATTTGGGGTGCAGCAATATATCAAAAAGGAGGTGGAAATGAAACAAGAGCCCAGCCCTGCTATAACAGGTATGTCAGCTGGATGGGGGATCAGCAGCAAGACCATGGTAATGATAAAAACCATGGTAACAGCACCACAGTCATCTCTACAAACCAAATCCCGGGGAAAAAACCCAAACCAACCCACACTTTAACGGTAATCACTGGGTTTAAGTGGAATCCAAAGTTTACAATGCCTCCTGTTATGATACATTTCTACATGCTTTCTTCAAGTTCTAAATGTATTCATTCTCTGTTTCCCATAAATCTGGGCTTTCTTTTAATTTTTTTATGATACTGTGGGGGAAGGACTCTCATTTCATAAACTGTGCACTTAAGACAATAGCCCATAAAACCCAACAGATTCCCATACAAAGGACTTCAGAAGAGCTGATGAGGAGGAGATGCCACAAGATGAAAAGAGGTGGAGGACTGTGGAAGAGGCTTTCCAATGCAGAGGAGGTTACACAGCCCACTAAGCCCCAACTTGCTTGAAAAGCAGTTTTCAGACGTGTATAAGAAAAATAACAGAATCAGAGTTAACTTGGAAATTGCCTTTCTTATAAGCTCAAGAAAGGGGAGAAAAAAGGGGAAAAAGGCTGAAATCCCACCCAGCAGAACACAGATCCTCCTGAGGGTGCCTCTGAGGCATCCCTCCCTGAAGGGGTCCTGCCTGCTTTGGCAGGAAGGGACAGAAATCCCTCAGCCTTGCAGACAATCTCCAGAGGGCCCCGAGACAGCAAGAAATCCCATTTTTTTGCAAGAAACTAGACTTAAAACCCAACCCAACTGTGAGTGGTGCTGAAAGCACCTGGCAGCTACACAAACCAGCATAAGTCCTGAATTTGTTCGTGCCTTCAGTCCTGGCATTTGGCAAGGAAACACCATAAAACTGTCCCAGTGATTTACATCCCTGCTCTTCCTTCTCCACCCAGCACACAGGGAACTTCTGAAGGGTGCAGGTCTCCAACAACAGTGGAGCTTGGGGGACACCCACACAAGCAAACCCATCCCTGTGTTTTACAAGAGATGGTGAATTCCTCTTTCAGAAGAGGAACTGAGTAGCCTTCCTGGCTGCTGTGACTCTAAATGCTCGTGAGAGAGCCGCCATATGGGCTCAGATTTATCACTTGTGTTTCCTAACTTGCACATCTGTTTTCTATAAGTAGCTGTCCAAGTCAGTGCATCTCCCCTTTCCTCATGAGCCGCCCACGGAGCTTTTCAAGGATAAATCATTGCTCCTTTCGGTGGTTATCTGCTCAGTGGGCTCCACTGAGGCACCTTAACAACCTGAAGTGCCGCTCACAAAAACCCAGAGTGGACATTACCCTCCAAAAGAAGGGTAACACTTGCAGTGGTCACTGGGGGTGGGTGTAATCAGGATTCTGAATGAGAAGAGAGTGATCTGCTCCCATCAGCAACCCAGGAAACTCCCTCTCAGCTCCTCAAATTCCATTAAAGTCAAGAAAGTTACTCCCATTGCCCTGTGTCATGACACCTCCTCCTAAACTAGAAGCAGAACAGAGGAATCTGAGAGAAAAGGGGAATTTTTCCTAGATCAGAAGTATTGGGAAAGTGGCACAAAGCCAGGGGGTCACGAGGAACTAATGAGACTTCCAAGACCCCATCTCATCTGGACACGAGGAATGTGTGGCATGCAGAGGGCAGAAAGGGCCATCCAAGATGCGGGAAAACTTGGTTCCTGTGGATGGGCACTGGAGCAACTAACCCTTATTGCTCTGAAATTTAATGAAGAGCCAATAATTTCTCTTTTTTTCTGAAAAAAAAAGCCAAACCAAAGGTGATCTCAAACATTTCTCTGCCAAAATGTTGTGTATATCTCTCATGCCTTCTCTCTTCAGTGTTTACAAGAAACCTATCAACTTGGTACTGAAGGGCTGGGATAAAGGGAATAAAATAATTGAGAAAAAAAGACCATGAAAAGAAACAAAAAGCATCTACTAGGAAATTCCTGCTCTGAAAGTTAAGGACACAGCTCTGCATAGCCCACCAGGCTTCAGGGCAGCAGTGCCACTGGGCTTGCAGTGCTGTGGGGACAACAGCATGAACCACACGTGCACAGGCAACGTGGTCCTGCTGCAGTCACTCCATCATCCCAGCCTGGCAATGGATCCCAGGGCTATTTCATGTCACTCCAGTAGCTCCAAGTGACTTGGAGATGAGCAAGATGCTGCACCAATGGAAAGCAGGAGTGTCCTCTCACCTCTCCAGACTGCAAGGTGCTCTCAGGCAGGACACATTTAGCTCCAAGACAAGTGCAATTAGGCAGTAAAACAGTTTTAAAATAAATGAATATGCTCAGCTGTTAATGATGCCCTTCAGAAGAAGTGCCCAGAGTGGGCTACTGCCATCCCCAGGAGGAACAGTGGGCAGCCCCTCAAGGGTTAAAGAGCAGGGAGGCTCTTGTGGATGCAAAGTGGGGAGATTAATAATAAGTGTATTAAAAATGATAGGAGAGTAAGTGGTGGCTGAAACAGGTTGCAGAGGATATTTGAGAAGAAACTCTCCCTCCACAGAAGAAATGAAAGGTCAGCGAAGAGAGACAGTGACTTCTCTAAGAAATAGCACTAGTGCTTTCCTAACACAAATATTGACAGTAGAGAAGGATACATAAAATTTATTCCTCTCCCTGCTCTGATAGCATGGAGAGACAAGTACCATCTGAACAGGGGGATAGGAGAAAGGAAAAAAGCAGCATAACTGAGCAGGTAATCAAAGCCAAGGGCCACTCGGGGCAGGCAGGAGTCACCCAAGCAAGACACCACTCGTCAATTAATATTTACACTAAAATCCTGCCTCTTGCTCCTGCACTGAAAAAAAAAAACAAGAACCACCAACAAAAAAAAGCAAAAGGAAAAAAAAAAAAGAAATTTATCTCAAAATGTCTCTGAATTCACCAAGCTGCACTGCAACAGATTAAACCATAACAACACAGCCCAGAGAGGAGAGACAAAATATTAAGCAGAATTAAGCCTTAAAGGATGTTATGGTCCTTGGAGAAAAATGAGCTCAATTTCTTTTATCTTTATGTTTTACAGCAACTTTAAAAAGCCTCTTCTTCAGAGAATGCTCAGCGGTGACTTTTAGACTAGGCTTTCAGCAGCTGCCCCCCTCTCTTCTCTAACATATATAATCTAAACTACAGTGGTCACCAACAGTATTTCCCTTGCAAGAGCTTTATTTCAGAACACTGTCTGCTGCAGTAGTGGCAGAAGAATTTGCAATCTGCCTTTGCCCCTGAAATGTAGATGTACAGGAAGAGACATTTATTTTAATTCCAGACTAATGATTCTCTCTTCCCATCAACGCATGTAATTCCTTGAAGAGCTCCGTTTCCAGAGTTATTTCGCAAGTCTTCCTCCTACTTCTCAGTTAATTATTACTGATAGAATAGCAAAATGTGAAGCGCTACTCTCACTTTGGACACACTGGGAAGATGTCCCACTGCTGCTAGGGTGGGAGAAGATGGAGATTTGAAGGTATCTAGAGTCACCAGTCAGGTTCTCCTGCAAAATGATGCTCTTCCCCCAGCGTCAACAGCAAGCCCACAACTTTCTCATTGAAAAAGAAAGGAAGAATTAATAAAGCAGCTTGCTTTCTCCTGCTGGACTTCATGCACCCAAGGAAAGCTTTCTGCTACGTCTAGACACTTCTGTTTTGTACCATTCCATCCTGACTTGCCCATCAATAGTCTTTAAATATTGAGGAGGGTTCCCGCTGCCATCACTGCTCCTCTCGCCCCAGCGCTGCTGCCAGGGACGGCCAAGGCCATCAGGCAGAGGAGGTGGCATCTGCCAGCTCGGGTGCAGTTGCTTAAGTGCATGGTGGCAGCCCCCAGGAACCATATCCAGCCCAGCTTGAGCCCTTAATTATTAATAATATTTAGACAGCACTTGCAGAAGTGAGAGAGAAAGCCTCGACCCCCGCTGTGCGCCATGGCTGGGCCCTGCGCAGCTCCCGCGCTGCCCCGCCGGCCGCGCAGCTCTGCGCTCCTGCCCAACAGCTACGCCAGGCCGGGATCAGGGATTAACTTCTCAGCGTCAAAAGGCACCTCTTGCTTTGCTGGCTGAGCCGGCAGGGAGGCCCCAGGTGTCACTAAACACGCCACTGGGGGAAAGTAGTGTTGGGGTTTTGGCTGCGTCATTTCACCGAGAGCGGAGGCTGTGAGAAAGCCCTGAAGGACAGCCCAGCACGGGGCAGCGTGAGGGCAGATCAGCAAACCCAGGCACAACAACTGAAAATGCAGGTCTAAGCCCTGTTCTTCCTTACAACCACACTGGATGGTCTTGAAGAAACTGAGCAATTGCTGCCAAGCCTGGATGCACCTCTTCCTTGGTCTTCAGATGCTGCAGGACATGGCCAGGCATTGTTTGGAGCAGTGCTGATGGATCCAGCCATTATTTCAACCATCAGCTGGGGTTTTATTTACCACACTGGGAGGTTTCTCTACCCATTGAGTCCTGGCAGCTTTGCTGGTGGCTCCTGGCTTCATCTCCTTCCCACAGCCATGCTCTGCCTTCCCCCCAGTCACAGACCATTCTTCTTTCTTTGTTCCTCGAGGACAGCTTTGTTCTCTGCATAATAACAGGTGATTTAGCAGCTGTCACATTCAGGAGCTGGAAGATTTGAAGGCAAACTCTGCTGAATAAAATGTGCTCCTGGAATCCCTCTGGCTGCCACATCCATGAGAGACAGAGGAGGCAAAATTCACTTCTATGGCAGAAAGAGTCCACCTGTCCACACCCCCAGTTTACAGCACTGAGTTCACACTCCCAGCCCTCCACACAGACCAAAGGATGCTCAAAACCACCCAAGACAGATGCACAGGTCTCATCTGAGGCTGTTCAGTGCTCACTACCAGTTATTTGGGCTGCTATAATGACATCTCCATTCCCTGCACAATGAGATACCACAGCCAATACTGCTCCCCAGGCCCGTGTGCCTGGATGGACATACTGCTGCTCACAGCTCTCTGCTGCATCACCATCCTTGGATGATCCAGCACCTGCCTCCAGACCAGAACCAGCCACGCTCAGCATCACTTGGATTTTTGCAATAGAAGAAAATAAGTAGAAAAACAACCCACAAGTAACTCAGTAATAAACCAAAAAATAACTCAAATCCACTGAGTTATCACAGCTGCCACACTCTACTCCAGTCAACTCCAAAATCCCTTCCAGTCCCAGTTTATCCCTCATCCCTCTACATCCAGACTGACACTCCCACCCTGCCCCTGACATGAGCCCCAAAAATATAAAACACCCAAATATTTCAGTTTCTCCATAATTCATGACAAGCAATAAAACACAACAAACAAGCATGGGGAGCAATAGAGGGAAGACACGGATTCAAAATCAGCACAATTCCTTTTCTTTTGGTGCCCAAGGCCT
Organism: Picathartes gymnocephalus; assembly: GCA_013390045.1. NCBI lineage: Eukaryota > Metazoa > Chordata > Aves > Passeriformes > Picathartidae > Picathartes > Picathartes gymnocephalus. The sequence goes on from WEKY01000673.1 coordinate 69,923, forward strand.
GGCATGCACTGGGTTATATTGATTTAAAGATGGGGGTCATTACACTGCGGGCAGGATCCCATCAATGAAATGAGGTAGGAATTAATACTCTATCAGGCCATGCTGAGGTGCAATACCAACGTGCAATGATAAAATTATTTACCCAGTTTCCCCCCCCACCATCCCTCCTCAGACTCCCAACCCCCCCCACCCCTTCTCCATCTCTCTGGCTCAGCCATTCCCACACCTCCGGGTGATTCTTCTTCCCTTTTCCATCAAGCCAACAAACACGCAGGCACTTCATGGCAATCCCTACCCCACGGACAATGAAATTAGAAGGGAACAAAAGAGCAAACCTCGCTGCTCCATGGCCTCGCAGACAATGGTCCCAGCTGCTTCCCAGGAAGCACCCAGCCAGAATGAGCCCAGCTCTAGTGCTGAGGAGGGTCCTGGCTCCCTGAGGGGCAGGAGGTTGTCACTGGAATATGCATCTCATTGGTTACCTGTCAGCTTTCCTGGGCGGTTATGAAGTACAGCCGCTGCCGGAGGCTATAATGGGATGTAATAACGAGGCAGCCCTTCCACAGAGCAGCTTTGATTAGGTGATGGGAACTGGCAGCATCCGCTGGCTTTTTAAAAAAAAACCCACAAGCTCAAAGCTGTAAAATAAAGGGGTCGCCAGGAATGTGGCCACTCTTTCAGGCTAAGAGGGATGGAAAAGAGAAATAAATTACAACCTTCGTTTCTTGCTCTAATCTCTCCATCTCTCACCTCCTTGGAGGTTCCATCGTTGCTGTCCCTCTAGGCTCAGACATTATTTCCTGGCTCCTCAGGTATGCTGGAGAAATGACATGCTATAATACCAGGGAATTACAGACTGTGCAAGGGGAGGGAGGAAAACTCCCTGCCCCACAAATCACTGCCAGCATCTCCTGTCAGCAGCTTGAGCTGCAGCCTGGGGAGGCACCTGCAAATTCACCAGGCAGGACTTTGCCATGGCTGGGAGTCACCTCTCCCACCTTTCACGTGGGCAATATCTCAAACTCACTGCCAAACTCTTGACAAAATATGACTGTGACTACAGCTTGGTGACTCTAGACCCTGTCAGTGGGGTCATTGTGTCCCAGCTGAAAAGTCTGGCTTTGAGCTAAATGCAACTTTTGGCCTGGTAACACAACTGACCACAGCACCTTCCAGCTACCCCCAGTTCCAGCACCACCATGGCCCAGTTTCCCCGGCACAGATGTCCAAGCTGGCACTGAGACATGGCAGAGACCAGCAGAAAGGTATTTTTTCTCCCCACAGGCTAAGGAAAACATGTGCAAGCGAGATGGATATGTGAAAGCCCTGGGGTTTGGAATGCCAACTGGAAGAAATAAAACTTAACTAACAAAGCACAGGCTGTGGAAGATGCTACGGATGCAACGGGTGCAGGGGTAGGGAGAAGAGCAGTGTGCAGGTTAATGAACACGCCAACCCACGCCTCCACAGAAAATCAAATTCAATCAATCTGTCTGTGAAGGACACGCAGCCAGACAATGGATGGGAGAAAGGAGGCAGAGAAGAACCTGTTGGGTTGGCTTTTTCTTCCCAAAAAGGAAGGGCGAAACAGGGTTACCCCCGACAAACTGGTATTTCCCTCAAGCAAGCAGATCTGTGTGAAGTTGTGATTATTTCCCAGCAGCAGATGATGCTTGACCACGCAAGGATTTGCATGGGGCAAACACTCAGCTGGGCACGGGGCAGGATTTGGAATCGGGTTGCTGTGGTGAGGATGAGCATTCCAGAAGTAAAGCAGCATTTTGCAGGCTCAGCACAACTCTTCTTTTCAGCACGAAGCCCATAAACAACGGCCCAACAGCTTAACAGGGCTGAAATATGACGATATTCAAAGGGGATGTCAGGAGGATTAACAGCCCTGCTCCTTCCTGCTGAAGCCGTGTTGGGACTGGAGAGTCGATGCCGTGCTGAGAGCCTGAGGTGTTACATCTTCATTAAGCACCAGCCATCACTGGGTTGGTGGGGGAAGGATTCCTCCTCCCCATGACCATGGTGGTGACATGAGGGACAGCTCCCACTCGGCACTGCTGACACCAGGAGAGGTTGGGAATGGGGTGACCACCTGTGCTCCCCCTTTGGCACCACATACCTGGGAAAGCATCACCAAGGGTATTTTTTACCACGACCAAGGAAATCAAACAGGTCTGATGGTCATTAAGGCCAGTGAGGGCCCCTCGATGGAGAACTCATCCTACCAGAGCAGATTTGGACAGGGGCAAGTGATTACAGGGTGTTTGACCAGATGATAAATCAACACGAGGACAGAATAAGAAGGTCTGCTAGGAGGCTTTGTAATATTAGGATACAACACAAAAGAAAACAGAAACATTAAAAAAACAAAGTGCCATTATGTCTCCTCTGTTTGCCATGCAGAGATGGGGCTTCAGTGGCACCTCAGGACACCAGGCAGGGCTTTCCACTTACACACAGAATGCTTTGGGTGCCCACTCTGAGTACTGGAGAGCACTGTCCCTGTGTGAACCTCAGCTGCAACTCTGCTTCATAAACTACAGGCTCGGAACTTCACACTTTTCAAGTGCACTAATGCACTTTTTAAAATAGAAGTGAGCTCAGACAATGGTTCCTATTTTTATGGGCTGATCCACCTACACACCTGGTCACAACATGAGATTTCAGGACAACTTTTCAAAACTGCAAAGAGCTATCCCAGTTCTACACCACCGATTTGTGCTATTTTACGTGACATAAATATTTATACAATTACTGTTACTATCCTTCAATGACCAAAGTTATCACATTTCAAAGGATCTATATTTAAAGAACACAGTACCCTGATGGAAATGCAGCTTTAAATTTTAAATAGCTGTGTTCCTCCTCATGCATTGCACACACACACACCCCGAGTCATTGGAGGTGCTCCAGAATTCCCATATTCCCCTCAAAGCCACAGCAGCTCCTTGTCACCACTCCACCTCAGCACCCTGCATCCCACACTGAGCATCCCTGGTGACACCTGGCTACCTGCCCACCATCTCCAGGAGGGAAGGGAAGTGACAGCATCACTGTGAAAAACACAGATTTATAACAGCACTGGGGTTACCATCTTCTGGACACAGCCACAAGGAAAAGGAGTTTATTTTTATTAAAATAAACTGAGGGTATCACTGCCTGTGAGGTGGACACATTGGTTTACATCAATCCCAACTGCTGCTCTCCCATCCCCTTGGATGAGCAGGACTGCTCCCCCTCTGTGAACCTGTTATTTCTAACTACCTGATATTTCAATACAAATTGAGTATTAGTTCTTCTTCTGTGATTCTGAACCACCTTACTCATCAAGTGATGATGCAAAATTAGAAAGAATAATAATAAATCTAGATTAGGAGTTAATAAACTGGGATTAAAACACCTTCATAAATAATTTTACGCTCCCTACATGTGGATGGGTATAATTACTAGGGAAGAATAAAAGAAAAAACTCATTTGGGTCAGTGCAATTGTCTTTCTTATCAAGGAAAAAAAAAACAAACCATGATGAATTATTAGCTATAGAAATGACTCAAAAGGTTTTCAGGTTTAACATGGAAGCAGCAGAACCAGAGAGAAATCAGGGAACAACCTCCATTGCTGACCCAATTCACCCCTGAGGTTTGGTCTATCCCTTTCCCCTCTTTTCTCCTGACTTAAGTGAAATAAAAAAATAAACACATCTTACTACTTGCGGTGTGCAAACTTAGTCCTGACTCATCTACCAGTTCCTTTAAAAGGAGAAAGACAGCTAAAGCAAAGAGGGAGAAAAAAGGACCAAGTGGAAAAACATATTTAGGGAAGAGGGAGGGAAAGAGGCAGGGGGGAGTGCTCGCTGTCTTCCTAAAGCAGTGCCCCACAGCTGCTCCAATCATAAATATTTCACTGATCCAAACTCAGCCTGCCAAATCTGAACCACTGCTTTGATGAAAAATATGAAAAGGCTTTTCCATTAGTGCTTTTGATGTTCTTTGCATACAGAATAATGAATGCAGGAGATTCATCTTCTTCCTCCTCTGTCCTCCCTCACTTTAGTCTTTTATCTGGTCCAACCTCCCAAGGACAGAGAAATCAGGATCTGAGCAGGAAAACAGAGCAGATCTGTTGGCCTGTATGCATTTTCCATGGACTCTTAGAGTCACAGAATCATTTTAGTTGGAAAAGTCCTCCAAAATCCTCAAGTCTGACCACGAACCCAGCACTGCTAAGGTCACCACTAGCCCATGTCCCCAGGTGCCACATGTACATGTCCCTCCAGGAATGGGGACTCCATCAGTGCCCTGGGCAGCTGTGCCAGGGCTGAACAATACTTTTGGTGAAGAAATTTTTCATAATATTCAGCCTAAATCTTCCCGGTGCAACTTGAGGCCATTTCCTAGCATCCTATCATTTCCTCTTGTCCTATTTCCCCACTGTTCTGCCTCTTTCCACTTTAGGGGACAAGACTGCAAGGAAATGGGGGCACCCAAAGGATTTTTGGATATTGTTGGCACTTCACACTGTTTCCACCTGGCTGGATCATATTGACCATCATGACTCTACCAGAAGTTGTTCAAAGAAAGTGAACAGGAGTTTTAAAAGCCTTCAAAAGCATCCTACCAAGGACCAACAGATCCCAGCTGTTACCCCACTTTTGCCCACATGGCACAGCTGGCTCCAGCAGGGATTTTGTGAGCTTTTATGGGAGGAAGCAACTCCCTGTGCCCTGATCTGGGCTGTTCTGAGCTCCCCTGCATTTTTGGGGGGCTCATTTGGGGGAATCTCAGAGGAGAAAGGAATCCTCCTTACAGCTCAGCAAACGAAGCGACACAGCGCAGAGGCAAAGCCAAAACAGAGGAAGCAGTACATGACCTCCTCCCAGCCTCTTCATGCTCTCAGGAACTTAATAGCTCAACATTTATCTTAACTCAGCAGAGATGTGCCAGGGATAAAGTATCCATCTCCCTGCACACCAGCTCCGGCGTTTCCAACCTGCAGCTGCCGAGCTTTGAATTGCAGCTTTTATCGCCTTCTCGCACTTCTGCTGTACCACGGCATCCAAAGCAATTAAATCCAACCTATTTTTTCTGACTTTTATTCCTTGAAGTGGAGCTTTCTTGTGCGGGGCAGAGATTACGGGGTTTGGGCTGGATTTTGATTCACATTTATTTTCCATTAAGGACTCGGCTCCACTCATCTCTTCTTCCTCCCGTGAAGCTTGCTACATGCTCGGCAAACTCAGCAAATAGGAATTTGAAAGTATTGTAAAGGAAAACAAACAGAAACTGACGCCTTGCAGAATTTTTGCAACAAGAGTCCTGGAAATGTGCAAAGCATTTTAAGGGACTTGAAAGAGAGCGATGTCTTATCACCAGGAGTGGGATGCTAATGTTTGCAGGAGAGTTACTGCTGCGCATTATTCATCCTCCCAGTTTGTATTTATCAGGAATTATTAGGAAACCCATTACCCACTGAGCTGCAGGGCTTATTGGCAGCACAAACACAGCAGAAAACTTCTTGTGCCCAAGGGCTCCTGCTTCCTTGGGGGTGGTGGGTTTCCTAATCCCATTCCCTAGCCCATAATCCCAGTGAAGGGGAGGAGTGAAGGACCTCCCTACGTTTGGGAGATGCCTCAGTTTCAGGTGGAGGACATGGAGGTCTTGGACACTTGGTGGCCTCGTGGTCACAAGTGGGGTCATCCCAAAAGGATCCACAGGGACACAGGAGAGCTCACACCTTATCTGGATTATTTTAGAGCAAGCTGTGTTCCTCCTTTTGGAATCAGAAGGGACTGACGCCTCCCAGGCACTGAGAATCAGTGCATTATTGTGCTCCTGAACACCAGCAGACCAGACGAAAAAGTTGCCAAGGGGACCCCAATACAGCACATGTGCCCCTGGTGTTCCCCCACTGTTCTGCAGATGCATTGCTTGCACCTTTTTAGCCCAAATCTCCTTCCCATCTGCCTCTTTCGCATCCACCTGCCTCTGAGCACACCACCCAACTGCTCCAGTATCACAGGGCAATACACTGCATTTTCTCTGCCTGCTTCCAACTATGCAACCACGAAAGAAATTAGCTGAAAAATAACCTATTTCCCATCCAAACATCCATTTGCCAGAGAGGTTTAGCTTTATAAACGCTACCTTCTCCCAGCAAACAAGCTCTTCTGAAGGGCAAGGCTCAAACCACTGCAGGGATGCAGATTTTAAAACCATTCATTATGCAAATGACTCATTTATTGCTGCTGAGCTGGAAGCAGGAATTCCAGGCATGCAAATAAAAATAGTTAGGGAGCAACAGCCAGTAAGTGCCTGATGGCATCTGCTGACTTGGGTAACACACAGCACGGACCCTGCAGGCAACAGCTTATGGTGGAGTTTCAAACTACAGGTTGAAGTTGGTCTGCAGCCACCACCGGTGACTCCCTGGGCTCTGCAGGACCAGCAGCATCTCCAGTTGGAAGTGCTGCCAGTGCTGCAGATCCTGCCATACCCCTATCGATCCTGAAGTCTTACTCGTCACAAGATGCCTGAGCTAAGCAAGGCTGAAATTCAATAATTCAGGGTGATTGGACACAAGGGGTGGAGCTGAGGTGTGAAGGGGTTATGGGAGATTTCAATGACAGGGTTGCAACAGCGCCAGAAACAAAGCTTTCCCCAAAACCTTAATAAACATCCCGGGGCTGGGTGGGAACGAATGCTAATTAGCATCTGATAAAGATTCGGAGGGAGAAACTGGCTGGGAAAGGAAACAAAACCCAAAATTAGCCATGCAGGCGGGAAATTTTAAGCAGGTCTATCCTGGGAACAGGCTGCCTCCACAATTCTCTTCTCACAGTGCCTGGAAGCACAAGGAGTGTAGGATGCTCCATGGCCAAGGATGAGTCTTTGTCCTCCAGGAACTGAATCATGTACAAACATTTCTGAGGCCCAGCGCCATGCAGCTACCGAATCTAATTCAGGTCCAAGTCCTGGAAATGACCTGGCACGGGGTATCAGTTTGCATTGCAGCCATGGGAAATAATAAGGAATTTAAAAAGCAAAACAGGAACATTGAGCTGAGTATTAAAAGAACCTTTCAAGTTCAAACATGGGGAAAAAAATGCGACGCCGAGCCAGTCCAATGTCAGCATTCAAGGTCAAATGGAAAAAGAAATCTCTGTGGATTTGCCTTTAACAGGCTATTGTTAGTGCCACTATGTTTAATATCATTAACACAGGATCATGATGTAAACTCTGTTTTTTAAGCTCAATTGTCACTATCACAAGGAAGTTTTAATCCAGAAGCAAAGTAAAAGCAGCTGGTGCACTGACCTGAGCTCAGCACACTCAGTATTCATTTTCTCCCACTGAATACAAGATTTGCTCATTTTTATATGCTCCTATATCCTTAAACAGCATCAGCAAAAATCCAGTTCAAGATGTGGTACAAGTCTCATTGCAATTTTTGCTGCCAAGTGACTGAAATGACAAGAGATCCCGGTAGGAGCTGGTTGAGTGTTCATCAACGAGCAGATTAATTGCTAAGACAGAAAGGTCCTGATACACAACCACCCAACAACAATCGGGTAATCACTCATTATGCGTCTATTACTCAAAGTCCTGGAGCTGGCACGACACCCGAATCTGGAGCCACACCAACCCAACTGATGACAAATATTGCTTCCTGTTTAAACAGCCCAGCTCAGCAATTTCAGATCCAGGAATTGAAAAGAATAAATTTACCTGAGCCCATCATTTCACAGCAATAGCTGTATTATATTTAAAGAAAAAAAAAAGAAAAGAAAAAGGTTTCTACAATGGAGAGACTGTTCCTGGCTTCCAACAAGAACATAAGCAATAACGTACGTGCTACAATACCACGATTGACTGTGTGTTTCAATGAGCATTCACACACACGGTCCTGAACAGATGAAGGACAAGTGCTACAAGCTGAAAGGGCTCCATTGAGTAAAGCTAATTAGCTGGATAAGCATATGCAAGACCAGGACCTAAATTTGTTCTCTGCCTCCTGGGACAATGATAACTCCTTTTTCTTGTTGCTGTGCCACATAGATAGAACAAGTCTAAGGTAACGCTCTAACCCCTGGCTGCCACACAGCATTTTTTCGTGCAGAGGTGTTAAGGTTGGGAAACAGCAGCTCAGGTTAAAGAAGAGCATTGTCCATGCTCTTGTCAGAACTCATCCCTCCCAAGCTGCCATTAAACATTGCTAATACCCAGCCATGCATAACACCATGAAAATATTTGCTCTGATCAACCAGCACAACTTTTGGATAACAGATCTGATAATCCAGAGCTGCATCCCGCAAGACAAGGCTCTGATGTCACTCATCTGAAACACATATTGCCACAGCAGAAGACGCAGTCTGTTATTACAGCTTTGATCCCATGACTTGTATTTGCATGGTGGAACTCTGGCACAATCTGTGCTCGTCTGGCTGGGCCCTGTGAGGCGGCGGCGATGGAGAACGGCAACAGCGGCGAAGCGGAGTGCAGTGCTAGAGGAATTCCACCACACATCAGAACAGGGAGAACCTCCACCAGACCCCTCTGAAACTGGGCTTCTGCAGAGGACTGAGGTAGACATGTAGGTCTTCTGAAACAGCTGCCCATGCCTTCCAAAAATGCAGCCCCAGCTGTGGCTGTTGTTTTCTCATCCCCAGCCAGAGCGCAAAGCAAATATCCCAAGGGAATAAAACCAATCTGGCCACTGAATAATACTCTAACCTACCCAATGAGAGCACCTCAGATCAAGGGGCATTTGCAGAGAGCTCGGGAAAGCCTCGCATGCATAAGGACAGGAAATGACTGTCAAGGTCTTGAGCCTATCCTGACTGGAATTACTGGCAAAGTTCCCGCTGGCTGCAGGAATAGGACTGAAAAGGTTGCAGAGCACAGAGTCAGTAATAACAAAGGGTAAAAGGAGTGGTGAGACACAAGAAGAGGCACATCCTCCACCAGGTGACACAGTCGTGTTCGTGGCACTCCGTGTGCCATCACTGCTCCTCACACAGAGCAATGCAAACCCAACCCCGACCCCCACCCCAGCACCCCAAACACCCAGGTCTGACATTTTTAAAAGATAAAAACTGATGCCCAATTCAGGCCTTTCCACTAAGATTTATCCCACTGGTATCTTCTCATGTTGTTATTTATTGAGGGAAAAAGAAACAGAACTGAAACACACAGGAACCAAATCAAGTTCCTGCTACACTTTATTATTTCTTTAATCTAAACATAAAGTCGTAAGAGTGGGATATTTCCTATAAGGAGATGAGCTGTCAAGTGATTTACCATCTTCCTTTGTCTCTGTCTCAACAGCTCCAGGTCTTCTCCAAGACCTATTTTTAGCAAGCTGTAAAAATTAAGAGGCAATGAGGGACAGGGTGGGGAGCCAGGAGCTGAGAAATGGCTACAGCAAACGTAGCTATGTCTTCATTATCCTAATGCACCCCTAACTGCTGGATCTGGATACCACAGGGACAGTCACAGTCTGCGCCTCTACTGCAAGGTGCCTTCATACAGGAGATCACCTGGGCAGCCACAGACCACGAAGGAGTAGTGGGAGAAACATCCCTGGGTTTGGGTTGGTTTGCTGGGGTTTTCATGTTGGGTTTGTGTTTGCCTTGCTTTTATTAACAATGGCCAGAATGGCATAGTGCCATTATGTACAAGGAACTCATACACTCTTTAGATGGGACACAAGACCAAATTTAGCTGGAGTCAGCACAGGCTTTCCTTTGTTCCCAGGATGCCTCAAATGGAAACCCACACACTCCCCCCATTTCTCTTAACACCTAGCTCAAGTATTAAATCAATAAAGGCAGTTGCCTGATTCACGTTTTATTGGTCATTCCAGCCAAAATTACTCTAATAATTCCCTTTAACAAGAACAAAGGTCCTGTACTGCAGAAACTTTTATTTCCAGCACCTTCGCTTGCAGATGATGACAATAATTACTCTAAGTCCCATATAGCATTTTCCATACGAGAGCTTTAAGGGCTTTAACAATGGGAAGTTATTACCAGAGCTTTAACAATAGAAAGTTATTACCAGCATCCTTATTTGTGAGAATGAGGCACAGAAAGAGCAAACGAATTGCTGAAGATCATTCAGCAGCTCTCTAGCAACTCTGGGAAAAGAACTGTAATCTCCTGACCCTCCATCCAGAGCTGATTTGGACAGAGAAAAGAAAGAGCATCCTTGAAGCAGGTATGAAAAGGGTTTGTTTTTAAAAGTGCTGAAAATGAGCTTTTTCAAAAGGAGCAGTGATGGCAAACATCTGAAGTTTGACAAAATTCTGAAAGAGTTTAAATTATGCCATTAATTATTGCATAGGTGGGAAATGGATAAAGAGAGGATGCATGTGCCTTTTGGCCACTTTCTTATGCCCTTTGGGATGTCCCATGGACATACAATCACACACCTTATTGTACAAGCAATGCCACATTTAAGGATTAAAACTCTTTTCTCTCCCTCATCTTTCTTCTTCCCTTTGTTTTGGCCCCTGAACTGTCCAAGACGACACATCCAAAATCAACAGTGAATTTTTACAACCTTGGCCAACACAGTTTGCTCAGAAGTACCAAACACATACTAAGTCTCCATTAAACTCTTCCTGCTTAGAAGTATTTTAGGAGAAAGAACAGACCTTAATCAGCAGAAGAACCATGGAGAACCAGAATCTTTATCTGAAGCCACATCCTTAAACCAAACAGGATGAAATCCTCTGAGGCGGCTATTAAGGAGATTGCCCAGCAGAAAGGAAATTCAGCAAACCAGATTATCTCTAACAGGCTTATCCACTGGAAAAAATCATCAGAGCAGCGACAAGATAGTTTTGAGAGACAATTAATGAAAAGTAAGGGAGAAGGGAGATTGTAACAGGGTGACAAGGAGTGAAAACCCATAAAATACAGATTGTCATGGCTGATCAGACATAAGGACATTACACGACCCATCACACGTCTGGAAGAGGAAAGGGAGTGAAGATGTTCAGAGTGTCTTGTGTCTACGGCTTTGCCAGGGGCAGAACTGCTTTTATCTTCTTTAATACAGCAGGAAGAAGAATTCCCCTGCTAGTTCTGTTGACAGCCATGAACTGGATCAAAAGAGCTTCCACCAGTACCACTCCACTCTTCCTCACAGCCCAGCCCTCCCCTGCTCCTGTCCATGGCTACGTCCCACAGCAGACGGAGCAGTCTTCTCCAAAGCATGACCCCAAATGTTTAAACCAATGGCAAACCTCCAAGAAACTGAAAACAGGTGAATGAATAAAGCCCACTGTATGGTCTTGGACTGGAAATCTTCCCACTGCAGGAAGCCACCATTCCATAAGCAGGCCCATAATGGAAACAAAGATCACAGAGCTAATGGCTCTGCACTGCACTGCTGCTGGGATAACAGGCTTTCTCTTACAGAATTGTTTTATGTTATTTCCAACCCAGACTCCTCCTAAATCTCTGCTGGTGTCAGAGCACATCATCAGACAAGGCAGGTAACCCTGAATCTGTATGCCCCCCTTCCTTACCTTCAAAGTACTGCTACCCCCACATGCTCCTCAGCAGCATGGAACCAGGCAGAAAAACAAGAAAAAAATCCCACTGAGGAAAGGATGAGGGCTCCTGGCGTGAGATGTCTGTGCCACCAGCTCTGGCTGAGGATGGGACAAGCAGGGACAGATAGATTAAGGAATTTGCCAGAGCTAATGACAGACAACTTTCCACTGACTTCACTAGGCTTTGGACCCAATGCCTGTACAAAGAGCTGCACTCAAGAGCTACCAAGAAGCTTAATTCATTAGCATTTTTAAAGTACTTTTAGATCCTGGAGTGAAAGGCTATCAAAGTGCAAAGTCATTTTATTAGCGATAACAGTCTAAGAACAGCAAGTCGAATCCTTCAGTCTAAAGCCTTGCGGCACAAATGTGTTTGTAACACGAAGATTCTACAAAGTCCTAAGAGATATTAAAAGTTCCCTGCATAGACTTTTACTAGACACTAATTTTCTAAGATTCCCTTTAACTCCACAAATTCTGATGGTAATTAGTAATATTCGTGCAGCAGGATGGACCCAAACCCACTGGGGGAAAGCAGGAGGATGTAAAGGCTATTGCAGCCCGTGAAAGGCTCTCGCTGGCGTCAGCGGAGCTCACGTGCTCAGTGTGCTGTGTCAGGACCATGGGGACCCCCACAGCTCTGAATTCCTCCCATCCTCCTGGGAAGCAGAAAATGAAGCTGTCACAGGCTCTTTAAACGTGGTTCTCCAAAATTGTACAGGGGAATGGCTTCCAGGTAGTGTGAGACGACACAAGGCAAGAAGCCGGCATGGCTGTAGGTTGGCCTTGAACACAGACACTCTTCTTCTCCAACAAAATCTCAAGCCTATAGAAACATTGGCAGCAGGTGCCTGAAGATGCACAGTGTACTCTTCTATCATTTCGCTGGTGGAATAGACTTCACCCTGTTCCCTCTGGCCCCAGATCAAGCACAGCTCCTCACAGGAATTTTCCATTATCCTGTGGCAAACACACCAGGGCAATCCAGCCGCTTAACCAACTCACACCCTGACGCCCCTCTCCAGCAGCAGCGAGGAGCAGCAAGCAATTTCTTGTAGGATGGGCCAATTCCAGCCCCCCAGCCCAAGCAAACTGGGGCTAGAATTCCCAGGCTGCCTGGCAGAACTCCAGTGGGGCAACACAGACATCATTAGTCTTCTTTGCTCCAGCTCTGCCCTCCTGGCAGGTGCTGCTGTCCCCTCTTCGCAGTTGCTGAGCCCCTAATTCATTTCCACAGCCCAACAGACTCGAAACTGGGGGAAGTATGGAAGCTCTCAGCATTCCTCCTCTGTTCCTACTTCAGCAAATCCTTTCTTTTCCCTGTTTTTCCACTAGGCTGTGAACTCACCACCAAATCCATACACCCATCATGCCATTACTCACAGCTGGATCTCCATGTGAAGGGCACAGTGAGCGCCAAATTCACCCCCTAGTAGCTCGAAGGGGAGCATCTCCACGACTTCAGCTCCCATCCTCAGGCAGAGGGGCTCTGGAAATGCATGCAAACCCACAACATCTTTGTGGATACAGGGATCATCCACCTGCACAAGTGTCCTTGAACCACCAAGGAGCAGGAACTCCCCTGGCATCATGGGGTGGTGCGAAGGGATTGCCCGAGGTGCGCTCACGGCACTGATAAATGCACAGAGCTTATCCCGACATTCCCTCTGCCACAGTTATTTGCTCAAGAAAAATGTTCGGCATCTCCTTATCCCTGCTCATTTCCGATGTGGTTTCTACTTTCCCCAGGGCCACAGGCAGTGACAGGCATCCCTGAGGCTTATTTGTGTTTGGAGCCATCTGCTAGAGCACGGATGGTTGAAGGAGTCTACAGTAAGAAGGAGCCACCGAAGAGCACTGTGGTTTCCTTGGTTGGGGTGACCAAGTGACTAAAAATCATTTGGTTTATTCTCTCTTCCCAGAGGTCTGGTCTCAAATAGTATGATGGCTCAGCTCCAACAACATCATCTCTCCCAACGGCATGGTTCACATTATCTTGGATAAGGCAGAAGGCTGTAGCTCCAGAAATACATGTTTAATTACGCTGCAGCACATGCACTGCCTCCCCCGGTCTGGTCTGCAGGGGAGGGGGAATACGGGGATGTTTCACCCCCCAGACATCCACAGCCAACTCCTGACAGCCTGCAGGTGCCCACCCTGTCCCCTCAGCCACCACACCCCTTCACTAACCGGTCTGCAAATGAACTAAAAAAGCCTTAATCCTGCAAACGGCTTCTGTATGAGGGAGAGACTGGAATCGCTGCCAGCTCTGCAGGGGTGGGGAGAGGAGAAACCGTCCCCAGCACAGGGACAGTCACACAAAGGCCATATTGTCCCGCACTGCAATTAACTCCAGGCGAAAAAAAAAGGCCAAGGCTTTCTATTTGTGAAGGGGCAAGGCTTTTCTAGGACATACCCAGCAAACGGCAGGTCCCTGCCCTGCAACGTGCATGATATTGCTTGTGCACCCGAAAAACCAGTTAGGGTACAGACCCCCGTGGCAGCCGGTGCTGCTGTCTGCTCAGGGAGCTGCACTTTCAGTGTATCATCCCCAGCCTACACTCGCTGGCATTTTTGCAATATGAGTTTTACAGGGGAAACAAGATCCAAAAGCTTTCAAAGCCTCTTCACAATTTGTCGGCACTTTCCTCAGGCTGGGAGGGATGAAGTTGTTGGGAATATCATGAAACAAGTGGCACATCACCTCTTTGAAACTCAAATAGCAAGAGACCACATCAAGTCTTCAAATATTAATCTGTACTTACCAACTAATCAGCACTGACAAAAATAACCCATCTAATTATCAGAACACTACCACCTAAATAATGAATTATATGCCTTATTAAAAAGTATAATAGATTAGAGGACGTGAAACAATTGCAATTAGCAAAACAAGAAACGCTGGGAAACAAAAAAACCCTACAAGTGTGATCTGAATTGTATAAATTAATGTTCCAAAATAGCGACTGATCTCCTCTGACACATCAAACAACAGAACTTTTGAAGCCAATCACAAGCCAGTGAATGCAATTCACCTTAAAATTGCTGAAAACTTGTATTAAGACATTGTTTTTGCTGCTCAGAGTTGCTTTGTCCAGGACACATCCCCGGCCTGGGGAGGCTCGTTACTGGGAGAGCCCTTCCTGGGAGCGAGCCCACTTCTGCCTGTGTAATTGCTTTGTGCAGAGGAGATGGGCTGGGGGACAGGGAGGCTGCACAGGTAACAGCCAGGGGAGCCTCCAAGCACTCAGCACAGGAAGCACTATCAGTTCATATCCCCGGGCCCCTCAGTGCTGCACATTAACCAGACTCAGCCCCTGCCCTGTACAACAGCCTGAGCTGGGGAGGGAGGTGAGGGACACGCTCATTAAAGCTGGCCCTCATTAAACCTGCTCTTGGTCCAGCTCTCCACCCCCCGTGTGCCCCCATGGACAGTGAGGTATTTCCCTATCCTGGGACTGCTCAAGCCTGTGCTTTTAGTGAAGCACACCCTGGTACCTTGTTTAGCCCTTTGCTTATTGACCCTGCCATCACTACCAACACACCACAGAGACCCTGGGCTCTAACCTGACAGAGGGCAGGGTTAGATGGGATATGGGGAAGGAATTCTTGGCTGTGAGAGTGGTGAGGCCCTGGCACAGGGTGCCCAGAGAAGCTGTGGCTGCCCCATCCCTGGAAGTGTCCAAGGCCAGGCTGGATGGGGCTTGGAGCACCCTTGGATAGTGGAAGGGGTCCCTGCCCAGGGCAGGGGGTGGAATAGGGTGAGCTTTAAGGTCCCTCCAGCCCAAACTATTCTGGGATTCTGTGATCTTTGCAGAGATTCTACAACAGATGTCCACGGTCTGCAAGATCCTCCCAGTCCTCAACCTCCCTCTGCAGTCTTCAAACACCAAGGGGTGAATAAATACCAGAAATGCTGCTGGCTTTCTTTTTTATGCCAGGACTACTGCTGTTCCATCCTCTGAAATATTTACCTTTTGAGGACTTTAATGCTTGCTGCAGTCCTGACACCACTCAGCTGCAGAACAAACTCCTAATTGTACCCCAAGGTATAACACAGAAGAAAAAATGTAGCACAAAAAGAAACCCAAAAAGCTTTAGAGGGAAAAAAAAAAAAACCAACAAATTGTTGATTGCAAAATATTTTTTAAATAAATAAAACAAATCGCAGACTCTACGTGTCTTTGAGATGCTATAATAGCACCTGAACAAAGGTTGTTGATCTTTAAAATAACATTCTCTTTCCAAACCAAGAAGAATGATGATGAAATCCTTCTTCAGTTTAAAACAGCCTTTTAATAATCTAAGTGCTGTTCACGTGGCCCAGAGGTTATGAGGACAGAGTAACTCACTTCCTGTTCAAAATTAATTTTATTTAGCTCGGCCCTCAATAATTAATGCCACTCCTTGTAAACACGGTCCCAAATGTCTCCCTTTAATAACCTGCACCAACTTAAGTGAAGAAAAAGAGGCTTTTGGTTAAACTGTACCTTGTAGTGGTCAATGCACGGTAACTCACAGCTGGGTTTACAGCTCCTCACAGATTATCAACAGGTACCTTTATTAAAATAAAGCACTTTTGATTTAATGTTCTAGCTTACTCCACATTTCAAAAGAGGTTTTCCCTCAAAAGAATGTGTTAACACTTCACACAAAAATATTTTGCATCTGAGCTCACTTTGAAGGGAGAGTTTCAGCTGGAGACAATTAGGAAGGTCAGGAATACAACCCAAAGAGCAGAGGGGAGGGGATGATGCACGGGCAGGGGCCAAGACCCCACCATACATTAATTTAACTTGGAGCATGTGGTTGTTCACACCAAAGCCTGGAACTGGTGGGGCACTTAAAATCTCACGTTGGAACACTTGGATGTGTAGATCCTCCAGAGAAACAAGTCAGCCTTCAATTCACTTTGCACTGTATTAGAAAAAAAAGCATTTTCAATCCAACCTGAAAATGAACAACTTCTTGCCTACTTGCAGCTCTGCCACAGAGTGTGTCAGTGCATGGGAAAGAGAAAATGACTGGAGAAGAAGTTAACTCCAACTCAAGGTGAAGCCAAGTTGTTTGTTTTCATTACTAAAACCCACAGAAAAGAAATGCAAACCACGAAACAGCCCAAAGCCAATGGTGAAATTCACATTCAGTCGCAGGATTTTCAGAGGGTAAATGTTTGTTTTTATCCCAGTGCACTTAGGTCAGCTTGAATTTATGTTAATACCATCAACAGAACAGTGCCAACATACTCAGTGCCTAACCTGTAGGTTATGGGTTTTTAAAACTATTAATTTGTCCTGAATGTAGCCACCCAGCACTGCCCCTTTCACACTGCACTCCACTGTAAATTCTGCAGTAACCACCAGTAACACTGACTTTGGCCACAATCCATGAAGACTGCAGACAGCCCCAAACCCTCACTTATTCTAAGAATTATTTTCTCACTAAATCCCCAGTCTCCACATTTTTGCCAGCTATAACAAGCATGGTGGCATCTGCTTCCCAGTTTGCCATGCCCTGCCTACCTTTCTACCCTAAATCACTGTCCTGCCCGATGTTGGCAACACAAAGTTTATCACCAGTACTGAATTTAATTAACATGTTGTTTCTCCCTTCAACGAGGTCATTAATGGAGCTGATAAATCAAATGTGCCATTGTACTCCATAACAGTGGATTTGTGATATTCCCCAGAGGTCAGAGGACACACAAACTGAGGGATGAAATTCACTGAGACATAAATACAGCGTCCTCATCTGTGGCAGTCGGATACAATCATACTCCAGTGATGTGAGCATTATGTAACAGAACTTTGTATCTGGCCTCTTCCACAGAAATGCCACAAGACCAACATAGAAAAATCAAAAACTGGCTGACAGTCCATTTCATACATTGCTTCTCATTCTCTTTTCATTTCTGCTGCTAGGTCAGTAATATTTACTTTTGTTTCATCAGAGCTTGGGTAGAAAAATACCAGCAAGGCAGTACTTTTATTTGTTTTAAATGAAGTATGGAGATTAAAATAGGGAATGCTCTTTTTGTTGTCCTTGAGATTGTTTGGGATCTTGTGCCCCCTCTCATGAGAATTGGCTGGATGGGGCTTGGAGCAACCTGGTCTAGTGGAAGGTGTCCCTGCCCACAGCAGGGGACTGGAATTGGATGATCTTTAAGGTCCCTTAAAACCCCAACCAGTCTCTGATTCTATGGTTGAGCTGGACCCCACATTCTTACCCAATCCAGATCACATGCAGCGCCCAGCACTAATAAAATCATTAACAAAAGAAAAGTATCACGAGATTGTGATGAAAACTACACCCCAAAGCAACACAGATAGCTACTGTCCACTTTGGACCAACCTGTCCAAACCAGCCCCACAACAGCGAGCCTCAGTGTCCACCACAGGGCTCCAGCGTGGCAACACCTGAGCCACCTATGGTCCACCAGATCCCTCAGCTACCTGGTGCAGAAGGTCTTGCACAAGCAGCAGCTACCAGAAAGCATCTTAAACATTAATAAATAAATGAAAACAACAAACCTTGTCCCTCTGCAATCACGTGGCTTGACTTTTACTTCTGCTTTTCCCTCAGGATTGTGCTGAGCAGCCTCTGGCTGAGGAGAAGGTGCCGCCTCTGAGAGCAGAAGCACTGTGGAAGGTTCCCATGGTGAGCCGATGGAAACGCTAATGAACAGGGCAAGGCTGGGCTCAGACACCCGACAGCGCTCACCTCCTCACTGCCTTCACCTGAGGACCTCAAAGAGAGTTCTGGATGTAGGTCACAACCCCAAAACCCCGAGAAGGTCGCAGTGGATGCTCCGGGACACCAAGACTTGGCAGAAGAAGCTCCCTGAGTGTGTCGGGGAGGGGCACGAGCAGTGCTGGGAACACCCTTGAGGAACCAACCCGGCTTGCAGGCACCTCCAGATGCGATCTGACGCAAGCACGACAGGGCAGCCTTTTACAAACGCAGCCTTAATTGCACTTAAGTGGCGATGCAGCCAGCGGGGGAAATTAAGGCAATGGGTGGGATCATCTCGCCCACTGCCCTGGCTCACGCTACAGTCGGTGGGGAGAGACCAGCACCCCCCGAGGACTGTGCATCTCCTGCTGCGATGTCTGAAGCGTCTGGGGAGAAATGCCCTGGGGAGGAGCCGGTCCCTCACCGTGCCCGCACCGACCGGCCCGGACCAGCCCCGCAGCTGCCCCAGGGCTCGGCTCCGGCGTGACGGGTCTCGCCGTGGGAGCCCTGCCAGGCTTCCAGGGCTGCGCAATTAACTTTCACAACAAACCAAAGCCTCAAGAGCTTTTAATCTCCAAGTAAGTAGGAGCTGTAGGTCCCCGCCAAGGCTTTTGTGCCCTGGTTTATTGGCGAGGAGCTGATAAGGACCTCGCTGCTGCGAACAACGGGAGCTGCGGTGAACCACCTTCATTTCCGCAGCAGGAGAGCAGGGAAAGGCACGGGGTACCTGTGCAACAGGTTAAAACACAGAATGTTCGCCTAGCAGTGCAGCCTTGTGCAATTAAGCTTGAAAGAAATGCTGAAGAGCAAAGATTAAAATTCCTGCACAGGTACCATCCTCTGCAAAAATCCGGTTGTGCTGTTTCCCATCATAAAAAAAAAAATATATATAAAAATTTAAAAACTAAAACTATAAAATACATGTATACATTCAAGTTTTCATCACAAACTAGCTGATCTTCCCTGCCAGCCATCACTTACAAGAGGTGAAATAACCACCAAAACAAGTCCGGGCTGGCCTGAATAAACAGGCAGGAAGGAAATTGCTGTGTGCAGATCCCAGCCCGGCAGGATCCTCATCAGGATTCTCTCTTGGCAGCAGCACTTGTCACACAGACAGACACCGTGCTCGTGCCTGCGGAGTTCAGCGCCTGACCAGCACCTCATTGTGATGATACTTTTAATAACAGCCAGAACAACTCTCCTGTGAGTAACGCTGCTCTCCCGCACGCCCTTCCTCTCCCCGGGGAACGGAGACGCTGCTGCAGCAGCACACGAGCACACACGCTGGCCTCGGCTTTACCCAGAAGTATTCTGGGCAAAATTCAGAAGGAATTGCCTGTGTATTACCCAGGACAATACTCTGGCATCCTCATAGGCTTACTTGGAGCCTCAGCCATAGCACCTGTGGTAACCTGTGCCTCCTCTTCCCACCAGTTCCCTGTCCAGTTCCCTGATAGACTGGAATAAAGAGAAACCTTCATGTTTTTAGTTATATTCAAAGTTTATTTTCCTTACCATTTTTTACTCATTTTCAATGATGAAAACTTTTTGATGTTATTAATTACTAACTTAATCCTGCTTTCCTAATGACATGTACACAGATTTCCATAAGATCAGAGCAGCTCTGCTAATCAAGGATAAACCCAGTGTACTAAAGAGCATTATACTCTTACATTAGTCTTTCCTGTTGGTCTAATTAATGGCATTACCCTCTAAACTGTGCACACACACTTAAAGTTAAGATATGCTGAAAAAGTGCTGCAAAGGAACCAGAGTATATTTAATAACTCCCTACCACTTACCTCCAGCACTACATCCATCTACTTGAAACCAACAATATCCATCTCTTTTCTTAGTCAAGATACTTGGTTTGATAAGTGGCTTTGGCCATTGATATGAAAAGCATAAGCAAAATTATCTTCAGAGCATCACTTCATTTTTCTGCTTCCCCTCTCCTCACCAGATTGCCACAAGGATATCAACACTCATTTGCTGATTCAAGTCCAGGAAAGATGAAAAACATCACTGCAGAATAAGCTTGTACTTACATCGGCAGAAACAACTGAAAATGAATTAGCAAATGAGAGCTACCTCACAAAACTGCAGTTCAGCAAAATATCCCCCAATCTGGAGTCTTTATGTACAGCTGCAACTAAAAGGAACCAGAATAAATCGCAGCAAGTCTTCAAGGCTTGGATAATTTTCCTTCTTTGAGAGAATTCAAAAGCTCAGCTGCTCCCAGCTCAGAACACACTGGAAGATCCAACACCAGCATTTTTGAAGGTATCTGGGTGACTTCCAGCACCCAGCTGAGGTGACGCTGGGCAGGGTTGTTGCAGCAGGTATCCCAACCCAACAGCTGAAGCCCCTTATTTGTGTCTGGCCAAGGGACAGGTCCCTGCAGCCACACAGGGGCCTCTCCAGCCTCACAGGCTTGATCCACACTGTGGCCAAGAACTGGAAGAGGTCACACATGTTCCCACAGGTGTCTCACACCGAATTCTCTTAATGCTAACCCTGAGCCACCTCCTGGTTTAACGATGGTACCCAAGGGTGGAAACAACCCTTCAAAATTACAGGAACCTTGGCAGCAGCACCAAATCCCAGGCCCAAGAACCAGGTGTATCAGGAGGTTGACAAGAGCCCTAAAACAGGCACAGCCCTGCAAATTTACATCTCAAGGGTATAAATACTGCTTTTACTGCTCCCAAGGCTACCCATAAAGGGTCTCACCATGAAGGATTTACTTGATTTCTCCCTGTACAATATTCCCATCCACTGGAAAAGGCAGCCGTGCAAAGCCAGGTTTGACTGAACATCGTGATGAGGTCAAAGGCATCCGTGCTGGCATCGCAGTATGGACAGGCTGTCACTGACAGCCCTAACAGCTCCGCTCCTCTGATACTATCTGCATCCAACAAGCACAGTTAATGCTTATCTGAATATGGGGTTTTAATCCTGCAGGGTGATCATTACCATAGCATTGTCACGCTAATTAACAGGTAGAGCTCTCATGGCTTTTTTATGCATGTTTCCCCAACCAAAATAAAACAAATATAATCGCAACCCTACATCCAGGTTTTGCATTAGGCTGTTTCCAGGAGCTACAGTCACCCCGGTCCATGGCAGTCCAACCCTAGCAGCAGAGGAAACGCTTCAGTCCACAAACCACAACAGCATAAAAAAAAAAAAAAAGCCTAAGATAATACAGCTCCATTTAAATGGAAAAAGAAAATCTTTAAGAAACCTACAAGGTATTCAAACCTCTTTAGTAAAGTGCTTTCCATTAATCCTGCCACACGTGAAATGCTGAATCAAAGATGTTCAGTAAATGTGCCTATCAGAGGAATTACGCCCAAAATCAAACTGGTCCCTAATGAGTGCACTCAGAAATGACAGCAATAAGCAGGGCATAGTGTATGTGTTAAATTACATCATTTACCAAAATACGCTGGAAATGATGCATGTCCAAGGAGGAAACGCACATAAAAAGGACCTCTGCAAAGGTGGCAAAATGCAAAGTGCTTTTTTGAATGTTTGCCCTGCCTGAAAGGAACAGCAGATGGTTCTCAGTGCCACACTCGGAGCACCCTCGGGAGCTGTCCGGGGCCACCCGCTTGTCCTGGGAGCCACGGCCACTGCAGACCTTGACACAGCTCCAGCAAGGCTTGAGCAGCCTGTGAGCAACTTCTGGAAGCGTGAGCGAGTCCCAGAGCTGGAGCGAAGCCAGGCAATGACAAGGGCATGAGAACATCGGCAAGCAGGGCAAGGTGGCAGCTCGTAAGCCCTGTTCCAGCACGCCCTGTTCACCCGTTCTCTCTGTTCTTTGATGCCTGTGCACTCAGCAGCTCCTAAAGTGGGGCAGACAGCGCTGGGCAGAGACCTGGGGACGTGCCCACAAGGGGACCCTTGGGACCAGCTGCTGACAATCCACTCAGCCCCTCTGCTCCCAGGCTCAGCCCCGGTTCTGCCTCACCCAGCAGCTGCAACAACCCACCAAAGGCATCCCTGCACAGCAGCATCAGGACACCAGGGCCTCGCAGGAGTCTGTCCTGAAGCCAACACAACTGCCTGGGTACCTCCTAGTTAATAAATCTTGCAAAGTCTTTGCTTAAATTACAACTACTCGTTTGCTATCCCAAATCAGAACTTTTTGATATTAAATACAGCCTTTTCACTAAATAGGTGGCCTTTCTGTGGTTTCTCTATGAGCTTTATATTTTTAAGTGGTTTTTTGTGGTGGGTTTTTTTTCCCCCACAGGAGCTGCACAGCTTTGGCCTCACCACCTCCGTCTGCTTTCCATGGAAATTTAAGAACCCCATTAATCAGCCCTCTCACCCTGAGCTGTCAGTTCTGGACCTCTCTTGACCACAAAAGGCGATCATGCAGGAAACTAAGGCTCATTTGAGCAAACCCTGTGTGGCTTTAAAACAAGCTCCCTTCCCAAAGATGACAAAAACGATCTTTGCAGATTCAATTACATGATGCAAATGTGGTGGGGAGCACACCGTGTTTCCACCTGAAATGGTTCCCCCGCTCCTGCCTGAGCCATCACTTTGGCAAGAAAAAAAAAATGACAAATTTGGGCAAAGCCATTTAGCAGCTCTGGATATACTACAGGGGATATAAAAGGTCAAGGAATTAATGTTAAGAATCTGTGGTGGATAAAACAGGTTTTGCTGGAGCAGATAATGCAATAATTGATGAACATAAAAGCAAATAATTGGGTGCATTTAAGGCTAGAACAAACAATAATGAACACACAGAAAGAGAATATTTTACCATCACAGGATGAGGAATCTGTTTTCTGAATGTTCTGCTGTTACACAAAATCACACAAAGACATTGTTCAGCTTCAAGGGAGAATCAAAAGCCCAACAAGTAACTCGGAGCTGGGCTTCTGCTCATCCTCACACCGTTGTTGAGGAGTCACTCCAGTGAAACACTGCAGAAGGACAGGGCTCCAAGATGAAAAGGGATCCCCCAGGGCCTCCTCTGGCAGCACTGCTGTGCCCAGACTGCGACAGCCCTGCCTGTGCCCTCCTGCCTTCCACATCAGAGGGCAGCTGCTCTGCAAAATGCAGCTGCATTTGGAGATTTTCCTACTGAAAATCTCACTATGGTCCACTAAAACCTTTACAGCAGCCCTCCAGGTTTCTTCTAACGTTATTTTTCCCCTCCTGCAGCTTAAGAGAGTGTATAGACCATCTAAATCTTTAGCATCAAAAGTAAGTTCCTCAAATCTATTCCTCAAATCAATTTGCTTTGCTTTCCACCCCTAATAGAGCAAATCTCCCTGGAAAACAGGCAAACACTTCCTCTGCTTGTGTGCCTGCAGCAAATTTCGACCCACAACCATATCTTACAACAATTGGAAATATCCTGAAAAAAATACCATTTTATGATGGGAGGGCAGAGACCCCTCAAACCAGTCAAGGACCAAAAGCAGAATCTTACAAATACCTTTTAACTCAGCCCTGAAGGTTCTGGGATACTCCTGTGCACACCTGAAAAAGCAGACGATGCCACAACTAAACATTTTGGGATATTCTGCTGTTAAAAGGGGCAAGGAAGTTGTTATTGGGGAATTAGCCAGGGCATGACTGCTGCCCAATTCCAGTACTGGGATCCCCACTTACTTGATGATGACTAACAGTAATCCCATGCTGCTTTTCCCAGTGAATTTCCAAGGGGAATCATGGACAGTTTAGTTAAAAGCAACAGGCTGGTGCAGTGTGGGTGCACTGCCAGCCTTCATTCCTCATCATCTCTGTGCCATGCACACTCACAGGCACTCACCCCTGGAAAACTCTCCAGCTGTATAGTGACTGAAGGAATAGTTGGCAAGTTCATGTTCTGGCTGAAATTAAAGAGTAATGAGAGTCCACTTCTGCAAACACCATGATTTGATAAGAATTAAAAGGCAAAGGAAACTCAAAAGATTCAAGTTTTAGGTTCTTGGTTTCAAACATGGTCAATGGCCTCAATCTGCTGGAGCAGAGGTACAAGCTCTGTTTCACCTTTCCCACAAAAAACTACTTCCCAGCCATGTCAGCTCTCCACATTTGATTGCTGCTGCAACAAAGAGTCAGAGAAAAACCTGCAGATAGGCATCAGGACACCATTGTGCTCCCTTATTCTCTTCACATCCCACATATTCACAACAAACACAATTTCCCCCACCTCCAATACACACTACTTTCTGCAGAAAGGTGATTTAACTCCTCACTAGGGAGAACACACATTCTGTGAGAGAGATGGTGATGGAGAAGTTTAGGATTCTCCCCCAGATGCCACCCAGCAAAGTGAGACAACAAAGAAGAGATGGCACAGACAGCAGCAGGAAAGGCTGTGACACATCAGCTCCCTGTCAGATAAACCCAAAGGTTCAGCTCCCAGATACAGCCTCTAAAACCTGTGAAATCTTAATTTAGAGGAAGAAGTGGCATGAAAAGACGTGAGTCAGAATGACTCTGTAAGGACCAAAAAGGATGAGAAATGGATTTACGGATGCCCTCAGAACAGATGCTCCTTCCAGGAAAAACATTTGCAGAAGCAACGAGGGACAAAGATGATTCTCTGAGACTGGGATGAGCCCAGACTTGGACCACGTGACAGCAGGACATCACTCAGTCCCTCTTCCTTCTCCATTGGTAATGGTGATCCTTTCCCAAACCCTGTGTCCACTGGGTGCCCACAGGAGATCCAGGATGCCACCACACTCCCCTTCACCTTTCTGTAGCCTTCTCTGCTCCTTTCCCATTGTCCAAGTGATCCGAAAGCAAATTCTAGCCTCATGTACTTCAAATTCATGGCTGACCACCTATCTGAAAAGCAACAGCAAAAGAGCTTTTTCTATTTCTCTGGGCAAACACGGCCCTGCCCACTGCAGCTCTCCCACCACACAAGTGTCAGAAATCCTCATGACAAAAACCCATTTCTCGCTAATTGCTCTGTGCAAAAACATTTCTCTGCTGCAGCTTATCTTCTGCACTCCAAGGCAGAGGTCTTTGCAGTTCAGCAATTTTCAGACACGGACGCATCACTTTATCAAGCCTAGCTGAAAACCAAAAACCTGACCCAAAAGCCACCCCCATGGAGTCCAGGTGGGAACAGCTGGCCTGCATTACCTGTGGTCAGCCCTGTCCCCATCCCAGATGCTACTTGCAGGGATCTGGGGAAGGAGAGCACTAACAAGATTAGGGAATCAGCAATTTATCAGATTGTGGAAGCTAGAGCTGGACTGAGGGGTATGGGGATACCCCTGGGAGCCGTGGCCTCCAGCCAGTGCCACGCTCAATCATGATCGATACCGCCGCAAAGTTGTATTGTCCTCCTGGAGAGCCTCTGCTATCTCAGGTCCCCTCAGATCACAGCCCCTCCCCATCACTCAGCCTCTCGTCCTGGGGACACATCTCCAAACCCTCACCATCACACCTCCAAGCCTCCAATTATCCCTCTTGGCCATGGGTGCAGAAGGAAAACGTCGGGAAGAGATTCTCCTCATCTTGGCAATTCCTGCAGACAAACTGACTACAGAAAAGGCTGCAAAGCTTTCAAAAGCAGTTATTCCACTTCCATATTCTGGTGAGACTGCTTCTTTTTCCTTAAAAAAAGCTAAACCCATCCCACCTCCTGCTACCACAGGACACATTTCCGAACACCAAAATAATCTAGCTGGAGGTTCCACAAAATCCATCTCAACACCCAAAACCATCACTTATAAAGACTCAAGTGAAACAATACAGAAATGAAAAGCAGGAAGAGACTGCAAAGGAACAAGAAGCAACCCCCTGAGCCTTCAGCATCCCATGGGTAAGGGCATATCCTGAAAAATGAGGCCTCTGGGTGACTGATTCCCTGGGGTTTTCCCTGTGGCTGCTGTCCCGCCCCGCACACCACGTTATGAGCACGGGGTTCTGCAGATGCTGCGTCAGGACCAGAGCACTGATCTCACGCTTTGCTGGCAATGAGAAATTGTGAGGATTGAATTTGAACAAGCTGGGGACTGAAGTTTTGTGCCCCATGGTGCTCATGCTGGGGCTCAGTGCCTGGTGTAGAGAGATGTACTTGAAGCACAGAGGAGTAGCGACCACTCAAGGAAAGGTGTTTGCACCCCAAAGCTGGGCCAGGAGCCCCTGCTCAAGGCTGTAAAGCCTCTTTTGGCATCTCAGAGAATTCCATATTCAGTCCCAGGAACAGAGAACACCAAGTCCACTGATACATCTGGAGGAACAAAGAATAAGTAATGAGAGGACAGGCTGTCCTCTTGGATGACACCAGCCCCACCAGTGATTATCTGAGAGTGCCTGAACACAACCCACAAAATCACACAATCTTTCCCAGCTTAAGACTGGGACTTATTTCTATGTCCCTCTCCCCACCTGCAAATCTAACAGCATTTTCATGGTTTCATTTCAAACTGGTGAGTCAAAAGCTCTGAATTAAGTACTCCTTCAACTTCAGTTTACTTGAGCTTACTCATCCTTAGGAGCTTCATTGGAACTCCCATGGACAAAGCCTAAAGCAATGATAATCTAAATATTGTGCTAACCATGCCAGATGAGGCTTTTGAATAGGAAAGCTCCAGAAAGGATATTTAAAGATAAAGATATTTAAATTAACATTTTCAAAGACTAAGATGTAGCAGGGACCTGGAGTGTTATCGGCAGCCAGTTCCCAGCGTCTAAAGCAACCATGGGAACATTGCTTAGCACAGATTTATTTCCCAGCACAGGCAATTGTTTTAAAGCATGAAACAAGTTGCTCCCTGAACTACGCAGGACAAAGGGAAACAAAGTAGGAAATTATTAGAAAGAGTAGTAGTACAGCAAGACCTTGATCTTGTGATAAGCATGGTACAAAAATGCTCCCGATACCCAACTGGGCAGCAGTATCCAAATTCCTCTGGCTTCTTTACAGTGTCAGCTCTCCAGCTCTGGAAGAACAAATAGCAGGGAAGATTTCTGAAGAGATGAAAATGGTACATTTTCAACAGCCTGAGATGATTACTCACAAAATAGCAACAGCACAGAGGTAACTGATTGCCTCCCGGGCAAAAGCCAAAGTCTTTGCATTGTAGCTATGAAAGGATACTGAGATCAAAGGGAAAAAGAGAAAACTATTTTAGGCTGTCATGAGC
Organism: Picathartes gymnocephalus; assembly: GCA_013390045.1. Classification (NCBI taxonomy): domain Eukaryota; kingdom Metazoa; phylum Chordata; class Aves; order Passeriformes; family Picathartidae; genus Picathartes; species Picathartes gymnocephalus. The sequence goes on from WEKY01000673.1 coordinate 97,369, forward strand.
AGAAAGGTCCTCCTGGCCCCTTGGCATCACCACATACCAAGATACAACTGAAATCTCCCCTATGCTGCATGTGCCTGAGATAACTGCACAGCAAGGAGCAACCCTTTATTCCAGGAGCAGGGTGCAGCTCCTGCCCCATTCCCAGCTGAATTTTGGCAGCATCCATTGCAAACACCACCGATCTTCACTGCCACCGGCCAGCACATGGCAATCAGTGTGCCACCACTGCTCTGAAATCAGAAGTGAGATAAGCCAAATGCTGAGCAAGGTGTTATTAATAACACTTAGCAATTGATTGTGCATTACATCTTCAAGCACTTTACCAATGTTAATTAATTACGGTGTTTTCCATTTAATGTGGGAAGGAGACTAAAGCAAAAACATGAGCCTGAATGGACCATATGCCTGATGCAGCATGGCAAGTCATCACTAGACTTCAGATTTCCACACAGATATTGCTTTTAACCAAACTACTGACAATACAGCAGTAGGTGGGGCAAAGCCATGAAGCCAAAAGCCCAGAGGTGCAGCCAGCATGGACAGGGGTCACAGCTAAGCATGGACCTGCCATAGCAATGCTCTGCTGCATCCCCTCCTCATCACCAACATCCCACCCCAGAGCACTGGGCACGCCTCTTGCTCACAAGCAATTCAAGCAATACTAATTCAAACAAGGATTCCAACGCGAGGGTGCTGACACACGGCTGCAGAGATGTTACCGAGCACTGCCTGTAATTGCTGTGCTAAGAGCTGGGGACATGAAGTATTGATTTCCACCCTGATCTGCATCCAAGTTTAGGCAGAGGCTGCAGCCAAAATACTTCTCCCAACAAACTCGCCGGTTTAAAGAGACTGTCAGGGCTGAGAGGTTTGAATGATTAACACTCGTGCTAAGGACTGCAACAATGTACAAGTTCCATTCCTGCCTACCCACACACACCCACCATCCTGCTCTGCCTCTTTGCTCAATTCTTCCAGTTTTGATTAGAACTAGGGAAAAGAGGCCCTTGAAACATACCTTGGCATGGCAAAAATAGCACATTGTAGCGGAGAAAAGTCTCAGAGTGCACAAAAGGGGCAGAGTTATTACCTCCAGCTGTCTCAAGCTGCACCATAATTACACAAATAACACATCTGACAAACTCAGTATTAATTACCGACTGAGCATGGCACAGAGACACACATTCACCTCATTTCACACGACTTGGGACTGACCTGGAGCAGCTGCCTGCAGCACTGTGATCATGAGCTCCTTCCCATCACACGGAAGAAATTCTTCCTTGTGAAGGTGAGAAGGCCCTGGCACAGGGTGCCCACAGAAGCTGTGGCTGCCCCTGGATCCCTGGAAGTGCCCAAGGCCAGGTTGGACGGGGCTTGGAGCACCCTGGGACAGTGAAAGGTGTCCCTGCCCACGGCAGGGGGTTGGAACTGGATGATATTTAAAGTCCTTTCCAAACCAACCATTCTGGGATTCTATAAGCAAAGGGACCTGATGATTCCACCCCGTGCTTCTCCTCCTGGACCAAAGCAGACCCCACCATGCACCCACCTGCCACCCCAGCACACCCCAAATCTGCACTTGCAGGCTGCCACCCTCCTCCCCATCCTCCTGCCTGCCTTTAATATATTTGCATAAATCAAACAGCTTGGCAGCCCTCCTACTTAGGAGACGCACAACAGCAGAGCTATTCAGAGATTCTTGTTTTCACCCCATCCTTCTGAACGTCGTCTCAAAATCCTTGAGGAAAAGCATACGGCTCTCTGTAGATATCTTGGGCCTGTCTACACAAACACAGAGTGATGTAGGAGAGCATTTATGGCAGCATATAAACAATAGTACCAAACTTAGGGAGGAGAAACAAAGCAGAGGGAATCTACTCAGTGGGTTTTGCAGAGATCAGGTACTCTCCCCCTTTTCCTTCCTAAGCACGACAGACAAAACACTGTTCGGATAGAATTTTACACTTAACTGATTGGCTTCTGTTACAACACCAGTGGTGCAGGGCTGGATATATCACAAGTTTAATAACAGCTTATTGAATTCATGGGGAAAGACAGAGACTCATCCACAGCCACAAGGCCATGGAGTCACACCTTGCTGCGGAAGTGTCCTTTCTCCTGACTCCTAGTCATCAGCACACTGAGCCAATTTTCTCAGCTTAGAGAGTGGAAAGTTGGACCAAACCCTCCAGCAACTTCAGCAGCTGCTGCAGGTACCACTCTCCCACCCAGCTGAGGGTGGGGTCACTCTTTTTCCCCCGTCACAGGGACCCCACAACTCCGAAGCATTTGTAATCAGAGTTATTAAGCAGAAACACGCAGGCTTTGAGGAACAGAGCACATTTCTTTGGCACCTTTACAGGGTACCAACTGTTTTCCAGCATGCTGATAGTAAAGGAACACAAAGAGGAGTTTTTTCATCACTCAACAGATTAGAAAACCTCTGAGGAAAAAAAAAAAAAGCCTTAACTCTCAGAGAACCACACAGCCCCCTGTCCCTTGCCAGGACATGCTGCAGAAACGTGCATCTCCCCAGAAGTGTTCTGGAGAGGGAATGAAACCAAACACTGAACACGCACACAGAAATCAGTGCGAGCATGAGCAGCCGAAGGGTTTTACCTGTGTTCCTGGCCGGAAGCCTGCATTTCCACATGCATGCCCTGTACAGCGTGTCACCATCTGCATTCCTGATGCCCCTGCTCCACAGGGGAGGATGGAGGCTGGCATCCTCCTTCTGCCCTTTCAGCAGATTTTTATAAAAGCAAGATCCTCAGTAGCCTGGCTATAGTGTACGGCAGAGGGTGGCTGAGATTATCCCAACAGGCACCTCCACACAGAAGTTCAGAAAATCCCCTGCCACACAGGTAACTTCAGTTCCTACCTCCCCACAGCCACCAGGAAGCTCGGCTGGGTAAGAGACATTCACACCCCACACCCCCACTACCAAAACAGTGAAACACAAGCTGGATAGAGTAAATCCACTAATTAATCCCTCTAAATCAGTTTGCCACGAACAACAACACACGGCAATGCAATTGCATCAGTTCCAACCATGGCAGGGGGGTTGAAACAAGATGATCTTTAAGATCCTTTACAACCCAAAGTGTTTTATGATTCTGTAATTCCACGATTACATCCTGCCAGCAACAACTATGTCCCGCCAAACACTACACTACCTTTCAAAAGCTTCCCCAAAACGCTACTGTTATTTAAAACAGCCCCGAACCACCCCACCAAGAGATACAGTAAATAAGTAACGAGTAAATAACAGCTACTGACGTTTTTATCGCACAGGTGTAAATTCAGCTATCGGGAAAGGGGAGGGCTTGCACTATTTTTCCTCTGACACCAAGGCTGCTCAGGGTAAATTGTCATGCAAGCCTGTAATTATCTGGGAAATATAAACGTTCGAATACAAACGTATCAGTGATGGCAACACACTTTGATTAGCAGGAACCTGAATTTCAGCCTGGCGAGAGCACCACGAGTACTACAGCAGCGATTCGGCCTCAGTTCCTTAACCTTCACACAAAGTCTGTCCCTGCTCCCCCCGCTCCCCGTTTTCCACGCTCGGCCCCGAGGTACGGAGACAACTTTTCAGGGGTGTGTGGGGCAGAGGGGGTGTGTGCATCGCACAGGGGCTGCCTGAGCCTACCCCCGACCGTGCCGGGTGTTCGGGGTGGGCTCCGGCCGCCGTGCGCGGACCGAGCCCCGCAGTCCCGAACCCCGAGCCGGGCCGAGGGCAGCGGGGGAGCGGCGGGGCCGGAGCGCGGATCGCGGCGGTAACATGGCTGCTTTCCTACCGAATTACGAAACCGGCTGTGGGCGCGGGATTACCGGGGAGAGCCGGCCGGGGGGACCCCGAGGCAGGGAGCGGCGAGGTGATGGGAATAGAGGGGGTGGTGGCGGCGGCGGGAGGATGTGGGGGGCAGTGA
>WEKY01000673.1:102178-244735 GCA_013390045.1 Picathartes gymnocephalus
CCTCCCGTGCGGGGCGGGCGGACGAGGGGACCCTGCGGCCCCCGCGCCGCGCTGAGAGCCAGACCCCCCTGCAACCCCCCGGCAAGTTCAGGGGTGCTGCGGGGATGCTGCAGTGCCCGCGGGGAGCTCAAAATGCCACTAATGAGGAGCCGTTCTGCTAACTGCGCTCAGGTTCGCCCTGAGCGTGGCCGTGCCCAGTAGCTGCCTGCAGCAGGTGGAGGAAAATGGGCTTCAAAAATCCCCCTGGAAGGGTTTTGCGGCGGGGGGAAAGAGCCGCCTGAGCGCTGTCACCACTGCAGCAGTACTAGTGCGAGAGCTCTTATACTGGCGGTTCGTGTGGCACGAACCCAGGGTGAAAAATCGAGAATTACTGGTATCATCCATTCACTGGCAACTGCTAGAGGGAGCGCGGATGTTTCCCTGTGCCTTATCCATCCCTCAGAGGGATCCACTTGTGTGTTTGCCAGGGCTGCAGCAAGCCTGCAGAGCTGCCACCCTGCCCGTGGCAGTCATGCAGATGGCTTCATCCTCACTGAAGTGAAATTATAGAATCACAGAGTGATTTGTGTTGGAAACGACCTTAAAAATCTTCTCATTCCAGCCCCCTGCCATGGGCAGGGACACCTTCCACTACACCAGGTTGCTCCAAGCCCCATAGATAGGGATGCTTTGGCATGGCCCACCTGGCTGTACCTCCCCAGTCCATCCCTGCATCCCAAATCTGCAGGCAGCTGTGCTGTGAGTTGTCACCTGAGCCACCTGTACCTGGAAAAGTTCACAAATGGGTTTAGGAATTGGGCAGGAGCCCCCATGGCAGTGGGGTGGGAGCCTCACAGAAACAGGAGTGGGTGTGGGAAGAGCAGTGAGGAGCTGGGACTGTGAGTGAGGACCCTTGCTGAGGAGAAAGTCAGAAAAAATCATGAGCCGTAAGGAAAGGGGGAGAAACAGTCCTGCACAATTTGCTAAACCCTCCAATATTTGCCTAAATTCAGGCTTTTGGCTGAACAAGCTGAGAATTTGGGGCAGTTCTTCGAACTTCAGGGTGTCCTTGTGCAGCACCACTGGCACTGCAGAGCCCTGATTCAAAATGCAGTAAAAAGGATAGAAAAGGGTTCTGTTCTTGAGAGCTGCAGGGATGGCTCCAGGAGAGGCTTGACATGAGGTGAAGCAGGAGCACATCACCATCCCACACACCCTGGCACTGGGGGGACAGGGCTCTGCAGGAGCAGAGGGTTTGGTGTGCAGAGTGCCCAGGCAGATTTTGGGGACAGAAATTGGGTAAATCTGCTGTGTCAGTCTGCTGAAAAACATCAACGAGAGCAGCCTGGATCCCTCAAAACCTCAGGTCTGATCGGGATCCTGGGTACCACCAACTCTCCAAGAGTCAAAAGGATTGAGTACTTTTGAGTCAAGTGGCATCTAGGCCTTACATCATCTGGATCGGTCCATTTGGATATTGTAAAACAGAGAAAATTTAGCGTTTATTCAATGAAATGGTTCTGTGGTTTTTGCAAAGGACAATTATTTCTGACAGAGTTTCCAGCAGTGTCTGCAGCCCAACCTGGGTACTGGGCCAGGGCACTCAGAATGTCAGTGGAAAGGCCTGTTTTCCTCAATGAATTCCCAGAGGGCCAACAAACAACCTGCAAGGAGAATAAGTGCAATTTTTGAAATTCCTTCTCCATCATCTCTGCAGCCATCCCCAAATGAGATAAAGTTCTGTAAGTATATAAAGAAACTGAATTCTAATCAAGATAAATGCAGAGTTTAATACCTAATTTGCATGAGTATGTGCTGCAAACTGTGTTTGCAAATGACAGCATTATGTATGTAACCAGATAAACTGAGTGTGCAATCCCAGTACCGTGTATGTAAAACTTACTCATTGTACTTGAATAAAAGCAAGGATTCAGCAAAAAGGAACTTGGCTTTAAAGTACCGGCACATTATTTTTATGATAAAAGAAAATCAGGTTAAAGCTGATTTGGACCTTCCAAGAACACATTTAGCTGCTGAGGCAAATTCCAAGTGATGTTTCTTACTCAATCTGACTTTAATAATAGACTGGTTGAGTTGCTGCACTGTCAGAGCTGGAATTTTTAAAATTTACTGACAAAGGGAATTTCTACATTAGCATGTGGTTATTTAAAAAATGTGTCCTAAAGTTGGCTGTGGCCTCATGGGTAAATTAAAAACCTCACTTTAAAATCCTTCCTTACTACTTTCAAGTCTTCCTGACATCCACTTAAGATATCTTGGAAGATTTTCTCCCCTTTCCCATGCCTTCTCCTATCCTTGCCTGGGAACAGCTGGATCCATTAAAATTGATTTTGATCTCTCAGAGCAGAATTTGATTTCTCTGAGCTTCTGCCTGGAAGGAGCACAGAGTGTCACACCAATCCAGCAATATCAGCCAGAGGAAAAGGCACAAGGATGGGGCATTCCCAACCCAGCTGGGTTGTGCCAGGTCCCAGTCAGAAGGCTGAGCCTTTGCTGGAAACGTCAAAATTGGGATGAAATGAAACTTTAGGAAATGAATTGTGCCTGAATCCCTTTCTCCCATTAGTTTTAAATGAAGAAAAAAAAGGAAATTAAGAGCTAATTAAAAAGACCCAAAATTAGAAACCTATTATTTCCCAAAATAGCTTTGATGATTTTTTTTTTAAATTATTATTTTTTTTTTAATTTCAGCTTTTACCAGGAGGTTGACAGCTCTGTGAGGAGTCTGTGTCCCAAAGGCGTGGGAGTCCCTGGCCATGTAGGTGAGGCATAAAGAGATTGGGAATATTTCCTAAGGACACGAGGGAAACCTGAGTCAATGCCAGTAAGTCACAAATCTTCATTCAGCCTTGCTACACTCAGCATCTGTTCAGGTGCTGCAGGGGGAACTTTGAAAATCTGGAAAACACCCTCAGTTTTGGGCAACGTGTTCCAATAGTGTCATCACATCTAGGCAGGCTTTTCCTCAAGAGTGTGTAAATGGAATAAACATGGATGGAGGAAGATTTGAGAGTTCTACCCTTCATCTTTGCTCTTGTTGCAACCTAAGGAGTGCAGTAAAGGATGAAGATTTGAAATGAGAAGATTTAGAAGATGAAAAAGGGCTGAGAGGCACATGAGTACCATTCAGGCCTTCCAAACCCTTTAATTTGCTATTCAGATTACCACTTTTTATAGTTTAATATGTACAATATGCAAAGGAACCAGTTTAACTAAACGGGAAAAGCCTTCTGTGTTAAGGTTGAATGTAATCTAATAGGGCCCTTTGACTTGATTCAATTAAATCCTTCTTTTTCCAATTAAATAATCATCCAGAATTTAATAAAAATGAATTTCCATGTGTCATCCTGCAGAATGATGACCTCTGTGATGGGGAAGGCTTATGTAAATTCTGCTGATCGCTTTTTATCTGCCTCTGCCTCACTTCCTCCAAAAAAATTGCCTTCTGTCTGTATATTTACATTAATTTCTCGTCTGCTCCATGTATCTCTGTTTGCAGGAACAATTCCCAGCTGAAAGGGCTGTGAGTATCAGCAGCTTCTTTCAGCACATTTTCGAAAATGGACCTTCTGTGATGGGAAAAAGACCTCCAAAGTGGGGTTTTTGATCTGTGCCTCAGGTTTGTTGTGCCCTGGCACGCTGTGAGGCCAGCTTCCAACTGGCGCCTTCCAAATATCACCAGAGGCATCTGCATGGCCTTTTACCACCAAGAAAATCCAGTCCAAGAAACCAGCAACTCCAGCAGCAATCCTCCAAAAACGCACAGCATGGCCCATGTTCCACAGTCTCTTCCAGCACATCTCCGCTAAGTAATTCCCATCAAAGTTAACAGCAGTTGTTAATATCTACTTTTTTTTTTCCTTCTGCAAAAGTGTATTTATAACTGCATTTCACCCCCTTCTCACTCATAAAATGTGGAGCACCAAGTCTTTCCTTCCTCAGTTAGGACATACAGCAGCTTCTTAATGCAAACCTTGCTGATGTGGTACTGCTGTAATAACTTATTAACTTACCAATTATTAAAACTGAAATAAACAGAGCTAAGGATGGACAGGTATGTAATTTGAGTGAATATTCTGTTTCTCCCCGTGATGCTGCAGTGCCACATTTCCCCATCTCTCTTTCTGTGCGGGTAGAATGGTCCTGGTGACCTTCCTGTGCTGCACATCCCTCGGGACCATGAAAACAAACCCATTAATGTTTATAAAGTGTCTCAGACTGGGGGAATTACATCACTGCGGCCAGATACAAGCTTAATGGATCAAAACAAACCCCAGCTCCAAGCCCCCCCAGCTTAGACACATCTCAGTTACCTGGCGCAGACCTCGAGGAATCCCACTGAGAAGGGATAATTGAGAGAAAAATGTGATCCCAGAGATTTTTCTGCAGCAAACCCATTTTACGTTAATAGGAAGCAGATTTCTAGACCCCTTTGCAAACGAATGATTTCCACAGCATATTTCACAGCTGAGTGCATCCATGGCACATGCTTTGGATGCAGGGCTATTAAACTCAACATTTGTTTAATGAATTACAGCAGTCCCTGAATCCGTGTGTGCTCGGCCTGCGTTTAAATGTTTATTGGGGAGCCATCAGCAGCCAGCTCTGCATGAGCAGGTATCAGCCTCAGTGATGAGCTCCCGCTGCAACGGACCCAAAACTTTGAACATTTTTTTTGGGTTCTGGTTTCTTATCGAGGGTGGATTACCCAGGAGGTTCAGGGTCTCTGCTAAACATAAAACTGTTTGGATCCAGTGCAAGTTCAGGGTGTTTTCTCCCTGATGATACAAAACATGAGAGAGAGAGACGGTTGTGCATCTCCCACCTGGCTGGGGTTGGTCCGTGCTACTGCAGGGTGAATTAAGCCATTAAAACTCACACATTCAAGCAAGATTGATGTGCTGCAGCCGTTTCCAAGACGATCCCACCCTCACCTCACCATTCAATCTATAACCCTTGACCAAAAATTAACTCTGGTTCACCCTCCTGTTTTAATGCATTCTCCACTGCAAACTGTGTGTGAAGTGCTCCCTTTCATGGCACATAGAGACAGTAGTGATGATGCGCTGCCATCATTTTGCTTTCCTGCAAAATACTTTTAGTTTGTAGTGGCCTCCACCCCAGAGATCCCCATCCAGGAGCAGTTTTTACAGAGTCACAGGATGATTTGGGCTGGAAGAGACCCTAAGGACCATCTTGTTCCACCCTCTGCGATGGGCAGGGACACCTTCCACTGTCCCAGGTTTCTCCAAGCCCCATCCAAGCTGGCCTTGGGCACTTCCAACCATCCAGGGGCAGCCACAGCTTCTCTGAGCATCCTGTGCCAGGGCCACACTACCCTCACAGCCAAGAATTCCTTCCTCATATCCAGTCTAACCCCGGCCTCTGGCAGTGGAAGGCTGTTTCCTCTTTTCTGTCATTTCAGGTGAAGTGCATCTGAAATGTCATTTCCGTCTCCTTTCCCCATCACAAATTAGGGAGCAAAGATGTGGTTGGGCTTTTTCAGAACTGCCAGGGTGATTTGGGAGATGAGGTCCTGCTGATCCCCCAAGACTTCCCTGTCCTCTTGGGAAGGGGAGATTGGGGAGTCTGCAGAGACCTTGGCTTTGCAGCCCTGATTTACCTCCTGTTCTGACCCTGTGATGAGGATCGTGTGAAAACTTCAGTGAACAGGGAGAATGTGAAGCATTCAGATAGCAGGATAATAGGTGCCGTGAAAAAAATCCCGTGATCAATCAGCAGGCAAATATATACTTAAATTAGGTGTTAGTGGGACAGATGCAAGAAAGGTTATTATGGGTTTGCCTCTGTGTTTCCCTCAGCAGCAGTGATGACACGCCGGGGGTGGGTCACGCTACCCTGTCATTAATGGAGCATCAGCATTCATCTGACAGCTCCTTTGTCCTGGGAAGCCAGTTCCGATGAAGATTTGACATTAGCAGAGGCACTGTGAAACGCAGATGCCTTTGCCTTTTCATGACCCTCCAGATGCTTTAGCCTGATGGATTACAGGTAAGATCACTGTCCTAATTTGGGCGGGAGGCAGAAATAAATATTTGCACCCATCTGTTCCAACTGTGGCAATAAACACCAACGGCAGAACCAGTGGGAGAGCAGCCCTCTGCTCCCTTCCCAGAAAGCAAAACTGGAAACAGGGGCAGCAGGGCACAGAGCACATGGGAAGGGTCAGCTGGAGCATCCTGGGAATGGAAGGTGCTACAGAGAAATGGGATGTTTTTATTATAATATTTGCCAAGTAAGTGAAAGACAAGATCTCAAGGGTGGTTCAGCCCTCTAAAATAATCCTAAAATTAATGCAGAAATGGTGAACTCCAGATTTTAACAGAGAGGGGGTTTAACATGCACAGTACACTGTCCCCTATTGGCATCCAGCAGGCAGGGAGCACATGAGCATCTACAAAATTCCCACGGGTGTTCCAGGGACAAAACAGCCCAATCCAGGCAAGAGTGAAACTTAACTTAGTCCTTCCCTTTTCTTTCAGATGAAAGAACACACGTTCTGCTGTAAGTGCCATCACCCTCCCTTGTGTTGTCAGAGGCACCAACCCTGGGTCACGCCTGGTTTGGGGATCACCCTGCTGCCAAACCAGTCCCTTTCACAACCACAGAATGTGCTGAGGAGTGTGGAACAATAAAAACAGCCTTTCCCCCCAATTTTCCCTGGTTTTATTCAAGATGCTACCAGCAGGGTGGACTAATCCTGTATTGCATAAGATTACAAACCTATAATTACCTTCCCCACTAACCTGTGAAAGACCTAAAAATACACCTAGATAAAGTTTCAGCACTGAGAAGGCAGCTGAAAAACTGGCATTGTATTTCTACATATGCATATTACTTTACTTACAGTCATGTTTTAAGGTGTCAGTATGGATTCCTTGATTCTGTGAATTTGGATGGACTGTGATTTGAATGGACTGATGTCCATTTCTTTAAGGGTTTGTAATAGAGGTTGGCTGAAGTCAGCTACTCTGCGAAAAACAGCCCTTTTCCAGGATTGAGAGAAATCCCTCTCTGTCAGATAATTCACAAGCAGTCTTTTTTTTTTTTTTTTTGGGTTAGGTAGGAGAATACTGCAGGTATCATTTCAGAGGATGGGGAAACTGAGGAGCAGATGGGCTGGAACAGGGTGTGACCAAGGTCCAGTGGGGGAGGGCACCTGCAACCCATGAAACAGGCAAGAGTTTCCAGTTAAATCAGGAAAAATTCCTTCATCTCACTGTGATTTACCCTAAAGGAACACCCAGCCAGAGAAGGGCAGGGAACATGTGTCTTGTAATAAAGTCCATTTAACTTTGACATAGATTACTTCTAAAAAACCCCCATCAAACCACACCAAATACACAAGTGTGATAAAGTATCTCGGTACAAAATCAATTCCAAGGCGATTATCAGCTTTTGAAAAATTCGGGCTGTAAGTCAGTTCATGGCAGGGATCAAATTGAGCTGCTGTCAACTCATTTGGGCATTTTACTTTGTTTCTGATATCTGACAGTTAAAATAATCTCAAATGGTTCCCATTATTCCTGCATTTTGTACTTTCTGCCCCAGGGAAGGGCCATGCAGCTAGGCTCCCATCCCAGCCACCTGCCAGCCTGCAGCATCACTCCCCAGCCATGGCTGGGGGAATCCCAAGGCTGCCACAGCTTCGTGATCACTTCCTTCACTTTGGGGAAAAATCATAGATAAGGCTGATCAACAGTGAGCTGCCACAGCCAACCCAAGTCCCTCTGGCTGAGTCCCAGCTGCTGCTGGGAGCAATCTGTGGTCCCAGAGGGATTGCACTGGTCATCAGCTGGAATGCCAGGAGTAGCTCAGTCCTCTTAGAGAGAAGGCTTTTGAAGCATTATCTTCTGCTAAGGCAGGTAGGACTTCTTAATATTATATATATCAATAGCTTTTAATGAAAATGGGGAAGTTTTGTAAGAGAACAAGGTGATGCCTTCAAATGATGGCTTGGTGGAGCAAGAGGGATCCAAGGAAAAGGTGATGTTCTTATCACAGAATCATAGAGTGGTTTGGGATGGAGGGACCCTAAAGTCCTTTAAAGGGATCTTAAACCTCATCCAGTTCCACCCCCTACCATGGGCAGGGACAACTTCCAACTGTCCCAGGTTGCTCCAAGCCCCATCCAAGCTGGACTTGGGCACTTCCAGGGATCCAGGGGCAGCCACAGCTTCTCTGGGCAGCCTGTGCCAGGGCTTGCCCACCCTCACAGGGAAGGCTGGAGAGAGGGATCACTCTGAGTGGTCTCAGAGAAAGCCAGGGCAGATATGTAATACTTCCCTCACCGTCTGCCAAAGGCTAAATAAATAATATTTTTTTTAAAGCACAGCTGGATGGATTCCTTGGAAAGGTCTAAGCCTGTTGGGAGGCTCCAGTGGGTGCAGGAGGTTCTGTGAGTACCAGCATCTCCGCCACCCCAAAGTCTTCAGGACAAGAAGCTGTCAGGATTGCTGACACAGGGATTTTAAGAAGGTGATGGATATAAAACCCACTAAAGACAATTAAACCAAGTAGGACAACTGCCAAGCCCTTGTGTTTGCTCACTGTCAGTAGGTTATATGGAGACAGAGATATATATCTGCAAAGCTATTCAAGTGCATTTAATTTTTCCAATACCCCCTTACTGCAGCTTGCATAAGGATAATATGTTTATCCTGTAAGGTTCCTGACTTCATTCTGCAGTACTTGACTCCAGGGCAGGTTTTGGATTATTAACTTCCTTCCAGTACGTATGGAAAATAAAACCTGTTCCCATTGAACACCCTGGGATGAGGTTTTGTTGGGAGTTAAGTGCAGTTTGTCACCATGCTGGAGGTCCAGAGTGGGGCAATAAGCCCGAAAAAACCTGGGGCCTCAAACCTGGTGGAGATGTGAGCTCAGGTATGGGGAATGCAGGGCTGGAGGTGGGAGTTTGCTGTGACACAGCAGAAGACAAATGGAAAAGTGGAAAAGATATCTATCTATCCATTTATCTATCTGGAAGGTATTAGGGAGAAATTCTCAGCTGTGAGGGTGGGGAGGCCCTGGCACAGGGTGCCCAGAGAAGGGGGAACAGGTTTTGCCGGGGGTGTGGGGGTACCCCCTACTTGTTGTCCCCCCTCCGGCAGCCCGGGCCGTGGCTGCCCCTGGATCCCTGGCAGTGCCCAAGGCCAGGCTGCGTGGGGCACCCTGGAACGGTGGGAGGTGCCCCTGCCCACGGCAGAGGGTGGGACTGGATGAGCTTTAAGGTCCCTTCCAACCCAAACCATTCTGGGATTCTATGATAAAACCCATGGTATCTATTTTAACACTCACATTTGTGTTTCTGGACTAAATTTTAGGCTAGACCTGCAATGAGAGGGAGTGATCCTCCATCACATCCCTCACTATCCAAAAGCTCTTGATAATCAGGAGAAATTACTTAGGACTGTTTCACTGATATTTTTTGCTTTCTGATGCCACCTCATAAAAGTAACGGTTCATAATCTGCACCAGACCAGCTTGACTCAAGATAAAGATCTGTCTCGTTTGCAGTTACATAATTAGCGATTACCCCAATTTCACTTACACTAAATTACTTCTATTTTTTTAAAATAAATGTTATCTTTTCTGAGAAAAAAAAAAAAGTCATCCTGGGTCTACTTCAGACTTTTTTTATATAAAGCAGAAGCATCATTATCCTGTTCTCAAATGTAATGTCTAGACACTTTTAATGAAAATAATCATTATTGCTAATTTACATCTCTTTCAATTCCAGAACAGAAATCAAATGAAGATGTCAAAACTGTGCTCCTTCTGCCTCAGGCAAAACGGAGCCACGATGACCCCCAAGTCCTTCCAAAGGGGAGCTCAGTTTGTGTGAAGGAAAAGCGTCTCTGGCATCCTCGTAACTGAGGGCGTAGTGAGATGAAAGATAAGCAAGGAAAATCAGAGGAAAATAATGGTGTCAGGATCTGGATCTGAGATCTGTGGCTTTAAAGGAGGGAAAAACCAGGGAGATCCCAGCCTTAGGGCGCGAGATGTGTTGAAATACAGATGTTAATCAGGACAGTGGTAACTCACCTGGGTTCAGTAGTGACATTTCCTGAAGATAAAGCACATTTTAAATGCACTCCATGCTTGCTGGTAACAAAACTTTCCATTAGTACAAGGAAATACGTATTATACCTCAAACACACTTCACTGAGCTTGAGAATAAAGACAAAATAATCTTTTTATAGCAAATAGGAATGAATACTTAAAAATAATAAAAAGTTGGTGAATATTCATTTGAACTCTTAAGCAAATTTGCCCTTGTCATATTTGCATCCCTCTTGTGTTCTCTTTCTGTGCAATGAAGTTTTATTAGCATGAACATCCACAGAAAGTGGATGTGAAGCCTCAATACCCATGGGAAATGAATTTCAAATTCACTTGCTGTGTGCAGTCACCCAAGAAACTTGCTCATAATTGTTTATTGTACTTAAATATTTATATTGTTGAAGCACTTGTTAGATAAAAAGGCCTCGATGCTCCTCTGCCTGGTGGTGTTCAAACGGTGTCCCAGGCTACAGGAATTACCTCCATCCCCAGCAAACACACAGCTTTCACCAGGCTGGCTCTGATGTGGCAGGTGGCGACTTTCAAGGTCAACGACAAGTATTGGGTGAAGAATCAAAAAAAGTTTCTCTTAATTTTTCTTAGCGTGTTGAGAAAGTTGCAGTGGAGCCACTGAATGGCAGCACCCCACGTGGGTGTGTTCACGCAGGGCACTTGAAACGCAGTCAGATTTAAAGTTCATCAGGAACATCGTTTTGAAGCTTTTTTACTGCCTGCAATCCTCTGGCAGAGACTCCATCCCTCGCTCCGAGCTTAGATTCCAGCAGTGCCTTCAGGCTCTACAATGGATCCTTACATTCTGTTCCCTTCCCCTGCTGCCCATTTGCATCTCTAAATGCTCACAAGCTGCACCCACACCTCCCCCAGCAGATTCCACGGAGCAGCAATCCCATCCCTGCTCCCCAGAGCAGTTAACACCTCCCCATCCCTCTGCGGCAGATGTGCAGGGCAGTGATGCTCTCAGCTCATCTAAAGATACCTCTGGGGTTTTTTGGGAGAGCTAGGAAGCCGTTTCTGCAATAGGGAGGCCCTGTTTTACTCGGCCACTCAGAACCCCACAAATCTGTGCCCCACAGCAAGGCCGGGCTGCCCCTGCTTGATCCAGCACTGACTGCCCACCCTTCCAGACCAATCCTCACTAAATCATCTTCCTCTGTTAACTGCCTCATCCTGGAACACAACGAGGGAACAGATTTTTTATGGTTATGGAGGAATAAATTCAAGGCCCAGCCCCTGCTGGGAGTGGGGCAGGAATCTACACATTGCACCCATGGACTGTAGCACAAACAGTCAACTATTAAGGGCTAGGCAATGAAAAAGACCCTGAAATTGAGGGTCAAGTTATGACAATAAAGATGCACAGGAAAGAAAATTGCGTTAAGACATGCACTGTTTTAAACAATCCCCTTAATCTGGATTCAGTGATGGGAGGAGGAGATTTGGAGCCACCCCTTGGAGCAGGTTCAGGTCTCCATCAGCTTCTTACACACGACTGTGTGTTTTAATTATCACCCACCATAGTCAGATTAGGGTTGCCTGTGTCAATTTGCATTTGTAACACACCCTGGTGCACCCGTTCCCTGCTCCTTTATGGACACAGCAGGTGGTATTGGCAGCGTAATTACACACCATCAATAATTAGCAACAATTTCAGTTGCCCCAAAGATGCTTCCAAGATCAGATACTGGATTTCATGGCATTTCCTTCAAACACAGGCCACCGAGGGGATGCTGGTATGGAAGTGGAAAGTTGTAATTAGGGGAATGTGAGAAGGAGAAGAGGAGCCTGGTGAGGCAAACTGAGAGCAGTCACTGGCACTGCTGCGGGAAGGGGCAGTGCTGGGGACACCCACTCCAGGAAGATTATTTCCAAAAGCTTGAGCTGCTTGGGAATGACATTTGAAATCCAGAGAGTTGGAAAAGGGAAGAGGAAGGAACGGGAACTGTGGATAGGGATGAGCTCTTGCATGAGGGCATAAAAGGATTGCTGCACGAAGCATCCTCACAGTGGGGACAAAATAGGGACCCTCTGTGCCCAGAGAGCCCCACGGCTGGAGAAGGGGGCACACAGAGCACTGCAATACACACACACCTCATTTACATAATCCTTCAACAAATACTAAATTAGATGCTAAATTCTGTGAGCAGGATCTCCCTGCAAGGCCAAATCTTTCCACCCCAATGGCAGAAGATGTCACATGTCACAGGAGCAAGACGGGTGATGATGAAGAGGATGAAGGGCATAAGCTCAATACGTGGTACAACCTCACACTCACTACTATAAGAAAATGCAAGAGCCAAGGGGGGTAAAGACACCTTTTCCAAGGCAAAATTTTGTTGGCTGAAGAGGAAGTCAAAGTTGGCTTTTATGGCTTGAAGTGGTTAATGATTTGATTTCTATAAACCAGGGAATTAGTGACACTGAGCTTCACAACAACAACAAAAATTTAAAGGCACCCCAAAGAATGTTCTCTTAATTGTAGCAGCCCGCTGCATTAAAGCTGCTATAGGAAAATTCATTTACAATTCAGCTATTAAATTGCAAACCATTACCACTGCTTTTACGGCTTTATATCCCTCTCACAAATTTATTGTGTAATTACTCGGAGCAACAGGATTGTTTCCAGCAAGCAAAGCTAAAATAAGGCACCCATTCCAAAATCCTCGCAATTCTGCCTTTTCCAGATGAAATTTATGCAGAAGAGGCAAAATGTTACATGCAGTTTTCTGCCTGGAATTCAGGGGCATTTGAGGATGGAGCTGGAGTTTTGGCTGGTATAAAGGTGGGATGGAAGCGCCCACCCCAACAGCTGCCATTTCTTGCTGTAGGAAATGGAATTGCTTTGGAGCTGTTGGGACTTGCTCTGATGGATCTCTGCAGCAGCAGAACTGGGCTTCAGGGCCTGGAATTTTCCCACCTCCCAGGGGCTCAGACAACCCCCAGCCAAGCCACTGCTTACAAAATAGGTCACAATAAAATTGAATTAAAAAAAAAAATGGAATGACATTTTCTGCCCCTCATTTTCCTACCCAGCAAAAGAAATCTGTAAATAAATAAATAAATAACTCCTGGGCATCATGAGGAAAAAAAAAAAGCATAAAGGGGCATTAAGCAGGACAGGCATCTCCCGGGTAGAATGACTGGATTATTGTTGGAAGATGCAAATAAATTCACATCATGTGCCTCCTTTTTCTTTTTGTACCATCCCTCATCCAAAGGAGGCGATAACATTGGTATCCAGCTCAGGAATCTCTTGAGATTATGCTGGATTTGGGGATGCTGCCTACTGTCCAACCTGAATCTGTCATTATAAACCCTGGAATTAAACACTCAGGAGCCCCCAGTCAGTTCAACCACCATGCCGGTCACCAGCCATGACTATGAAACCATTTTCTTGGAAGCACTTTCCTTCTCCCATGGGCTTTTCTACTGTCCTGATGTACCAGGGGAGGTTTCTCACCTCTGTCTCATTTCCTGCGATCCTACCTGGAAGCTCACTGCGGGCACAGGCCCTTGGGGATGCACTGAAATAGGCACTGCAGTGCTTGGCTCAGCTGGGCCTTGGGGATTTAATACAATTCCAAAAAAAAAAAGGGAGGTAAATAAATAAGATTCCAATTTTTATAATTACCTTTATTCTTGATAGTATTCTAATTATTATTACGCTTGCAGCTTAATAGTTTTTTTGTTTTGTGAAAGATGGCCTTTGGGGGCATCAAGGGCCAGGAAATGCAGAGAGAAGGCAAAGCAAGTGGAGCAGAATTCCCAGCCCATCCCAGGCCGCTGTTGTGCCGGCTGGAGGGGGAGGTGGACGCGGTGTTCCCGCAGCTCCTGCATCCTAAAGGCGCAGGGAAAAGGTTTAGTTATGCAGGAGGCATCTCCCGGGCTTGGCACAGGGCACGGGCTGGAGCCAGACGATCTCCGAGGTCCCTTCCAAGCAAACCCGCTCTGATTTTGTGAATCGCTCCTTGGAAAGGCTGAACGGCCCAAACCTCCTCCCCCTGCTCCCGCTGCCGGAGCCACTCGGCTTCTGCTGCTGCCGCTAACGGGGTGTTTATTATGTATTCCAAATGTTTGCTGTGGGTATAATGACACGATCCCCGAGGCCAAAGCCACCCTGGTTACACCGGCACAGCACCTCCCTCTCCCCAGTAATGATGAATCCCTGCAAGGAGTGGGGGGAAGGAGCTGACAAGCTGGGATAATTTATTCCGCTGAGCCCTGTGCTGCCAAATCGGCTCAGTCTGGCATGGGATAGGCTTACAGGAACAGCCAGGCTGGGATTTGCAGAGAGGAGGAGGAGTCTGAGTGAATCAGATACCAAAATCTCACCACATTCAGCAGGAACTGGCTATTCAGCCAGCTTGGGATTGTTTTCCTTCTCGGGTTTTCTGTGCGCTCAAGTGCTGCTAAATCGTGTGGGTGATGAGTGGAGGAGGGGCTCAGTTTTAAAGGGGATTTTGGGTAAAGCTAATGAGTGATAAAACAATTATGAAGAAAGACAGAGTGGGAGAAAGAACCCAACACCTAAATTTCCAATGGGAATTGCGTTTTGGCAGCATTTGCTGTTCAAGGGAGAGACCAGAACTTCACAGACAGTGCCTGACCCATTGCTCTGCTGTGATGTGTTCCCAGCTCTGCTGGAGGAATTCAGCAACTAATAATCATCATGGAACCATTTAGGTTGGGAAAGCCCTCTAAGCTCATCCATTTCCACCACTGACCCAGCAATGCTTGAGCACCACTAAACCTTGTCCCCAGGTGCCACATCCACTCGTTTTTGAACTCTTTGAGGGATGGTGAATCCACCACTTACCTGGGCAGCCTATTCTAAAGCCTGACCATCCTTTCAGTGGAGAAATCTCCCCACCTTGCCCGAGACAGACAAATAAGGAAGAACGGCAACAGCCTGAGCACGGGGACTGGGTGCATAAAGAGCATTAATGATGAGAAATTGCATCTCCGCTCCCGGCAGGCACCCGAACCTTTGCCACGCTGTCAAGAGAAGGGAGAAAGGTGCCGGTCCAGTCCATCCCTCTGGCTGCCCAGGGTGCAGGGTCTGAGGGGTGAGAGCGGGCAGGTCCTCGGCCGCTGTGGCTCTTTGGGAGCCAGAGCCCCCAGCCCCTGGTTTGGCCCCCGGTCCCCGCGTGTGCCGCGGGAAGCCACGCGTGCCACGGAGCCGGCAGTTGCTATGGAGACCAAGGATTTTCTTAAAACTCCTGCAAAAAGGAGACGAAGGCCCAAGAAAGCCGAGGGGCAACGTCTCCTTTGCAGGGGGCTTAGGGCTGTGTTGAGATGCTGCACAACCCCAGGGCCATCGCACCACCCGTGGCTGCACAAGCTGTTCCCTTCAAACAGACCCGGTTTTGCCCCATGGTGGTGATTTCTGTACCTTGCACACTTCGTTTTCTGCCTGTGCTGGCTCATCTCTGGAAGGTGCCAGTCACATCCTGCAATCACATTTATTTTTACAGTCTCCAAGGGTTATCTAAAGATGCAGCTCCTCTGTCAACAGAGAAACTGGTTTTTAATTGCAGCCCTTCTGGCAGGGCATGGAGATTCTTCTTTCATCAATATATTTTTTAAATTCATGGAGAAGTCACAGGACTGGCAGATGGAGGAGCAAAGCCCCCTGATTATCCAGATTACAGCCCAGCACAGACCCTCCATACCCCAGAGATACCTGCTGGGATGGGATATGGGGCTGGAAGTGGGTTAAGCCCACAGCCTAAAGCTCAAGCTCTCATTTCCACAAGTCCCTAGATTCGGCTTTGCCCTTTGATGTTTTTAAATGCTGGTTTGTCCTTCTCCAGCCTCCAGGAATTGGGGTAAATCAATAACCCATCAAGTCTGACAGCAGAGCTCTGTGGTACCCAAAGCTGTGGTGCTGCTCCCAAGTGATCCATATGCACACAAGCAGAACATTCCCAGACGGCTTTAAATGAAGTGGCTGGCAAAATCCCCTGGGAATATTTGGTTAGGATGAGAAACATATAGAAACACAGCTTTTTAGAGGCATCTTGCAGTAACTTTAGTTTCCATAGTGACTAATGTTTGTGTTTATATCCAGTCCCTGTGTTTCTATCAGATTTTGCTTCATGGAACAGCTGTTCCAAGTCATTTCACCAAGACAGATGATCCTGATAAGGAGCAAAGTTTCCATTCTACACAAATGCACATTTATTTAATAAAATCCAAAGAATTCAAACCCGGAAAAGACCCTGTGCTTCAAAAGATTGATTATCAATGTAGCCAACTGATGGGAAGAGAATGAAAGTGGCCACAGAATAGCTGCTGCCTAATGAGAGAGTGAGAAAAAACAGAACAGAAAATAAATAAAACAACACTGAAAACACTGGTAACTTTATTTAATTTGGCTGTGAGCTTTCTATCCCTGGGCTTTACACACAAAGTGATGCCTAAAAATCCTGTTGCTGCTGCTGGAGATGTCACTACAGTGGGTCAAGGGCAGCTGTTGGACCCCCCAGCCCCCTTTGGACCACCTCATCCCTGTGAAAAGCTGCTGGGAGCATCCAAAGGAAGCAAATGTAGACTAACCTGGGCTTTGGGTTCTAACAAACCACTTTCCTCAAGCATCCCATCCCTGTGGCATTTATATGATCACTCCATTTCCATTTCAATGGAAATCAATACTAATTTTTTTTGTGATTTTTTTCTTAAATAGGATGGCTCATGTTTTGCTTTTTGGAACAATACTTGAGACTTATTTTAGCCTCTTTATCAGCACAAACAGAATATGAGCTCCCTGGTTGGATCTAGGCTTGGATCAAGTGCCCCCAGAGTCTCTTTTGTATCAGCAGCTCTGCCTGGGCTGAACTTGTACTAAAGCAAGAAGGTTGGTAACAGAGTCACCTCTGATATCTTATACCCATGGTTTTTCCTTGGAAAGACCAAAGTGTTGGATATGTCCAGGAGAGTCCAGGAGGCTCTAGAAGAGTTGGAGATGGCACCTCCTCAGAACCTGGGTGAGCATGAGCCTGTTGTTGGCTGCCTTCCCCTTATGCCTGGGTGACACCACAGGCAGAGGTGGGATATTAGGTCTAGTGGTACCCCAGAAAAAAGTAAATAAACCTGCTTTTAGATACACAGCTGGAGGTAAGACCCCCTGCTTCTCTTGGCTTGATCTGTGCCACCCACTCCCTCCACTGGACATGAGGAACCTGCAAGGAGATTGGGACGACCCAGGGCAGAGCACCAGGAATGGTGAGAGGTTGGGAAGAATGAAGATGTGCTATAGGAAAAACAATTCCTGCATTATCTGCCTCCAGGCTCCTCACTTCTGCCTCCCTATAATCTTATCCCCAACCCAGAGCTGCCCCGTGTTGCTCCTGCCCCTGCAGAGCACTGGGTTGGCCAGACCTGCTCCCACAGGCTGATGTCTTACTCCTGCAGCCTTTATCTCTAAATATTCTCCTTTTGAAATAATCTCTCTGCTTGCACAGGCCTTGGCCAAAATCCTAATGGAAACCAACAGCTCCTTCATGCTACATGAGGCACCAAAACAGCAGCACCCAGCTGCTGGGAGAGGACAGAGTCCTGCTCCCCAGCACCCGCTGCCATAAATAACTGGAGTGCACAGGCACTGGCAAGGACTACAGAGATTCTTATCGTTTTAATCACTTCTAAATCACGTTGCAGAGCTCCAAACCTAAGGAAATTATTTTCATTGTTAACCTTCTTCTTCTTAATTTGCAAACTTCCTGCAAGTAATTGAAATAGCTGCTCTGCAAAAGCAAAAGCCTTATCTACTGCCTTGTTTAGCCAAATTAAGAGAGATGGGACTCGACTCCAGATTTGCTAAATATTTTTCCCTGCCTTCCGAAACATTTATTACATTTTGCATTGCAAAAACTGCTTCAACCTCCTGCCGGCTGCAGAAACATGGTGAATTATTTTAATCAGAAACAAGAATCGTGTTGAAAGTAACTGTAACATGGCACAACAGGAAACCTGGGCTTGCAGACTCCTTTGGAAGAAAATTCCAGCTCTCTTCTTCCCTCTTTGTGACTATCAATCAAACCCTAAAAATAAAGTCAGATATACAAAATTATCCTGCCATCAGGGCTTGAAAATATTTCAGTTAAGCAACTGTCAGTGCTTCTGTGATGGATCTCCATTCCCCAGGTTCTCTATCTTCCCTTTTCAGACTGCACCAGGCTGAACCTTGGCACACGTCCCAAGGATGATGCTGGAGCAGTTTGCTTAACAGCAGCCTCAATATCTCTGGAAGCTGGGCAGCACAGGGAGCCAGCACATCTCCCTCCGTCAGATCCAGGGATGCAAACACCCGCGGCTCCCACGGATTGTGCTGGAAGCCAGAGATACTTCACTGCTTCCCAAAAGTCAGGTCATGTGCTCTGACAGGTTTTCTGGAGCATCAGTCCTCCACGGGAGCATTAAGGATGCCAAGTCTGCTCTCTGCTGAAGCTCCTCTGGGTTTGCCAGCGGGTGAAGCAGAGCAAGCTGGGGGTAATGCCTGAAGGAATTGCTTTTCCCCCTGTGCCAGGCCGGAGCCTTGGGCTGCCTTTCTCATCTCCTCTGCATCAGCCTCATAGCCAGAGAGGTCCTTTGCTCTGCTCCTGCCAGCCCTGCACCTTTTCCTCTCCTCCCTGCCCGAGGCCTGTCTTGGCACCCTTGGAAAGTCACAGAATCACAGAATGGTTTGGGCTGGAGGAGAGCTTTGGGATCATCCAGTTCCACCCCCGGCCATGGGCAGGGACACCTTCCACTATCCCAGGTTGCTCCAAGCCCTGTCCAGCCTGGCCTTGGACACTTCCAGGAATGGGGCAGCCACAGCTTCTCTGGGCAACCTGTGCCAGGGTTGCATCACACTCACAGGGCAGAATTCCTTCCCGATATCTCATCTACCCCTGTCCTCTGGCAGTGGGAAGCCACTCCCTGTTGTCCTGTCTCTCTGGCTCTCTTGGAGCCCCTTTAGGCACTGAAAGGGGCTCGAAGGCCTCGCTGGAGCCTTCTCTTCTCTAGTCTCAGGAACCCCTTTACCTTTCTTCATTCCCAATTCTGAATAAAATACTGGATGAAAGGAATAGAAATACCTTGCTTTTCCCAGACTCACCCCCTTCTACACCCACGGGCCAGGAGGCTGCCAGAGCCATGTCCTCTGCCACTGCTGGGGTTCATCTCTTCAAGCCCACACCAGACACTTAATCCCAGCCAACAGTAATCCAAATCCTCCCAACTGTTGTTGAAGCCCCAGGGAAAAGCTCTGCATTTATTTGTTTCTTCCTCTTGGAACACAGCAATATTTAAAAGCAGATCTAGCAAGGACGAGGCAGAAACATGCAGAATCTTGTTATTATGGTCCCATTCTGTACCACCGGGACCAGCAGCATCCTGTTGGTGTCTGGAACACAAGACTTCTCCTGGGTTGGGAAGCAGTGGATAAGGCAATAGGATTCAGGAGTTTTGCTCTGCAGACTATTTGTTTTTTTAATACTGCGAAAAGCAGGAACATATGTGAAGGGGGAAGGGTGGCAGCAGCATTTGTAACGCTTAATTTACTAAAACGACACATTGCACAGATCTCCCATCTCATTTCATTCAGAGAAATAGGTGTTGGGGTAAACCAACCAGCCTGGATAGAGACCATCCCAGGGGTCTTAAACATGCTGCCAGGATAAGGATCCTTCCCAAAAGATGTCTGAGGCCAAAAGCATCACCCTTGTTACGCACTGGCCTGTGTAAAACACTGATTTATTCTTTTTCCTCCCATAAAAACATCAGGGTTTTGATGGAGCAGAGCCAGTCGCTCTTCATGTGCATGGACCCTACCAGAAAGCAGGAAAGATGCTTGGATTTTGGTGTTACTTCAGAAATTACATCCAAGCTTTCTCTCCCTGTATTAAAATCTATGAAATCAATGAGACCAAAACAGGTAGGAAATGACAGCAAGAGTAGGATCAGGTCCTGCCTTTGAAAAGTACTTAATTTATAGTCCCTCCATATCCAAATTATTAAGAAAGAAAAATACCTATTGCCTCCCAAATGTCACCATATCCACCCGACTTCCGTGAATCTCTGAATGGATTTACCAGTGCCAGGGGCAATCTCATTTTCTAGAAAACCTGTTTTACTGCCTAATATGCCAACCAAGTCTATTGCTGATCACTTAAACAGGCTTTTACCAGGCAGGGCAGGCTGCACGTCTCATTTCCCTCAGACACCCTGCAGCGGCTCCGTGGGTGGGAGGGGAGAGGAGACGTCGCAGTGAGCTGAGTGGGATCGCTTTCTGTCAAATTAAAACTGTGATTAATTCCAAATTGGTACTGTTTGCCGAGATATTTTCGAGTTGTTTGGTTTCAATAATTGCAGCGTGCCCGAGAATGGATGGAAGGAGGGAAACGCCCCAGCCCTGGCACAGGGGATGGTGAAGGGCTGGAAGCCCTCGGTCTGTGCCAAGGGATGAGATTCTCCCAGCTGGAGCATCCCTGGCAGCCCCAGTGCAGTGCAGAGAGGCTGAAGAACCTGACAACCTGATAATCAAAAGCTGTCCTGAACATTTCCCTGTCTAATTGATCATTTGCAATGTTTACTGGTGAAAGAGCAATAAAACCTCAGCTTTATCCATCCCTGCAGTCCTGCCATTCCTCCAGTGCCTCGGTAGGAATTGAGGCCATTGATTTCTTGTAACACACCTAATCTGTATGTGCAAGCACAGCGAGGAAGAGGCTGATCCTTCGACATGGGCACAGCACATCGATTCCTTTATTTTAATTTGCCACCCTGTTAACCCACCCAGAACTGGGGATTGGAAATGCAGGATCCTGAAGGTCCTGTTCAACCCAAACTGTTCTGTGATTCCATGAATATCCCACACCCTGTGCCCAGCATGAGTATGTTGGGAAGGAAGAGAGAGGATATTTGAGGCCTGATCCTGCAAATCTTACTCAAGAGTCATCCAGACTTTAAATTATTTAATCTTTTCAATTTATGCCTGGAAGACCAAGAAGTGACTGTATTATAGGGACTTCCAAAGGAAAAGGGAGATACCAAAAACCAGTGGGCAGATACTGAAGCTACACTGGCTGTAAGGAGCAAAATGTCACTCCTGGGTGTCTCCAAATGGGATAGGCAACCCTGGGCAAATAATATTTAATATTGTTTATTATATTAAATAATAATGATAAATTCCATATAGAACAACATATAGTAAATACTGCATGTTTCTAAGTATAAATATTAAAAATAAACATATTAACTATAACAAACATTTCTGGATATCTAAGCAGCAACTAAGCTCATTACTGTGTAGTGCAAATCATTTTGCTGAGGGACTGACGTTCTGGAAGTCAAGATCTTGGCAGGCAGCAAACCCAGGGTGGTTTTGGTTGTTTAGCTTTGCATGCAACTTTGTGCTCTTGAAAAACATTTAATTTATTGAAGATTCACCTTAGAGCTCACCAGAGCTTAGATGTGACATCCAGTAAATCATCTCCTATTACTCAGAAAGTCGTGCTGCACGAAACAAAGAGATGTTGAAAGTCAGCCTGGAAATGGAGAAGAAAGTTGGCAACTGGGAATTATCCTGCTACACCCAAACAGCTCAGAGTCGGAGCACTAATTGTGTGCTGTCTGTAATGGCATCTGAGCAGATTCTGAAAGAGAGTGGGATTTCATGACACAAACCCTTCTCCATCCACACGAGCCTCCTGGAAGCAGCATCTGCCCACGTGCTTTCTGTGCCAGAGCAGATCCAGAAACACGTGCCAAATGATTTACTTGGGAAAAAATTACAGCTCCAGAGGTTGAAATATTTAATCTTTATTTCCAGATCACAGAATATCCTGGGTTGGAAGGGACCCACAAGTGAGTTCTAACACACAAACCTCTGGGGATATTTTTTAATCTTTGTTTTTCCCCATTGGATCAAATCTCCCATGGTTCGAGTCAGAATGTGCTGAGGCAGTTAGGAGGGGGATTGTTAGGTTCTTTAACAAAAGATCATGATGAACTGAGGTCCTAAAAAGTTTCATTACAAAGTCATTTTAACCTATAGGATTAATGAAAAGGAGAAAACTCAACCTATAAGAGATTCACAGGCCATTTGCTGGTGAGGATGCAGGGGGGCAAAGGAATGACTTGATTTGACCAGGTTTATTTCCTACTGCAAGGATGGATGGAATCACAAACCCACACTAAGAGAGAACAGCGTTACTGGAAAGAGAAGCTGAGAAACACCTCGCTGCTATGGGCTGGTTAAAGGCTGCACTTTGATCACAGAATCACACCTTGGGCTAAAGCTGACGAGATGCTGTGGTGCTGGACACTCTGGGTATAGGCTAAAGAATGGTTATCAAAGCAGACACCACAGACTTTGAAAGTTCCTTTTTCTCAGGAAAACTCTATCCAGTAGCTTTATCTGTTATTTATACATCAAGGCAGCAGAAGGAGCAGTGCACTGGGCATGGATTCATCACCCCTTTCCCTGCTTTTTCCTTCCACTCCAAAACCAGGGGGCCATAAAGGGAAATTCTGAACTGCTCCCATCCCTCTCCTGGCTCCCAAGGCTTTGCCTTTACTGCAACAATATATTCCTGGGGTATATTCTGCAAAATAAAATTCCAGCAGAAGGGAATGATCATGAACATCCATATGTGCCCAGCTGTGCCCAAGTTACAGCCTTCCAGTGCTGTGGCTTTGCAGTGGAAACTAAAAGTGGCATCAATGGCAGAACTGCATTTTATCCCATCTCCAGTCACCTTCTCCAAAGTTCAAAATACAGCTCCAGACTGGAGTGATCTGATCAGAGCGAGGAGGGGAAGCTCCATAATGCTCTGTGTTGCTGCTCCTGCCTATTTCCTGCTAATTAAACCGATGGCTTGTGTTCACAGTTGATACAGAGCGAGGGCAAACAAAGGATTAGGCAGAACACAAGGAACCTTCAACAGTTGTATAAATGAAAACCGTCTCTACCCACCTCCCCCAAACTGCCTGCACATCTCCTTCAGCAGATCCCAGTTAGGGATGGGGAGAGGGAGAGAAAGGGAAAACGGGTTTGCTTTCCTGCTCCCTCCTGGGCTGCACACCCAGCAGTGCAGCAGGGGGAGGCACAGAGCACTTTCACCGGCCTGGAGACACAAGTCCTCACTCCTATCCATGAAAAATGAGGAGAAAGGGAAGGCTCTGCCAGCAGGCACCCACGCCCAGAAAGATGAGATTACCCTGGTGTGAGCTGATCTCTGGGGCTGAGGAGAAGTGGACTGGTTTCCTCTCTTCTAGGCTGGAGGGGTGAAGAGACAAAAGCATTTGAGATTTTCAGAGCCAGGTCTTCAGTTATTAACTGTGATTTCCTTGGTAACTCCACTTGATGAACCCACAAGGCCACAGTCACTGGGATCCATGAATTCCATGAACCACTTCACGAAGCTGCTGTTAAATGTACCCATGCTTACTTGCCCAGAATACCTTATTTTAACGCTCATTTTTCTAATGAGACATGTAATCTCTACCCTCCATTCTTCTACTTTTAATTTCATTTCTCTGCTGGTGTTTTTTATCTGCTTTTTGAACCCAACATGAGAATCTCTCTTGGCCTCTGTCTGTTCCTCTCTTCACACAGCTTGTCTCAATTACCAGGGATATATTTTCCTCCTCCCTTCTTTTCATCACGTGTGTTGCCCCATAGAAGTGAATAACAGTAAGGTCTTTCACAGCCTCTTTCTTTTCTTGCTTTAAATTCCATCCATACTTTCAACCCTAAGAAAAAAGCCCATCTTTGCACTCCTGGGTCTCCCAAGTCAAATCTCAGGCTAATAAAAGTGAGTGCTCAGAAGGATCAGCTACTCTGGAAGGCCAAGCTCAGTTCTGGGAGCTCAGCTGATAATGGACAACAAGCACCTGACTTAAAAACCAAGTTGCTGCGGGGTTCTCTTGCCTAATAAAGCAGGACTTTGTGAGTGGTTTGGGTCAGGGAAGGGTGAGGCAGAGCAGAGTGGTGAGGTGCTGTGGCTGCTCCCATGGACACAGGAGGGCACGCAGAGTGGTGCTTTACGAGTCATTACAGTGCCACAGCTGCATATTAGAGGAGAGGTGCAATTGGCCTGCTCGGAAATCAGGTGTTTAGAGAAATTGCACTCACACAGATCCTCCTTAAGTGTGCTGAGGTGGTTTTTTTCATGCAGTGGGATACAGGGGAATTAAGGATGGGCACACTGACATGAGCTGTGGCTGCTGTGCTGGAACAGAGCAGAGAGCATCAGGCAAGTCATGAAAGGATGCGGTATTTGAATCACTCCCTCCTAACCACCTCGCTCACTCCAAATTACGTAGGAGTCACATTACACCCTCACAAATTATGGCTGTGCCTAGGAGGCACCTCGAAGATCCAGCTCCTGCTCTACTCTGTACCAAAGGAGATGAAAGGCCTGGTCTCAAACACCCCTCAGCTCCAGCAAGTCTCTCATTTCAAGCACGAGTTTCATCCATTGGCTTTGCCATGGTGATTCCCAAAGGGCTGAGCCCAAAGTTCACCAAAGGAGACTTTCTCCTGCCTGGGCACAGCTGGTGGTGGAGAAGATGTCCTCTGCCATGAGCAGAGTTATCTGGGTAAATAACAATGTCATGGCAGTGGCTTTATGAAAAATATTAGAGGGGATGAGTCATTCTGAGGATTAGAGCCTGGCACTGAGGAACACAGGAACATCTCTGCATGGCAATGACATCCAGCTGTATTTTTTTTTTCCACTTAATTCTATAATCACCCTTAATCAGTGCATTGGAGAACAGGGCAGCCCATACAGCTTTAGGATCAATTAAAAAAAGGATCCAAAGCTCTGCCTCAGCCACAAACCAGCCCATTTCTGTTTCACATGGGCTGGTGACACCTGATTTCAAATCAAACCAACCTCCTGCCTTTTTCTCAAGATGATTCATATTAATTTGTTATTTCATAGAAGAACTTTGACCCAGGAATACAGATTAATAGCCAGAACTTAATTAGGAAGCATCTGAAGAAGTAAGAGCTCCTTTGGCTGCCAGCCATGTAATTTCCTCAAGGAACCTCTACTTTCAGCATCAACCTGGAAGACCGATGTTTCTTTTTTTCTGTTCACCATTGGCCATTGTTGCTCTTCTCATGCCTTGCACTTGAGTTTAGTGTTTCTAATTAGGGAACTTTTCAGAATTTTAAAGCATTTCCTGCTTCACCAAGTTACATGGACTAGATTGTCCTCATTGTGTCCCTTCCAACTCAGAATGTTCTATGATTTACTGTGTGTTCGTCCTTCAGTGTAGAGAGTATAAAAAGTGTAAAGTTTGAGATAACCAAATCCAGTTTTAAACTGTGAGATATCCAAATTCAACTGGGATAATCAGACTTTTCTCCAGAAGATGACAGAGCTCCACGTGGTATCTCTATTCAAAGCTCGCACAACACCGAGCCTGATGAAGTTGTCAGGATGGGGAGCAAGAGGGGGTCCCTGTCTCCCTGCTTGAGCTCAGCTGTAATTCCCAGCCAGCACAGTAATAACTCAACGAGACACAGATTTCTGACGTGCTCCATGAACATCCCGAGTTGGCTGCAGCACAAACAGGACTGAGCGCGGATCTCGCCCCTCGCAGAGCAGCTGGTGCCAAACACCAGCCCTCAGAGCAAGAGGAGGGGTTCCCTTTGGGGCAGGCTGATCCTGCAGCTTATCTGCAGCAGAGCAGGATGGCTGGTGCTGCAGGGAAGGGGCTCTTGCTGCAGTGTCTGCCGTGTTAAATAAGGCCTTTGTGGAGGAGCTTTGTCCTCGTCGCGCTCCTGCGAGGGTGGGTTTGCACTGGGAACCCTGAACCCGCATCAGATGATGCTCTGCAGCGCCCCAGTGCAACCCCCACAGGTTGTCTCAGTGTGGCTGAAGAGGTGTTTGGGACCTCAAACAAGGGAATTTGAGGCCATTTTATCCCCATAATCTGTTATCTGCAAGATGCTGCTTCTGGTCCTGCAAAGCGGCAGACAGCACAAGATTCACAGGAAGGGAATTGAGGCTTTTCATCTTCCCTACCCATCTACATTCCCCAAAAAACTTAATGAAATGTGGGGTTTTCTTTGTATTATCTGCACTACAACCAGAAGCCCACTTCTGATTAAATCTATCTGCTTGACAATTCTCAGCAGATCTCCAAGGAATCAATGCTCATTACCCAGAGAGTTGCAGCTTCTCTAAAATTAGTATGAAAGGAAGCACAAGTTTCTTCCTGCACAACCCAACTCAGTAGGTGTTACTGCTGTGAGGAACGTTACAAACCATTAATGGCTCCCAGGAGAGCACTAATCATTTTCTACATGTCCTTATCCCCTTAATCCCATTATGAAGATTTGTAGCATGAAAGCTGACCACTCATAATCCCAAGATCAGATGGAAAGCTGGAATAACAAATGATATTTGGGAAGAGAAAGAGGCATGTTCTGCTTACAGTGCCTGGACACTTGCTACCACCTTTCCAGGTATGACACAAATGAGGGAATAATCCTGAGTATCCCCAGAAATACAGCAAAGAAGGGTTTTAAAGAAGTTATACAGAGAGATGTTACCCAAAAATTTATACTCAAGGTCGCCCCACTTCACATATCAAACAGTAAACCTGGAACCATCTTCAGCTCATGGGGACAGGAATATTTTTCCTCAACAGCCATATCATTGCACTCAATAAAATATTTTGGTGATTTTTGAGGAATTTCCACACCCCCCATGGGCCTGAGCATGGAGGTGATGGTGTCCTGTTCCCGAGGACAGGGACAGAGTGCTTGTCCAGTGACTCTGCCAGAGACCAAACTGGACAGTCCCAGGGCTCCTCTCTAACCCTCTGAATTGAGTATAAAGGTGCTCTGGTAACAGCTTATTCAATGGAAATCTCATTATCCAGAGCTCTGCCAAGAATTTATTCGAACAAGAGCCTTCACAAGGAGCTTTGCCAGTAGTTCATTGAAAGGGAATCTGTTATGGGGTCAGATACTATTTTATTCCAGTGAAAACCTAACAAAGATGGACTTACCTAATAATAGGGTCAGTCCTGCCATGATTAAATGAGACCTACTCTAACTGGCTGAAGCTAAGAAATGCAGTAAAAACCTGTTTTATTCTGAGAGAAGCACTGGCCCACTGTGTACCTCGTGAAAATAGCCTTTATACACCAACAGTGCAGTTAAATAATAAATAAAAACTCTAAATACATCATTAGAGTCCAAACCAAAAGCTTGCAGCCATTTTTCAGTGTGTGGACCTTCACAATTTCCATTGAACTCTTCTTATTCAAGTCCTAAAGACCCAGCAAAGGAGCCCCAAGGCTCCCAGGAGACTCTGACCACAGCTTGAAATCACCTATTGAGGGTTACTAAACCTTAGGTGGATTTACTGTGATCTGTAGAAAACCCCAAATCCTTTCAGCACACATTTCTTCCAAGATCACTTTTCCCCACTTTTCAGAGCTGATTCTGCCCTACTAAGAAAAAGACTTTGCTACCCCTGATACTGAATTTCATCTTGTGCAGAGCAGAAATACCACGAGCCAAGGTCAACCTGAGCCACAATCCTGAGCTCCAGAGGGCTTGAAACAGCTCCCACCCCTATCAGCAGCAGGTTCTGTAACCATATCATCTTTTCTATCATTCAATCCACTAATGAAAATAAACAGTGAATAGAAACAGATCCTGGAGAGACCCATCAAAACCCAGGCTGAGCATGAGTAATAATAACCTGCTTGTATTCCTGGTAATAATGTCTCCTGTGAATAGAGTGATATCCAGCATGCTGCCAAATAGCCCAGGATCAGAGAAACAGGACTTGGGGGTTTGTTTTAGTCAGAGAAATTAAGCTTTTCAGCTGCAGGAAAACTGCAGTTGTTCTGCTTAACTTAGCAAATCCAAAATGAAAAATTAGGGCTGGTCCTCAAAAACGTAAAGATAATTCCAACATACTTTTAAGATGAAGTAAAAGGTATTTGAATGCCAGAGTTAGATCTGGGCCTTGATTAGGTGTTGCCTGGATTGCAGCATAGTCCCACATCCCCAAGTGCCATGTCCAGGCCCCTCTTGAATACTTCCAGAGATGGCAGCCCCACCACCTCCCTGGGCAACTTATTCCAATGCCTGACCACCCTTCTAGGGAAGAAAAAAAATTTCTAATAGATAATAATCTGAGCTTCCCTTGGTACAACTAAAGGCCATTTCCTCTTGTCCTTTCACTTGAGACACGACAGAAGAGACTGACCCCCAGCTCACTCCAGCCTCCTTTCAGGTGCTTGTGGAGAGCAGTGCTGCTGCTGTCAATGACAAGTTGAAACAAAACGGTGCATGTGAGAGGGATGGATAAGATTATCTCACTCCCGTGGTGGGCTGACCATCTCCATGAGAAACCATGGAAGATGCACCCTGTGCTTTGCTGTCTCCCTGCTGCTCGCACTGGCTTCATCTCCAGCAGCAACCTGATGCTCCCCAAAGCATTGCATCCCCCTGTGCCAGTGCAGGGGTGTCAGAGATGCAGGGGCAGAGATGCAGGGACAGAGATGCAGGGACAGAGAGGCAGGGAGAGAGAGGCAGGGACAGAGATGCAGGGGCAGAGATGCAGGGACAGAGATGCAGGGACAGAGATGCAGGGACAGAGATGCAGGGACAGAGAGGCAGGGACAGAGATGCAGGGACAGAGAGGCAGGGACAGAGATGCAGGGGCAGAGATGCAGGGACAGAGAGGCAGGGACAGCACATCTCTGTCCCACCCCCTCAGGTCCCACCGTGCCATCGTGCAGTAGATCCGGGCGCGATGAGAAGCTGAAGAGCAAATTGCTCCATTGAATCTGCAGCAGGAGTTTGGCCGCCAGTGGTGAAGTCTTTAAAGAGCTGATTAAAAGGAGCTGTGATGCTGCCAAAATTGCTGACTGACAAATGGGTGCTTGTCTCAAACGTGGTGTCAAGGGCTGCCTGAGGGGAACGTGCGAGAGCGCCGTGAGCGCCGTGAGCCTCCTGCCTGCAGCTCTGCCAACCTCAGGCACACCAAGAATTTTCTATTAGCAGCTCAGCTACACCTGTGAGAACAAAAGAGCCTAAAAATAGTTTTTCTCTTGGGCTGGATAGAAATATTATTGAATCATAGAATGGTTTGGGTTGGAAGGGACATTAAAGCTCACCCCATTCCACCCTGCAGGGACACCTTCCACTGTCCCAGGGTGCTCCAAGCCCCATCCAAGCAGGCCTTGGACACTGCCAGGGCTGGGGCAGCCACAGCTTCTGTGGGCACCCTGTGCCAGGGCCTCCCCATCCTCACAGGGAGGACTTTCTTCCTTAAACCCCACCTAACTTTACTCTCTTTTGAAATGGTGAACAAATTATTTGAACTGCAGAAGCTCAAGACCTGTTGGCAGTGTCAGAAATATTCCACGGAGCCCCAGTAACTGCAGAGAACTCTGAGGCTGCACAGGACATCAGGACTTTCACACCCCGTCCCTGTTCTGCCACCAAAGCGGTGATGCCCTGTATTTGATGTAAAATGACATCAGCAGGAAAAAGTGCTGTTTTAGACTCCTTAGCATCATCATAGAGCCATCCAGGCTGAAAATACCTAACGCTGCAAACACAGGAATTAAAAATTCTCGTCACGGCTCCCAGTGAAGTGGCTCTCAGTGACTTCTGACCCTGCCCCGAGCGGATTAGGGAACGCTGTGTGTCCTCTTTGGCCAACACAGCACCACATGTGCAGTACACAGCACACACCAAGGAGTTGAAAGGGCAGGTACTGCCCAGAAGCAGATTAGCCATGGCAGCATCCAGCATCTGGAAGGACTGTGGCTCTGGCTGTGGTTTTTGATCCCGCCGGGATTATCCATGGATGTTTCAGATGTGGAAAGCCAGCCTGTGATCCCAGTGGATGGCTCTCCACATCTCTCCACTTCAAGGGAATATCAGAAGGACTCAGCAGGGTCTGGACCAGCTGCTGCCTCTCTCTGTGGAGCGTTGCCTGTCCAAATGCCTCGCTCTGTTGGCACAAGGAAACACAGAGTTCTGCTGCTTCAGATTAAAAAAATACACCACTTTTAATAGCTTTAACCTGGACTCTTCCACAAATTCGAAGGAAGCTCTAGAGAGGTGGCTTGATTACATGGAAAAGGGCAAAATGCTGAAAGAGAGACTATTAACACAGAGCTGGATAAAGAAAAGCAGCCCTGAGCTCCCTGGCTGCTGGGGGCGGCTGCCTTGCGCCGTGTCACGCTTCACGCTGGGATCAAACACACCCTGGGCACCACATCAAACACAAATTCTGGTTTGAGGACGAAGCGCCAAAATTCAGATACATTCCTGGAACGTATCAGAAAATGCTGTTTTCCCAAGCACTGTTTCTCATAGTCCTTGTGCCCATGCAGCGCACTTAGATGAGGTGTGAGCCCCTCCAGGAATGCAGAGCTCCCAGACACCCAGCAATGAACAGCAAGGGAATTACAGATGCCTGGCTGATCTGGTAGGTGAAATGCTAGAGGAACTCAGGGTTAGTTGTAAAACCATGTCTCTCTGATGTTATCTGGGATAAGAGGAATGTGGTTTACGATGTGTTATCAAACTACTCGTAAATAAACCTGTTTGGGCTTTTAATGCACGCTTTTAGTTTAAAACAAGCCTTAATGGGAAGTCTAGAACTTACTTTGATCCACTAACAGGATCATACATCTTGACTTGTGTTGTCTGTGTTGGGATCTTGTGTTGATTTTTTTCCACTGAAAAGTACACCCGTTTTCCCAACACAGATGGAGTAAAATTGCAGAGAGCACCAGCTCTGCCACGCGTGTTCAAGCCTTGGGGAAGGACTGCAGAAGTTCCCATGCTTTGTTCACTGGCAGGAGGAGACATTTTGCTTCACAAGTGCAAATTCATGGCTGGATGGGATCTACCCGTGAATGCAGCCAGATGAATAAGTGCATGTCAGGTGTTTCATAACCTGAAACCTGCTGGGTTTTTCTGTCTCTGTGGCTGATTTTATTCATCCATACCCACCTCTCAGGTGAAATATCCATGTGTCACAAAATTACGCTGGTTAACACACAGTGGCCTGTGCTCACGGACCCCTGACCTGATCCTCACCTCGTGTAACACAAACCCAGAACTTCTCATTAGCCAAGGTCTGTGATTTCCTCCTGATGGGCAAAATACAGTAAAAAAAATCCTGAAGGTGAAATTATTGGGGAAAACAACTGAAGCCACAGAAGGGGTGAAAATAGTGGAAAAAAAAAAAAGTTGAGCCCTGGAGTTATGTAGCAATAAATAAATAAATGTGTGATGGTGCAGGAATGTGGAAGTGTAGGAATAATCAAGAGGGAAAGAAGCCCCTGACACATCAGAGGCAGAAGCAAATAGGGCAAAAGGTGAAAGGAGAGTCTGTGCAGGGGGTTTAGTGCAGCAGCATCAGACAGAAAATGGGAATTGCACTAAGGCTGAAGACAAATACAAATACTGGTTTTTCCCTTTTTTTTTTTTTTTTTCCCCAGACGTGGAATACAAAAAAAGATCATTGAAAGAGACTCAAGTAGCCTCTGGAGACACGGTGGGATTGGATTGCTGACAGAGGAAATAGATGTTGCTGAAATATTAAGAATGTGTTGCTTTGGTATTTGGTAAGAAAGATGAGAGAGAGAGAGGCTGCATCTGTGACCCTGCAGGCAAGGGAGGGAGAAAGGAATAAATTCCACCACGAGGAGTAAAACACAGGGTATAATTTTGAATATAAAAATCTCTCAATGAAACCACCGCCCTTGCTGCAGCAGCCATAGCAGTGATTTGTCCTTAACATCAAATTATTATTGAATAAGAGTTGTTTATTCCAAAACTATTATTATTAAATAAGACAAGGCAGTTAAGCAGTTGAGTTTGTGGGGTGCAAATCAAGTCTGGGGCACTGCAGGGGAAGCAGAGGGGTGATGGCAGGACCCTGGATCTGAGACCAGGCCAGCTGGCCAGAGCCACCAGTCTGTCCCACCACTCTGCAGCAAAGCCACACTGAAAGAGGCTCCAAAAAAGACATCCAAAGCTGAGAGACTTATCTGAAGCAAGCAGAAATCTCTGCAGCTTTAGAGATTGCACCTGCCACTAGAAATGATTGCAGCTAAGGCTTGTGTCTGGTTTTTCCCCATCTTTTTTTCTGTCTAACAGCTGTTTCTATAGATGATGTGGTAATAGAAGTCTGAAATAGCTGCAGGCTACTGATGTGCTCCTCCTGCTTGGCCCAGTGTCTCCAGAGCACCAACAAATGCCATTAGCACCTCTTTTCCAAAGGGTGGAAGATTCATTTCAAGGGCTCTGAGTTCTTAAGAATATTTACACTGCTCAGAACAAATCTTGCCTGTGTTGATATACCAAGCATATTCACTGTATGATTATTCTTTTATAAAAATCAAACTGGCTAGATTTTACCCAGGCAGACTGAGGAAAGTGCTGGTGTAACAGGAAGAGCAGAAATGAGGGAGTGGAAAGAGGATGGACAGGGACAGAGAAAGGAAATGAAGATTAGAAATAAAAAAGGAAAAGCAAAAGCCTTTGTGTAAAGCTCAGGAAATGAGTTGGCTTCTCAGAGATATTAGTACAAGAAAAGAGTGAGGACAGATATGGATGACTAAGGAAATCACAAAACCTATCTGGGAAAATAAGAAGGTTTCTGACATTTGAAGCATCATGAAACAGGAAAAGTTACAAAAGGAGCACGAATGAAGCCAGAAAGGGCAGAGAAAACAGGCTGGAGTTCATGTGCAGAGTGTGATTTCCTCTTATCTGGATATAAAATATTCAAATGAGGCAGTGACCAGATCTGGGCTGTGCTCAGCCCTCCCTCCCCAGGCGATGCCAGGGCTGGCTCCCACGGGGGTGAGGAACACACAAAAACTGGGATAACTCATCTACAAGTGCTTCATCCACATCTGGAAGAAGGGCTGCACGCCGTGGGTTCAGAGTGGCAGCACAGGGGATGGCTGTGGATTTACAGAGGGGCTGGGCTGGGGGCTGGCCCTGACCTCCAGCACCAGCACAAAATCAGGTGAGAGCAGCAGAGGCTGATGCAGTGACAGACACGAGGGAATCACACAACTCCTTCCTCACAGGAAGAAAACGCTATTTTTTTAGCAGTGAAAGCTATTTGTAAATAACCCAGCAAACTGCCTTCATCTGCTCCAAGGGATGTAACACCTGTTTGTGAACAAACACCAGAGATGCTGCAATTTCCACGGGTTTATCAGAGGGTCGCAAGTTTGGGCTTTACCTGCAGGAAAGCTATTTGTTCCAGAGATCTCAGAGATTCCCTGGTGGTCACACCAGTCTTACAGGCTCAACAGAAATAGCTGGATAGGCCACCACAGAAACACAACTGATTCCTGGTTTAGCTGTGTTATGGTTTAGGAGTATTCATAAATCATCCTCCTGATCCCTCAGGCATCCTACCAACTCCCATTATCACCTTCTTATTCTAATAGGAACAATCTGAGTGCAGCAAATCCCCCATTTTCCACAGCTTTCAATCACAACCAAAGAGTGAGGATGAAAAAAATCTGCATTTCAAATTATTGTTTGTTGTTATGACAACATCCCATGGATTTGGTCCTTGCTGCAGTCTCAGGCTTCAGAGCATTTCCAAGGCTTTTGTGCAAAGAATGTGTTTTTAAGACACATATGCCACGAACCCAAAGGGGTTACAGCTTCATGTGATGGAAAGTATCAAGGGAAGCCTCCTGGAATATGATTCCAGAGAAAATTATCTCAGCAGCCAAGCAGAAACCTTTCTTTCCTAAATTTCCCCCTACTATTTCAAACTGCAGCCTGGTACCAAAACACCCAAGAAAGGTCTATGGAAGGGACAACAGTGGTGGCCTTTCCCTCCATCCAGGGTTTGGTGCATGGGATTATTCAGTAGGTGTACAAATCTCATTTTCTGCACTATGAAGAATGTGAATAGATATGGGGAAAAAGGAGAAAAAAAATAAAATACATGATTGGGACCTTTGAAGCCAATAAACTGCACTATAGGAATGCACATGATAACAGCATTGCAGTTTTAGAGCCCAAATTTATCATGAGGGTGCCTGAGACAGAGGACAGGCCAGAGATTTTTTCTGGTGATTTCTGAATGCAGCTTAATATAATAAAAACAAAAAACCAAAAAAAACCAACAAACCAGCAACTACACATATGAAGTCTAGAATGAAAGATTTTCCTCAATGTCTATAAACCACACTAATGGCATCAATTCCCACCCTAGCCATGGTGATCCTGCACTGCCACACAACCTCCATCCAACAGCTTCACCTGGACAAAACAGGGACATTGCTGGGATGTTTTGAACAGACACATTTTGACATGCCATTAATAGTTTTATTATTTTATAGATTACTTAGAAAGTTAAAGCTGCTGTTAAAGGGAGTCAGAGCAGCATCAAGGGACCTGTTCCTAGGGGAATAAACAGGAATTATCTGCTTGGACTACAAGAGACTGTTTCAAGCTCACAATTCCCTGAAGCTGGAAAGAAAGTGACACAGGAGGAACCCACCATCTCCTCCTGTGCTGGTGCAGCTCTTGGAGGAGTTAATATCACAGGATATTAATTATCACAGTTATTAATTATCACAGGATTCCTCCTTCCAGATGCTGATGTCTCTCAAATGCAACTTAAACTGAGTAGATAAGGGAGGGTGATCTGTATCTGGAAAGGTGAAGCTGAAGGACAAGGATGCAGATGAAAGGGTTAGTGAGGATCAAAGGGGGATCTTTGATCAGATGTGACAACAAGGGCTCCTCAGGAGGAGGAGCAGGAGGAGGAGGAGGAGGAGGAGGCGGAGGATGAGGAGGAGAAGGAGGAGGATGATGAGGAGGAGAGGTCTTGGCCTTGTGAGGAAGGCATTCCCAAGGAAGAGCCCTGCAGTGATCCGTGGGATGAGGAGGGACCAAGCTGCAGCAACATCAGCATCTGGCTGAAGTAAAACCAGCAACGAAATCCACAATGGTTTTAGAGCACTAAGGAAAAAAAGGTGGTTGAACTAAACTATTGCCATCTGTCTTCAGCTGAAAGTGGAGTCACACATCGGTAGCGATTTATAAATAGATTGGGAGCCTTATTAAGGGTTAGTAAAATTGTCCTGACTCCTTATCTCTCCTCTCACTGACATGAATAGCTGCCATTCATTCTGGGGAGAGAATTTTCCTTGTACTGAATAAAAAATCCCTGCTCACAATCCTCACTTTTCATCATGTGTTCCCTGCATTAGTGCGGTTATTCAGCTACAGATATTTATTCCAGCTGAGCCCAGACTGGGGCTTTACTCAGCCCGTGGAGTGAATAAAAGTCACCCAAGGCAGAGAGACAGGGTCATGCAAAGAAAAGCTCTTCCCTTGTGTTTCATTTCACACTCCCCTGCCCACAAGGAGCCCGTGGTGATCCCGTGAGCCAAGCTCTGAAGAGCCGGAGCGCCTGGCACCTCGTGACAGCTCGGTGAGCCCCCTGGCAGGGATAGCCTGTTAACCACCAAAGTGCCACAAAACCACCCCAATTACATTTAGCAATCACTCAGTGATTGCTGGGAGCTGCACTAAGCGGCAGCTTGGGCTCACGCAGCAAATATTCCCTCGCCATGCTGTCCCAGGCCAGCTGTGCCCATATTACCACGGAGTCCTGGCAGGAGGAAATACTCTGATAGGGCCATCAATACGGCCATTTCCCAGGGTTTGTTTAAAAATCCTTTGTACTCAGCTCCTTGCAGGGCAGCAGGCTCCTAGGTCCCCATCTGGTGTTGTGGGCACGGCCCTGTGAGGGAGGAGCTGGGGCTTTGCGGGCAGGAGGAGCCGCACACCGAGCCCCTGCTCCGCCGCCCGCTGCAGCCTGTCCCCCCATCACACGCACCGAATGTCGAGCAACAGCAGCTTCGTAAGATTTTACAAGCATCCATCTAATCTATTTCATACACGAGTTCATGAAAAACAAAGTAACTCCAATTTCACGGAGAGACAAATGTATGCATCCTTAGAACGTATATATTTAGAAGAAAGCGCTCACAATGATATTTCAATCAGCCTAGAAATAGGATTATCTCAGAAACAGC
Organism: Picathartes gymnocephalus; assembly: GCA_013390045.1. Lineage (NCBI taxonomy): Eukaryota > Metazoa > Chordata > Aves > Passeriformes > Picathartidae > Picathartes > Picathartes gymnocephalus. The sequence continues at coordinate 138,359 of WEKY01000673.1, forward strand.
CCCATGCTGGGTTTTCATTAGTATGTAGCACTAGAAAGATTTCATCACCTTAATAATTTTTCAAGCTTCTGTCATATCTATGATCGCCCATTATTTCCACTGCCTCAAAGTGACCCTTCATGTTTTTTTATTATTAAACAAAGAGACGGAAAACAAAATGAGATGCAACCTGGCAAATACCAGCTAGTGACATCTGGGGGAAAATAATTGGAAACAGAGATTCAAGGGGGGAAAAGATGCCTTGGAGCCACAGTAAATGTGACTTAATTTATACAGTGGACAATAAATAAGATATGAGTTTGCAGCATGAGGTAGGTGCCTGAACTGCCTGTAGGTTTTCAAGCTGCATAATAACAGGTTCCCATTGCAAGGGAGGGAGGGACATCACCTGGTCTGGGATGACCCTAAAATCCTCTCACCTTCATGTGGTGGTGGAGCAGAGTCAGCCCAAAGACCTGTAACTGGAACACTCAGTTACAGCAGAGGTTAAAAGGGATCACTGGTACCGGGGTGCAGTGGGTGACATACAAGGCTGAACAGGGTGACAACATGTCAGTGCCAAAGACAGGGAGGAAATGAATAGTTTGAAGAAGGACAGAGCCAGAAATAAAAGGGATGAAATTAAGAGAGAGTCAGGCTGGGGAAATACACCCCAAGGTGACACATATATTTATTATTTATGTATATATATATGTGTGTGTGTGTGTCTGTACGTATATATATATACATACACATATATATATGGTTATAAGTGCACGTACATTTTATCTTCAAGAAGAATCTGAGGAAAGGAGTGAAAATCCCCTGGTTAGGACTTCTCCAGAACCGTGGTCCTTATTCGAATTGCCACACTTCCACACAGTGGCAGTACAATTTTTCTGGTGGCAGGAGATTTTTCTGGATTATCAGGGAGATTATTTGATTTGCTTTTCCATAACCTCTTGTTGTGAATCCATTAACAGGCCATTCCCAGGCTGAGCCCCCTGATCTCCACCCTAGGCCTTTAACATCTCAAAAACTCAGTTTCCCACAGGAGCATGGCTGAAGGCCTAAAATGACCAACTTGTACACAGGTTTTTAGTAGATTTCCAGCTTTTGATGGTGGTTTAAGGACATAAGTCACTCCAGCAATGCCAGCCTGATCGAAATATTTTCATTCTGCCTGTTTCAGGACTCTCCTGTGCAGTCCTTGAGCCTCCAAACATCTCATGGAGAACAGCAACAACCACAACCACCCAAATAATATCTAAGTCTGATCCTACTAAAACACTAGAAAAGATTCTCTTGATTTGCTATGGCCACAAGTAGACCAGAGTCAGCTAAAGGCGTGAAAAGAGAAGTTCAGGGATGGCAAATTCTTTCCTTATTATATTTCCTTATATAAGTGATGCTCATGTAAACTGTTTAGGGCTCTGGGAACTCTCATTTTCCACTGATTACAGCCAGCCTGTCCCCAATCTGTTTTATATGAGCTCCTTGCAGACCATAAGGGACCAGGGAATCTGGGTTGGAATAGGTTGTTCATGGATTCTCATTTTACAGATAGGTAAATAAGGGAAAAACTAAAGGCAAAAAAATGATCTCAGCTTCTAAAGACCACTATTACACCTTTGGTGTCTAACAACATTGCAGCTTGAAATGCAAATAGTCCCAAATTAACAAGTTTTGGTGAACAAAAGCAAGATAATAGCTTTTTTTTCTGCCATACACATCTGTTCATTAGTGCTGTCTCCCAGACCACTACAGCTGCTCACAGTTTAAAAGAACAACAAACACTTCAGACAATATTTACAAGAGGAATTAGCAACAGAATGCGAGCAAATATACTTTGCTTCTAAATGTTTTGGCAATAAAATGTATTTAGCAAATCTTTATGTATCCTCTGAAACAACAGGTGGTTTGATTGTGGTGATGTAGCCTGACCCAGAGGAAAATGGAATACTCTATTAGAAGTTTTGCCTAATTTTATGTTTTCAGTTTGATGAACATGTTATTTTGGTATGTCTCACATTAGTTTTAGGGTTAGGAAATTTATGGACTCTTTTTTCATGACACATCTGTTATAACCAGACACTGAAAAATTTTCATGATGATATTAAACCACCTATTTTGTCCCTTTTTGCCCATCAGCCCCTGTTTGTATGGTTTAGACATCCATAGGGATGTTCAAATTAACTGTAAAAATGTAGAGTATTTCTATTAAAATTTTAGAACTGTTTTGGAGTGATTTTGTGTTGTTTAATCAGTTCAGGACAGCCTTTAAAAACACTTTTCTTCTTACCTTGATTTCCCAGGACATGGCCTGACCAACAGTCTCACAATCCCCTGTGCCAGTTTTGCCACTTGTCTCTCATAGTTACAGGATTTTTTTTTTTGAGTGAAACTGCTGAACTTGTTGGGTGGGTTTTGAGAAATAAGAATTTAAAGAGGAAAGAAATGATAAAATATCCCTGTATCCTCTTTCCTACCTGGAGCCTGGTTCCCTTGCCTTGGGACACTTTGTTGTTCTTCCTCCTCTGCTCTTCTTTCTCTGAATTTCACACAGTCCTCCAACCTCCTCCATTTTTGCCCTCTCCTTACCCACTTGGGTACTTAGACACTGTGAAAAAGTCCTTGCTGGGAAAAAAAAAGTGACTTGAGAATGCACAGGCTCATCCAAATCCTGTAGGAATTTTGCCTGGGGATAACCCAGCTTGGATTTCCCTTGAGCCCTCACATCTGGGATGCACTTTGGAAAGAGACTTCCCCCTAAATATCCCCCTAAATTTTTATTGGCATTTTACTAGACAACACACCATCCCAAATAAATAAAAGGAGCCTCGGAAATTGTTACTGCTGGGGGAAAAATACGCCAATGAAACCCTGAATTTACTTTCAAAATTATCCATTAGAACCAGTGCTGTGTGATTTGAAGTGCCCAAAAGCAGAATGATTCAGAAAAAGGGATCTGAATGTCACACAGAGAATGGAAATATCCGGAAATGAGGTAGATAAACAAGTAATTTATAACCTTTCACGGTTCAGGGACTAAGCATAACATTAACTGCTTGTAGGTAGGAAGACACATCTTATTAACCAAATGATTCCTGTGACCTCTTTATATCTCCCTGTCTTCCTGCCTCTGTTGGAAAGCGTGAGCACAGGTCCACCAGAGGCACCAAATGCAGGTGAAAAGTTTTGTGGGAAAAGCCCCTAATCTCCCCCTGAGCAGCTTCATTGCAATGAAAATAAATAAAGCATGAGGAACAAATACTGCATAAAGCGAAAGAGAACTGTTTCTAAGTTAAACACTTCCCAGAGCTGTCACCGTGGCACAGGTGAGTCCTCGGAGCCACAGGCAAGTGGCAAAGGCCAGGGAAGGGCACGGGGACGGCTTCTGCTGGAGAGGCTCGGAGCCAAACCAGCCTTGGAAATGCCACCCAACGCCCCAAGTGCTGGCACAAGGCATTTGTTAATAAGGAATCTGTTGCTTTTAATGACTTCTAATCACTGGCTTTAGAATCTATGATTCCAAAAGGAGGCAAACAGAGCTCTGGCACAGAGCACTTCCCACTCCTGGCATCCACTGAGGGGGGACGAAGAGCTGCCCAGGGATCAGTGCAGTGGGGAACCAGTGCAGAGTGCAGGTCCCTGTGTCACCTCCTGGGCGTGCAGGTGAAACGACTGTTGTGACACAAGGCCATGGGTGAAAGCAGTCCCAACCAAACACATCGGGTGTCTTAGGAGAAAGAATTGAAGAATGATTGGGGTTGGGAGGGACCTTGATGATTCTGTAATACAAAGGCACATTTTACCCATTCTGAAGGAAATCTTGCAGCACTGCAGCTCATTCCCCCAGTTTGGGGGGTTCAGACCCCAGGTATAGCCCAGTTACATCGGCTTGAAGAGGAAATAAAAATTCCTCCTTTATTTCTGCTGCTGTGGTGTCTGTGATGTTTCTCTCAGGAACAGCCACACACAGGGAACCAGTTGAACCCCAGTGGCAAGGACAAGGTTTTTATTGCACCAATTCACCAATTCTACCCCAGACATTTCCCTCGTGCCATCCCAGCACCCATCCCTTGTCAGCCAGCACAGCCACTGCACACGGTGTTTTTCCAAGAATAGTTGTGATGCAAGATGCTGTGTTCCCTATTATCTGCAGGAAAGCAGGCAGAGACAATGGAGAAGAAAGGGCAATCCCACAGGGCATCGTGGCTGGCAAGAGATATCCTGAAGCGGGCTGGAATTGCAGACAGGGTTAGGAACGTAAGAATGATGAAGCTGGAGAGGGGAAACAAAAAGCCCCAACAAAACCCGCTGCTCTTTTGTCCTCCTATTTCTCTCCTTGGCTCATGGTCCTGAGATAACAATGACTGTTCCTCCCTGAGCGTGTGAAAGTTAGAATTTGTGGAGCCTGGGGAATGCTGGGGCAGGGAGAGAGGGAAGAGAAATATTCCCAACCATTCCCTCTGGTGCTGGGAGCCCAGAGCTGGCGTTCCTCTGAGGAACGGCCCTGGCGGCAGCGGTTCCTCGCTGGGATGGCCAGCAATTACTGTTTTTAACTGAGTAACTCAGTTCTGATGTGATCAATTGATGGTTAAAGCTGGGATGTTAAGGAAAAAACACACCAAATACCCTGAGACTTCCTGATAAAATCACAGACATCGGCGGGACTGGATGAAATAAGACACTTCCCAGAGTTTGCCCTAGATACCAGATGCAAATCAAAGCTAAATGGGCTCTGAAACTTGAAGTGGATGCAGCTCCCCACTGATTTCATCTGGAGCAGTGGGTGCTCAAAAGCCTGATGTAAGATATTTAGTTCCTTCAGCAAAAGCGAGGCCCTGAGTTCCTCCCATCAAACAGAAACCGCGGGTGAGGAATCCCCCGGCTCCCGCGGCAGATGCTGAGCCAAGCCAGGAAAGCAGCGAAGCAGGAAACCGCTTGAAACTGGGGTTTTGAGCAAAATTGGCTGGGGAAGGCAGGAGAGGTGTCCCCAGTACGGGCTGCTGGGCCCTGGGTGGGCAGAGGAGCCCCTCGAGCAGATGCTGCCTGAGCAGGTGCTCACAGCGACTCCTCTCACCGCTCTCACGGCTCTTTAGATGAATAACAATGTGACACGGTGCTTGTCTGCCAAATCTGGGCTTTTCCATCCCTTGCAGCGGTCCCCAGGCTTCAGCACAGCAGATACCAGAGTGATCTGTGTGGACAGTGAGCAACGATGGGTTGAGCATGGCAATAAATACCAGAAAAAGGGGCTGCCAAACCCTAATCCCTCTATGGGAACCAGTTCTCTACCAATTAAAAACAAGTAGCTACAGACACATAAAGGCCACACTCAAAATACTTTGTTTTCACTTGACAGCTGGTATTTGATTACCTGAAGGCGAGAAAATGGTTTATTGTGAAGATAATTCTGCACAGATGATAGAATCATAGAATCATGGCATGGTCTGGGTTGGAAGGGACCTTAAAGATCATCCAGTTCCAGACCCTTGCCATGGGCAGGGACACCTTCCACTATCCCAGGGTGCTCCAAGCCCTGTCCAAGCTGGCCTTGGGCACTACCAGGGGATGGGGCAGCCACAGCTTCTGTGGGCAACCTGGGCCAGGCCCTTCCCACCCTCACAGGGAAGAATTCCTTCCCAATGAAGGACATTTCTTGGCACGCTCCAATCCAATGGATCCTGATACTCAAAACTGCCATGCTACAGAGGCTTAGTTTCCATGGGTGGGAGCGTCCAGCATGAATTTGCCTTAATAATTCCCTTTCTTCATTGTTTCTCTGTTTCCAGGAAAGCCCATGGTGTTCCAGGAATATCCCTGTAACCTGGCCAAGCAGGAGTACTCAAAAGCCTCACCCCATGTGGGCTTTGCAATTAGCTGCTCATTTATTTGGAAACAAAGGGTAACTTTAGGGTTGTTTAATCCTTCTGCCAGATATAACACGATGGCCTGCAGATCCATCAGAGGCATCCAGCCTGAGGCACACGCCACCGAGATAACAGTGATGCACCAATTATACTGAATAGTATTCATATTTATAACAGCAAATCATCCATCGTGGGCATTAGCTGTCTTTGACATTGTTTAAAGTGATGAAGGAGATAAAATCAACCCAGCAGCTTCCTCTATTACGCAGAAAATAACCGGTGAGAAGTAATAATAAACTGCAAAGCACAGAGGAACCAAAGCTTTCTGCTGCAGATGCACTTGGTCCTGAGGGAAAGGTCTCTGTTTTGCTTTATCTTCCTTTGCTACTTAAAAAAAAAATGAAGGCAGCGCAATTCGTGGATAAATTAAACAAGGCAGTAACTCTCCAAACGCTGAATTGCACCACCAGCCTTAATTAGATCTCACAGCCCGACTGTGAAAATTGGGGCCTTTAATTTGTGAGTTATGGTAACTTGCTGGTGTCTATTAACCTCGCATGCTCAAATTCTAGGTTTCACAGCACTGTGCATCAGCCATCCATTCCTACTGGAGAGCTTTGCAAAAGTGGTGGTTTCCAAAAATTCCTGCATCCTCAGGGAGAAATCAGCAACCACGGATGACATCTGTCTGACGAACACTCACGTTGTCAGTGGTGCTCGAGATCAGCTGACACACAAACCTGTGATGGGGGTCCCAGTGCATGAGCACAAATCCTTTTTAACCCTCCCCGTGCCCCCCTGCCCTGGGAGCTCTGCCCGACCCACGGGCTTTCCTGGGAAGGACTCAGACACAGCTTAAAAATCCACACATTTTCGATCTGTGTGCTTTTCCTCCTGAACTTGATAACTACCCAAGAGCTTCCTGTATATGAGGCTTGAAGGAATAGTGCAGTAATTGCCTTGAATGCTAAATCTTGGGGGAAATCTTCAGGTTCATACGAACAGATCATCCCTCCCCTCATTGGTGGCTGTTTCAATGTGGTGCTTAAATTGCAGTAATGAACCTGCCACGATGCTACACCCCTCTGTTTGATCAGCTCAGGGCCTCGTGGCTGTGGGAAATAACTCCATTCCTCCAGCTATGACATAAAAACAGTGTATTTAAAGGATCCCAGACAATCCTAGTCCTGGTGCTGCAAATTGGGTCTGAGAGGAGCGTGTGCTGAAGGCATCAATATCCATCGATATCCAGGCTGAATGGTGCAAGGCAGCAGCAATAAAGATCTACAGAACAGTCTGCAGACACAAAACACAAAAGCTTTTCTACCTTTTTCTCAGATACAGCAGCAGGTCTAATGAAATCAGGCTGAATTAGGGCCCTGCATCTGTTCAAGGCCATTGCTCTGCAATTTCTCCCTTAATTTTGTCACTATTTTCTCCTTTCTCCCGATGCTGAATGGGCTAAAAGAGGGTCCTGCTGGATGCAATACATGGTTATCTAGAAGAGTCTTCACACTTTAAACTGTAAAGAAACAATTTCCTCTGAATATAGGGAGTTGATTACTACCACAAGCCTTCCTAGGCAGGGGGAATAGAAAGCTTAGATGGCCTAAATCAAATGTACTGCCTCACTTTAGTTTAATAAAATCATCAGGACATCATTTAGTACCTCATCATTAAATATTGAAGCCTGCTTTTTAATTCTGGGGTAATTCTAAACCTGCCTCTTAGAATTTATTTTTCTTTTTCCTGCCACTATTTCAGACTTGATGCCTAAAATATGCCAGCTATTAAACTGATAATAGGGCAGATATAAACTGATGGCAGGGCAGATATAAACACATAAACATGGGCAAGGGGTAAAAATGCATGGGCAGTTAAACATGCAGAAGGACGCACTCCTTGTTGCTTGTGACCCTGTTTAAGATGTCCAGATGTCTTCTATAGCCCTTCTTAGGAAAAAAACAAAAATAGAGGCAGAGCTCAGGATTTCTAATTCTGATCATTTTTGCTGTTTACACTTCAGCTTGGGCTTCTTTGCCACAAAAGATTTGGAAATACCCCAGCAAAATCTGCTAAGTGAACAGATTATTTACTTCCTTGGGATTTTTGTCAAGTATTGATTAAATTAAGACATATTACTGGCTTCATATTTTTATCTGCCCCTGCCATTTCCATTATTGAGCCCTCCTCAATCAACACAAGGGAACACAGCAAACTGTTCCTCCTGTGAGCTGTGCCTGAGACATTGAGAAAGCAGACGGGATGTTTGTTCCCCTTTGGAATATTTCCTGCCTTAATCCTAAATCCAGACTCAGTTTTGCCCCTTACACCACACACAATGGCTCTGCACTGCTCTCAAGGCTAATGAAGGAAAGTTAATACATTTTCCAGATCTCTATAAAAACTTAGTTTGCCCAATTATCTTGTCTAATTGCATTATACATTGACAGATGAATACACGACCCCTTGACATTTTAGTTTGCCACCTATAAATTTGCATAAGAGATCGCATTCTTATTTAGTCTGTCTGATTTAGATTTTAAGTTGCTTTGCTGAATTATACCATTAAAAATTAACTGCTGGTGTGCTAAATCAAATTGATATTCCTTGTGCCAAGTGGTAAAACTGTAACTTCTCTGTAGGAGACAAGGATAGGAGTTGCTTGAGTAATGAAATGATGGAAGAGAGGAAATGGGAGATACAAGGTGGGATCCCTGGAAGCCATGAGTAGAAACCTGCAGCCAGCTCTGATGGGAGCCAAAGCCATCGCTGTGCATTGAGTGACCCCATTAGTACTGGCAAGAAAAAGACCAAGGAGCCCGAGTGGAACAACTTCCATCATGGGAGTGTAGAAACAACGTTTTTAATGTGTTTTCCACTCAAAAGTTATCCCCAGTTATAACCAGTATCTGCTCAAGTAGAAATTCCCCATTTCTTGCCAGACATCAGTGTTCACAACTCCCCCCATGCCTCCAGCACACACCTCCCAGTTGTACTTGCCCCTGCGCTGAGGAGATTAACAGTGATGTTTCAAAGTTTATCTCTATTTTATCCGTATTTTTAGCTCAGAAAATTACCCAGAAGTGCATTTTGCTTTTATGTCCCTTTCTGCAAGTGTTGCTGGACCACCCATAGGGGCTTTTAGCACTAATGCTCCTCTCTGCTCTGCCTGTGGGTTGGGGCAAGGCTTGGGGGTGCCACCATCAGCTTCACTCTGCTGATGGTCTTTAAACAAACACACTCAGGTCTGGGATCTTGAGGGGTTTGGGGAAGTTTTTTGGGTTTGGTGGTTTTTTTTCCAAAGTCCCTCTAGAGTTCTTGCTTAATCTCTTCCTCCTTTTATCCTGAATTTACAAACCCCATCAGATTTCCAGCAATAAAACTCCGCTGCCCATCCTTTGTCTCGCCTTCCTTTGTTTCAGAGGCCCTGTTTGGATGGTCATCTCACACCACGATCTCTTTTCTCATCACGTTCATGGAAATAGACCTCAAATGGAGCAATCTGTTGCTGTGTCCTGCTCATGCAAGAAGTCTCAGGAAAATCCTGCTCACAGGGGTTAGGCTGCTAACAGCAGCCTCCACCACCTGCAGCTCATGGGAATTCAGGACACTGAGGTATACCCCAAGGTATACCCCACCTGCATCTCCAGCCTGAAGCCTTTGGGACTGCAAGGGGCAGCCCCTGGGAGCAAACTTTGCTGCTGGCAGTGGCCCCTGGGATGTGCACAGGCAGATCTGCAGGAAGATATCATTTCCATTTGCCTCAAGGAGATTAAGTTTGCTGCTTGCCATGGTTTATCCTGTCAAATCGAGCCGGCTGCAGGGCTTATCAGGCAGAGCAATACAGCTGCCAGATAAAGAGGAGAGTTTCCAAACCTACTGAGAATTGTTCAGCACAACCTCGCCCACCTTCCTTCCCTCCCCCCCCCCACCTGCAAGTCACTTTTGGAACTGAAGAAGAGAACCAAGAGAGGTTTTTAGGCAGGCCAGAGCTCCCCTCCATGCCTGGCACAGCTGGATGTTCACTGATATTTGGCCAGGTATGCTAAGTTATTTGAACCATTATTTTTTGCCACTATTGCTTTAGAGCCATAAAGAAAGATTGGAGCAGCCCTTCCAGTCTGACAGTTCTGTATCAATAACCGCCCTTCTCATTCCAAGGCAAACACCCACAAGGCCAAGAACAGCAATCTTTGTGCTTCACAGGTGGAAAACAGTGAGGGGTTAAGGAGCTGGTCCAAGACCTCTCTGCCAGATGGTACCAAAGGAGGGATGAAGTATTTTCAAAGTATTTTTGATGCATCTTCCTACCAGAAAATGCACATTTGGTCAAGCACTGCATTGAGGGGAAGGGCTTTGAGGACTGGAGTGTGCAAGGGGAAGCTGGAGAGCAAAAATAAAATGAAAGGAAGAGGGGGAAGAAGTTCTTCTCAATCCATTTGGCACAAAGGGCTGTGTGCCTGGTGAGAAGCACAGGTAGCTAAGCTGCAGAATCCACTGGGAAGGAGGGGACGTGCTCATTATTATGGTATAATCATCTGTTTGATCCCATTATTGATTATAGTACTTCATTATTGGAATTGTATTATTTAATTTCACTCCTTACGTTCCCTGCTTGCTCTGTCACCACACAGTAACCAGAAGGTCATGTTATCATTTTTAATACTCTCTTCTCTTGAAAACAAAAGAAGGATTTTCCTTTTGGTCAGCAGTCCCTGGATCATTCAGAGAAGCAATACAGGGACCTCCAAGGTTTTTCCCAGTTAAACCAGTCCATCCCACACACAGTAAATGTGACCCCTGACAGGACAACTGCAGCCATGATGGGTTTTCCTGAAGAGAGCAGAGTACCCTCCTGCCAAAATGGGAAGCTGCATCACAAAATCCACCACACAAAGCTTGGGTAAGTCCTTCTGACATCCCACCTCGCAGTGCTTTGCTGCTCCAGCAGGTTTTAAAACACCCCAATTACAAGCAGACTGTGTAGATCTATCTAATAGACAAATGCAGCTCGGAGTTCGCAGGCAGGAACACATTCAGGATGATGCTGCTTTTAAACTAATGGGATTTGTAGCTCTCCCAGGTCAGGGAGGAGCCAACTGCTGTGATGCAGAGACAGAAGAAGCCACATTAGCCAGGGCACTGCAGGGCTTTCCATATTACAGCATTAGAACAAAAATAATGTGCTAGAAAATGCTGTTTTGCAGCAGATTGGCAAGCACAGTGATTCCTGGCATGCGCTGGATCGAAGCCGAATCCTATAGCATTAATTATGCAAACACCAATGAGAGATATTTTGCTGGTTAAAGCAAAGAAAAATAATCAGATCAGTGTCATTACAGTGTGAAGCAGCAAAACAAATTCTGTGCAAACGATTACATTCATTTGTGCAGTCAACCTGCACGGACATTTCTTCCAGATTTGCGAGTTCTTGTGCCAGTTCTCTCGTATGTGAGAAAACATGGAGCTCTTACACCAATCCACATCAGACATGGTAACAGTCCTTAAGTGTTTGGGTTTTTTAAATGTTCATAGTTTATCTGACTGGTGAATCTTAGCCACAGAGGAAAACTAGCCAGGCACATGTGTGTGCATTGCTCCTGTCCCTTCTGAGAGACAAAAGCAGATTAGAGGCATTTTCTCTAAAATTCTCTGATGTTCTTTTTTCCTATGTTTAAGTAGGAATGGTTATTATTCTGCTCAAAACCAAACCCTTTATCCCGTTTTATTTCTTACATCCCAAAGCAATACCACCCAGAGCCAAGCTTCCCCATCTCCCCATTCCCCACCATTCGAAGGACCACGTCCCCTTCTCTTTATGGCTCCCACAATGAACCTGCTCAGAGAATTGCTCAGCTCTGAAAATCCATTTTCTTCTTGTTTTAATGCTGCCTTATGGGTCCTTTGTTCATTGTCAAACAAGCTGCTGTCGATCTTTACCTCTTTTTGTCCTCTGCTTCTGTAATTAGCAAAACTTCGCGGCGAAAGCCTCTGTTGTGTGCAAAGCACCTGCATTTCATCTCATTGGAAGCAGCAGTTTCCTAGCTGGAATGCAAGCACCTGCCTCTTGAAGCACAGTAATCCCACTAATTGGCTCCTCCTCTCCATTTTGCCTCTAAATATGCATTTTGTAGGGTGAAAAGAAGTGCTGCCACCTGCCACCACTCTTTTTTTTTTTTTTTTTTGCATCATTCCCGGTGGATTTCTTCTACATATTTATCCAGGGCAGAGAAGCTGTTCCCCCTCCAGGTTTATTCTCCACAAGTGTCGTGTAATGGGTTTCCAGCCTTTCAGGAGGGACTCGTGTGGATCCCAGAGCTGCTTCCCGAGCTGACCCGCAGCTGCTGGCGCATTTGGGATTGCAAAGCCTTTAATTATCCCCCTTTCATTGTATCAGTCCAACGCTGTCTCTGAGCATGTAATATATTATTTTAGTAGGCTGCTACAGGAGATCTCTCGGAAATATAATTTAATTCATGAGCATAACAGGTGTGTGCAATTTGTATAATAACTTACAGCTTTCTTAATATTGGAGTGGTCCCCCGTATTAGGGAGTTGCTTTTTTGTTTGCTTTCCATGAATATTTGCAGCCCCCAGGAGTGTTAGTGCTACTGATGATGCAAACAAAACAAAATGTATATTATTTAGAAATTTCACATACCTCACGAAAGCTTTTAAATGACAAGGTTCAGACTCATCAGACGTGTCCATAGGGCAAGAAGAACAGGGAAGAGAAAACAAATCTCAAAAACAAAGCATTTAACTTTAAACAAAGTTTCTACAGGATTTTGTGCCCCTTCATCATGCTAAGGTCACACATTATGTTAGCCAAGTGAAATACACAGTTATCAACCCAGATTTTTGATAATAAAAGCTACTGGCAAGAGAGCTATTGATAATTCTGGCACCAGAACAATAATTGATATTGCTTGCAGGCACTGGCAGTCCTCACTGCTTCGGGCAATCACTTTTGCTTGAATTTAGATATTTTCCCTCAAATCTAGACAGAATGCAGAGAATATTTTAGCTAAAGAAGTGAGTTTCAAGGCAAAACATGGAACTTGTTAAGAATCATTAGCATAATTTTGAAGGATTCTTGGGCTTCTGCCTGTTCAGTTTTGCATTATTTGGGGCTCAGCCATCAGCACACTGCTGAAGGAGGCGTTCACTGACATCCTCCTCAGTGAGTCCTACACGGGCTGCTGGGCACCTGAGCAGGGTGAGGAACGTAGCAGGAGAGACATTGCACCATCAAAGGTCAAGGAAAGATACTTCCCTAAATAGAAATGGACTTTGGCACGGACAGAAATCTCCATGATGCCCAAGAGAGACGTTTCTCAGAAGTGCCAGTGGCTCAGTCTCCCGAAGCTTCCCCAGAAAATGTGCTTTGGCACTCACAGGACCCCATCACTTCTCAACTCCTACATATCTTATCCAAATCTTTGCTTCCTTCCCTGCCTCCAGGAGAATACCAAATGCTTTTCAATGCAGCACCTCTTGCTACTGAAAGCCATCAGGAAATCATCCCTTCATGCATACTTGAGTGCATCACATCTGCGAATCTGCAAGAGATGCAATCCCTACTTCTTGAAAAAAATTCATTTTAATAACCATCAGCATTTGCCAAAATCTGTTTCCCCTCTAGAATAGGCTCCCTAATAAACTCCAGCCACTAAAGGTCCTGGGCTAGTTTATCATCTCTTTCTCATGACCTTCATCTAACTTCAGCTCTCATACTCAAAGCAGGAGTGAGTTATTTTGATTAACGAGGATTGCCTCTTTGTCAGCTCAGTAAATCAACTAAAATAAGAAACTCATACCTTGAAAGATTTAGAGAAGTTGCTGCCAAGTATTTTTATAAGGTCTTTATTCACTCTCTATTGCGGGCTCTGCTCCCAAATGTGCCACAATAAAACCCCTTGCGCTCTCAATTCCCCTCCCTCCTTCTGCAGACGTTGCATTTCTCCGTGTTCTCTGCAGAGCTGATACATTCATCCAGCTGTAAGGCTGGTTTATTTTCTTGTTTGTGCAGAGTCATCACTGATCACACGATGTAAGCACAGCAGGAAGATTCGGGGCGGGTCATAACTCTGCCTGTGACAGGAGGCGTTGCAGGAACAGGAGGCCTCGCACGCTGGGGAAAAGGGCTAGGAAGTTGCCAGGGGAGGAGCACCTCAATCCATCACAGTTTGACAGGCAAGGGGTAATGGCTGTAAACTGGTGGAGAATATGTTTGGATTAAATATAAGGAAGAAACTCTTCCCTGTCAGGGTGGGGAGGCCCTGGCACAGGGTGCCCAGAGAAGCTGTGGCTGTCCCTGGATCCCTGGAAGTGTCCAAGGCCAGGTTGGACAGGGCTTGCAGCAGCCTGGTCTGGTGGAAGGGCAGAAGAATTGAAACATGACGTTCTTTAAGGTCCTTTCCCTCCCTAGCCCCTGTGTCAGGGCCTGACCTCTCTCAGGGCAGGAAGAATTTCTTCCTCATATCTGCTCTAAACATCCCTTTTGTTCTAAACATCCCTTTTCAGTGCCCGGCCAGCAGCTGGAAGCTGTCAAAGAGGGAGGGATGGGACATGTCGATCTTAAAGACCTTTTTCCAGCCTAAATGGTTCCCTAATTCTGTGATGGACACGGCCAGCTCTGTGGCAGTGGTGGCCTTGCAGCCCTACACAAGCATGAAGGATGAGATTTCCCCCCACCACTTTGGGAACAAGTTGAAATAGAGACACCTTTGATGCCTTTGACACCAGAGATCCAACATGTCACGGGTCAGGACAGCACAGGCAGAGGATCAAACCACCAGCTTATGCTGATGACAGAGTGGAAAAGCACCTTATTCCTTCCTGGCTGCCTCCTAACAGGGCATGAGGATGGGGATCACGAGGGTTTGACATGGAAAAGGGGCCAGCAAGGGGCAGAAGAGAAGAAAGGCCTCTCACAGATGAGTTTCTGTCTGTGGCACCCCATCAGCTCAACCACCAAGGGCACAAGAGAAAAAGGTTTTCAGCAAAGCAATGACACTGAGACCAGGATCTGCACCTTAAACATGACTCAAATAGAGCTGAGCATTCATTACCATGGATTTCACGCTGTCTTTCAACAGGCAGCCAGTACAAAATGAAGCCCCTGTACTCTGTAAAAACAATGCCAGACACAAATAACTGTTTTCATGTAAAATCTTGGTGGCTTGTGCCAATATAAGCCAAGCAGTAGCCACAGATGTTAGCTAAGGACATCTTAGTGTTGTGTTCACTGTGCATTCTGCAGCCTAAATACACTGCCTTCATTATTAATAACCTACAAACTGAGTAGTGATAGATTAAGACAGTTTTCATTATTTTACTGTAGGTCTTTTACAACAGAAGTCAAAAGCAAGAGGATAAAAAGAAAATAAGAATCCTGAGATGGGATTATTGCGAACACAAAAATGAGAGAGAAAATATTTCTGAAAAACATACATTCCTCTCACTACCATTATGCCAAAAATAATGGAGACTGACATCATTTGGAAGGGAAGGGGAAACAATCGGGGAATATTAATTGGGGCACACATCATGCAGTGATTTTGAATTCCTCTATGCAGACAGAGAGGAAAAGTTGCTATATTCTTGCAGCCCCCCGGCTGTCTGTGGCCAGAAAGGGAAGGTCATGTTTGAAAGAGGAGCCAGAGTTCCTCTGGAGTGAGCTGGAGCCCGTATTCAAAGGGGGCAGCACTCCAGCTTTTGGGGTATATGCTGTGTAGTTTTTAGTTTTTTCTATTTTTTTTTTTTTTTTTTAAGCTGAAAAATGAAGACCTTTTGTCTTCCCCCAGGCTACCTAACCCAGCCTTACAGCTCACCCCCCTTTACTGGTTCTACCTGGCTGCTACAATATTATAAAACATATCAGAGTCCTGGAATAAACATCTTCTTAAAACATTGCAGAAAAAAATAGATATTGGAAAGGTAATTCAGTAAGGCAATCTTACTATTTTGGCTTTCACACAGTACAGATACTCTCCCTATAGCCATTTCTATGGAGATTTCTCATGCATAAGTAAGCATTAACCAGTAATTTGCAGCGTGGAAAGTATTATTCTAACAAGAGACAAGGAAGATGGCCAGTGGGCCTGAGTAAATCACATGCTACTTGTATGAGCTTATCCTTATTTTTTGGATATTAGCAAACAGCAGGAAGAAATGCTGCTAAGGGCTCCCCATGGCAGCCAGACTCCCTCGGCTCCTCCAAACCATCCCTTCCCAAACCCAGCTTGCCAGGCAGGAGGGCAACAGCTGCAGTGGTGCTAAAACAAGGGACTGCATCAGCACGAAGCAGTTCAGCACTGGGACTGCATCACTTCCTATTTCATCTTCCCTGATTACTGCACGGTCTTGCTCATAAAAGCACCTTCGGCAGCTGGACGATGTTGGATGCACCCTGAAGCCAAGTGGGATCATTTTTCAGGTGGTTTGCACATATCCCTTTTATACAGGATGTTTATCTACTTATCATATGGGAGGGAAACGGACAGGAATGAGGCTCCTAAAGCCCTCAGGCTGCTCTTCCCTGGGGAGGGAGTCCTTGTGCTGGAGTGGAGCGATCCAGCTCTTCTTCAACATCTCCCCCATGTGGCACCAGCAACGTTCACAGCGCACGATTCTCTCCCAGCCGGGAGGAAGAGGCAGCTCCTAAGTGGGGAGCACCTTGCTGTAAATCAAAACCTTACTGGCCACTGGCTTTCTCATGGTGTTGATTCACACAGTCCTTAGTCCTGGCTCCATCCCATGCATCATTCCAAGCTTCAGGGCTTTTCCTTTCCATAGAAATAATTTTGATATCTTTGAAAGATCGGGCAATTTCTTTATGTGAGCTCTTTATTTACTTGGAATGCATATTCAGAGCCTCTCCTTTTAGGAGGGTGAGTGCTATGATGCTTGAAATCTAATAAAAGTATAAGTTGGGTGACCAAGCAGCAAATTATTGGATTTTCCATAAAAGCCAGTCTCCACATGCTGGAGTGGAGGTTAAGTACAGAGAGCAGGTCAAAAACTATCAACAAAATAGTTAATTAAATTTATATACCAAAAGAAAAAAAAAAATCATGGTTTCCTTATAATGAGAATTTTCCTGTAACATTTAACTCACAGAAAGGGTGGCTAATTCCATTTATGTTAATATTAAACCAGCATACTTTTGCTTTTAGCTTAATCACTAAGCAACCAAGTTACCAGAAGAACACAGGTTATTCAGCAATTATCCCACAAACATGTCTGGGACTGAATTCTGACATTGCACCATTAAAATCCATGGAGATTTTCCCGAGAGTCCCATGACAGGAATGCTAAGGATATAAAAACTGACACATGATTTCATGTTAATTGGTCCCAATCCCATTCATGGTTCCAGTCCCGTTCAAAGCCTTTTAATTCATGGAAGAGTTGGACAGGAATGATAGCACCAATTATGCTAAGAGGTACCAAAGTGCATTATTTGATATTTATTATTAACAGCATCTTTTAAAGTAATTTTCATCCTAAGGATCTCAAAGCTTTTACACATTAATGAATGAAGAGCCTCACACGATCACTGTGAAGTAGGCAAATATTATTCCCAACTCACAGATAAATGAGGAGGATGGGAATTAAATTACATCCTTAAATTTGTGCAATGGATAAAAGACACCTTTTCCCTGAAGGAAGAGTAGATCTGAAGTAGTGACAGGGTCTTGCAACCAGTAAATTCATCCTCTTGCTGGGAAAAATTGGAGTCCAGACAGAGTCTGTAGTTTGCCAAAGCTCCGTGCAAACAAAATCAAATGGAATGTATTTACCATGGATGCTTTCCTAGGAAGGAGCTAAGCCTAGAGCCTAGAAGGAGTTAAAGTATAAAGGATTACCACATCTGGACAAGATCTGTTGCCAGGGTTAACTCACAAGGCTGTTTGGAATATTTCTGCAGGAATAGGAGCCCAGCATTCACTTTCAAAAACCAGCTCCTCCATTTGAGTTTGTTTTCCAAAACAAGACAGCTTTTGCTTACAAAATTAACTCCCTACCCAGCATCCGAGGCAGGAATCTGGAGAAACAGCTTAATTTTTATCAAGCAAGTGCTTAAAGCAACTGTTGATATATGGGGAGAGAGCGCAAACGTTCGCTCCGTCTCGCAGAGTCATTAAATATTTATTGGTCTTTCTGAGACGAAAATACAAATGTAAAGCTTGGCTGGCTCCCACCTCCTGTTGGGCTCAGCCTGAGCTCCCAGGTTGGAGGGAACGTTTTCGGTTGATTCAGGAGAAGGATTTGCTTCGGGATGGAGCTCTCGGGCTTCCCAGTGGCTTGGTCCAGCACCACGGTGCAGCTGCAGCTCCCTGGGGGCTGAGGTGAGGTGCTTTAGCTCATTTGTTAACTAGCAATGGACCAGGACACTCTCCAGGCAGGAGAAAACACATTGAGGGAAGAGAACGCATTTTCCTGAGTCTTCACATCTTGTGCTTCGTGAGCACCGAGTGAGGTTAACTGGGATTTTCTGTCTCATTTGATGGCTGCACAATTGGGGTTTTCTTCTGTTATTAACTGAAAAATCTGCATTGCTGATAAACTGCTGCGATAGCAGATACGTTCTGGTCTCCCCTAATTGCTTCTTCTACATTTATGGAGATCCTCATAATTTTTCTCTCATGAACTCCAATTAAAGCTTGCAGAGCTTTTACACACACGCACCCCTGCTCATGAATATACATCGTGTTTTAAGTGAGACAAAATTGTCACCTCTTCTTTGGTGTTCAACAGGACTCTGCAAATGAAACACTGTCCTGGACCACCTGCTCAGAGGGGTGAGGGCCTTTTGAATTCCAGAAACTGGAATTTTGGAATTACCTGGATATTAACTCAGTAGGCAATATCCAGTATCTGCAGAGATCTCAGCTTCTTTATGCATTTTCTCTTTTCATCAGTCTTGATTCCCCTCTGAATTGAAGAAATGTGTCTGTTAGGTTTTCTCAGCTGCTTTAGCCTTGTCTATACACACACACAAATATATATAGGTGTGTATTGTTATTTCTCTCTCTCTGAGGCACAGTGCTGGTAGCTGCTATACAACCTCCAGCTTGACCTCTCCACTGGCATGGCCATCCTCTCCTGCTGACCTCCACACCATCATAAAAACATAAAAGTCAACACTAACTTATAAGCAACTAAACAAACAACAAACCTGCTGAGAGCCTTGCTTCTGCACCCTTTAAAGATGAGGTTATGCTCTCCTCGTCGTACATGTGATTTATTTTGTATTTTTTTAGTCTTCTTCTCTTGCAGCGTTGCAAATATTGAAAACATTTCTGAGCTTTCAACAGCAATGTCAAACCTTATTTGGAATAACTAGCTTTTTTCCTCTTCTAAAGGAGAGCAAAATAAGAAAGAATGAGAATGAAATCAGAACCAACACGATGTCACCATGCTGAACCACCTTGTACCCAGTGAATTACCATCAGCACCAGTCTTACAGCAAATGTAATTTGGGGATTAAGCACCATTATTTGGTGATATAAATACTTATTTCCAGTGATGGTAGGCGACAGAATCCATCCTTTGCAGCTCAGGTTTGACCACCTGAGGGGTGGGAAAAGCACAGACTGTCCCAGAGGACAAAAGCTTCATAAATTCATCCTGAATCTTTCTCAAGAAAAGAAGGAACTGATCTTTCTCCAAGGCTGCAACTCTCATTTTTACAGTCATTTTGTACACTTCCTTATCCTGAGTCTTGGCTCAGACAATTCCTGGGTTTTGAATCAGGCATGACCACCAGGCAGGATGGGACCCACCACTTGTGGGTCACTAAGGATGTGCAGAGCTGGGCTGCTGGAGAGAGCAGCACGTTGCAGCTCACCTGAGTTAGGGGTGTGTCTGGTCCCTCATTACAGAGCACATCATTCTCCAAATATATTGAATTAATAGAAGCAGCTCACAAATGAGTTTCCCCTCTGCTCCCAGGCCATGAAAGAGGCAGCAGGTTGTCAGGTACCTGTTTAGGGACAAGCACCACAAGCCAGGCTGTGTAACACATATTAATAATGTCATTAGACACAATGAGGTCCTTGATGAAGCTTCAGAGGTTCTGCCTTTTATCTTCTCCTCCTGCAACACAGGTCAGTCTTTTGTGCTCCCTTTTAGACCTAGAGGGATCATTAGAAGGTATGCTGCTGGCTTGAAGCAGCCAAGATGATTCCTTCTTATGGAAATGTGATGGCAAGATTAATGTAAAAAAAATACATCATGTAGAGCAGCAAGTTTGTTTTTTGGGCTTTCCTCTAGATACACCCTGACTTGAACTGAAGCTGTTTCCCAAGCCAAATAGCCCATGGAATGTGCAGGCTGAGATAAATGAACACCAAGCTATGTGAACACCAATTTACAGCTGCATTTTGATAATATTCTGCAACAGAATTTGCATCATTTCCCTTTCTGCACTCTTCAAAACACACCGGTGTGGCAAGGATGCTTTCAGAACTCCAATAATTTCAGTTTATCGAAACACAGAGCAAATTCTCCTTCCCCTGCTCTTCCTGTTGATACTGATAGGACCCACTCGCGTGAAAATAAAGGTCGTGGGGCATTGCTCCTGAAGCTCTGCTAAAAGTCTGAAGAACAGATGGTGAGAAGCGTTTAAGTAACAAACAGAGTATTGCAACAACATGGTTGGTTCTATACAACAGACCTCTGTGGAAAATAAGAACTATTTTTAAAGGTCAGCTGGGGAAACAGCACAGCTCTGCTACCAGCTCTGCAGCAATTCTCACGGTTGTCTCTGTAACAGCCTGCTCGGGAAGGCAACAGGGACCACTGGAGGAAAGATTGTAAGGTAAAAGGGCTTGAGAAATTATTATTTTGTCTGGTTAGAAATGGAGGGTAATACAGAAAACCAAAGCCCAACAGCTGGTGGGATGTTGAATGGCTAAATGCAAGTCATGCCAAGTAGGTTTTCCTTTTTTCCATAAACAGAAAGACTCTCGCCTCAAATGATTTATTTACCGGGTGCCAGTGTCAGGTTTAAAAGGCTTAAGGTGGTGACAACTCAAGTACTCAGATATTTTCCAAAGAAAAACGAGGCAATATCCTCTGTCCAAACTGGCACTAACTTCATCTGCAGACCTGTCCTGGCAGACACCTGCTAAAGGTTTGTCCCACGAGTCTGTGAGGGCTGGAGCCGTTTGATTCAGAGTAAAGGAAAAAGAAAACAACCAACCAAACAAAAAACCACACACACACACACACACACACAAAACGCTACAACGCCTGATTTTAAAGAAAAAATACTTCTAAATATAAATGAAAATGTTATTTCCCCCATGATTTTCAGGCAATGAGAACACTCTTTTGTTAACAACTTAGGTTAGAACTACCACAAGGTTGATTTTCTGCCTTTACCTAAGAAATAAATGAACTCCCCAGCAGAGAAGCAGTTGAATATCTCAATGCCCTCACTCTCTCATGTCTAGGCAGCAACTGAAATCCAAATAAATCTAAGCCAGATGCCCCACAAAGCTGATCTTGTTCTCAAGCCATTATCTGTGGTATGATCTCATTCAGAAAGTCCAATGCAAACCCAAAGACGGTTTTGATGTCTTTTCATTCCCTCCAGAACAACACCTGAGGATAATCACAACACTGCTGGGAAAGGCACTGAAGAGATGATATTTTTCCCAAAGAACTTCAAATCCACTTGTAGTCAATTAAACACTTTGTGCAAGGAACTAAATGGAGTGTATTTCCTGAAAGCTTGGCTTTTGAGGGCAGGCATCCAGCAAAATGTCGTGTGTTCCTTCACATAAGAGAGACTATTTCCGTACATCTAGGGCTGGTGCAGGTGCCTGGGTGCACCTTTTCTGTTCATTAGAAAAATTCCTTTGGAAGCAGCTGAATGAGAGTTGATGCACACGACTCAGCCCTTGGATGTTGTGTACCTTCTGCTCCACCCCAGTCCAGTCTCTCACAATTGCAATTAGAAACAGAAATTCCCCTAAAACAAATCAAAAAGTAATTTAGGCAAAGCTGCGGGGCGATTTAAAGTTTGAAGGTAATGGATTCGTGTCACGTGTGTCTCAGAAGCAATAAATCCTGCTTAGGGATATCTCTGAGGAAAAAACACTGCTAGGCTATAAAATTCCACCTCCGAGGATTATAAAACAACGGGCACAGAGCAAACATCCTTTCTGAGCATAATAGGACTGTCAAAAATGATTGACAACAGTGACAATCTATCATAGGCTGCCGTGTCCCTGCAGCAGCGCTGTGCACGGGGCTGTCTGGCAGCAGTGGATTTGTTTGTTCCCTCCGGCCCCAGGCGGAGGATGGGACGTGTCACGGGGAATAAAGGCACCTCTCCTCTCCGCCTGCTTTTAGGCACCCGCATCATCTCAGCACACCTTTGGGCTCAGACAGCGCAGTTCCCACTCCCCCTCAGAGCCCTCCCCGGCCGTGCGGGCGCGGTGTCTCACGGAGGGAAGGGTGAAGGTGCTGCAGTCCTGAGGCACACACCGGGAACGAGCGATCTGGGCGCAGAGCTCCTTTCCCAGAGCTGTCAGCCCCGTGACCAGGGCTTTTCCTGAGGAGGAAATCCTATCCAGGGTGTGGAAGGGATGGAGAGCACCGGGGGTCAAGAGATGCTGCGGATTGTAATGACTTCCATTAAATCACTATCTTCCCTGGGCTGAATTTGAGCTGACAGCCTATTGCTGAGAGACTCCACACAGCTTATTAGCTCTCCCTGCGTGCAGTTTGACACTGCTGACGGGGCTGATGGATCAGCAGCCCCTCAGCCAGCCCACACCACAGCTTCCAGCACCATCCTCCCACCAGTGCCACATGGTCTGCCATTTCTCTAGCCAGTAGGAGTGCAAAATATTCCCCATTCTCCATGGAGAAAACCCAATTGCATCTGGGAGACGAGAATAATTTTTTCCCCCACTCAACAGCTGTTCCTCCATGCTGTGTTTACCAAGAGGTGACCTCTAATTTCCCCTATAAAGCCACAGTCACTACTGTCACAGTTGCTTGTACATGACTACCACAAAACTGAGGCATTAAAATCAGTGAAAAGTGGAGTAAATTGACAAAACAGATGGGCAAAAGAAGCTCTTCCAAGCAGCCAAGGGAGAAATAAATATGGCCTAATATACGAAGGGACTGGGCTGATGCTTAGGGACACAGAGTCTGCATTCTAACTGTCGGAAATCCAGCTATGAAACCCCAGGCAGGTTCCCTGGTGCTTCTGTGCTGTGGTTCCTCTTCTCCACTCTGATGAGCATCCTTGTCCTTTGTGGTCCCAGGGACACCTCGCTGAGAGAGCAGGGACCTGCCCCTTCACAGGCAGATGCACATGGTCCCCAGTACAGCCTCCTCTAAAAAAACCTCACAGTGTTTTCCGAAGTGGAAAGCTCTGCGTGGTGGTTCAGTGATTCATCTTAAGCAAAAAAAAAGACTCAAGATCAAGTTAGATCCATGGTGGATCCGAAACCTTTGTTTCAGCAACATTTTCTGGTGCGAGTCCAAGCAGAGTTCCGAAAATGTGTCCAACTTCTCTCCAAGCCAGAGGGGCAGCAGGCATGAGGCATCACCCTCACATCACCCCTGCCTTTTCAAAGCAGATTAATAGTGGCAGAGAAGTGAGAGATGCCTATTAACTGTCCCCTCTGACCAGTCATTCCTGCTGGGTTAACAGTCCAGCTGATTTCTACCCAAAATTTCAAGTTGGATGTCCTCTCCTCAAATTATCTACTGGTCAAAACCAGGTCCATGGCAAGAGAGGGGAGTCAAAGTGCCAGGCACTGGATTTCATCTTATCTTTGTACAGAGCCTTGCACAATCAATACTGTTTAGAGCTGCAGGGCTCCATCTTCCCATAAAACCACTAACTGGGAAGCAAAGAGAGAAGGGAAGGGAAATAATTGCATTGGTGATATTTTTTCCTCCTGTGTGATTAGAGCCATAGGGCATTCTGCAGTCAGGGTTAGCACGTATTTATATTCACACTCTGGTGGGGATATTCCTGTTGATATTCCCGCCAGCCTCATGTTTCTTTCATTCCTCAGAGGATTTATTTTATTGGGTTTTTTTTCTTTTTACTGGATGTCATCACCTGTTTACTTCCATCCTTCTACTCAACACTACCACTTCCCACCTTGTCATTCTTCCAACTTGAAAATCGCAGGCAAGAAAACATCCTGTCCTTTCTGGGAAGGGATCCAGGCACATCTTGAGGATACAGGAGCACTTGACATTTCCCCATTGTTCTTAGCATTTCCTAATCAGTCTCTCTATCACAGGCACCAATTAATATGCATTCAGGACAGCTGACAAGTAGGGAAAGTAATTCCTCAGTGCTAAAAATAGAATTCCTGCACAAGGGGATTATCAATAGGTACCTCTTTGCCCCATATTTATTTTTATCTCCACATGCAGACGCCTGCAAGCAACTGCCTGTTCTCATGTCTGACTCCCCAGAGGTATTCCAAATCCCTGGAAGTGTCCAAGGCCGCTTGGATGGGGTTGGATGGGGCTTGGAGCAACCTGGTCTAGTGGAAAGTGTCCCTGCCCAGAGTAGGGGGTGAAATGGGATGAGCTTTAAGGCCCCTTTCAGCCCAAACTTTCTGCCCGAAATTTCGAGCTGGATGCTCTCTCCTCAAATTATCCAGCAGTCAAAATCAGGTCCGTGCCAGGAGAGGGGAGTAAAAGGGCCAAGCACTGGATTTCAGCTTATGTGTGTACAGAGCCTTGTACTGGGAGGATTCCACGGATTTCCATGGATTCTATGGAATTCTGGGCTTCTACGATTTTATTCCCACCTGCAGGGGAATCTGTAGAATCTATTCCCACTGTGGGAGCTGATCCAAAAGCACAGTCTAAGCCCTTGTGCTCTCCATGACACTTCAACCACACTAACGCCGGTGGTTTGGGGTAAACGGAGGTGACGTGGTTAAAGATGTGCCAAAGTGAGGTCAGCAGCATCCTCCCAGCAATGAAACCCTGAGCACAGCAGGAAGGGTTTGCTCCCCGTGCACCTCACAGCACAAATGCATGTGCCACTAACAGCAGGGATCTCCCGGCCCCCCCCACGTGCAACAGGATCCCTGCCAGCCAAAGCAGTCAGCACCAAAGGTTTTGAAAGCGAGAGAAGCAGGTAAGATAAGACAACCACCAGTCTCCATGTCTGGGACAACATGGAAGTAGAACAGGCCATGCCCAGGCCTGGAGAGCTCAGAAGATCTCGGGACAGCCTCAGGCCTCCTTTGCCTGAGTTTAGGGCTTGCCAGAGGAGAAGGGAGAGGAGACCACACAGTTTCAAAAGAGCCCTCTGACAGAAGCTGTCATTTTCCATCCAGGCTTTGCAAATAAAGACCAAAAGGGAGTATAAAAAGATAAATACAATTAATATTTCAAAGGGTGTATTTTGTAGGCTGAAGGAAACACTGCAACACAGCAAAGCTATGGAGAAAGAGATTTTTTGTTGAAGCAGCAAAGGCACAAAGAAACATCTGCACATCATTTCATGACTTTTAACTGGCATTTTAGAGCTTGGCTAAACCAACGGCTCAGTTGTCTGGCACTTCTAAAACTGGCATTCAGCACAGATGCTTAGTGGAAAGATGATTTTCTTTTGGTACTGCTGACGCTGGATTCCCATCAATGGGGTTATTGCTGTATTCCCATCAATGGGTACATTGCTGTATTTTCTCCTGAAATTAAGAGCCATTTTCAACCCTGAATCTGAGGATCAGCCCCAGCACAAGCTGCACACTCTGTGCACTGAGATGTCCTTCCCACAGCTGCAGATTTCAGAAGCCAAAATCAGTTTTAAAGAAGAGTCAGTAATTAATGTTCTCCACTGCTAAAACTGCACATAAAAATGACACATTCCTCCAGATCTTTGTGATGTGCCTCCCTCACATCCCAACACACGTGTGTGTATTGATTTCCTACCTGTGCATCCATCAGGAGGTGCCTCATCAGCATCATGGCACTTTTCAGAGATTCCTTCTCACTGGGCAAAAAGGCATCTTCATCCTCGTCCAGGGTTTTTGATTTGTTGATGATAAAATGGGAGATCTGGTCATTCAAGGAATGCAGCGATTCAACAGCTGTGGAGACAGAGAGGAAAGGTGAAAAACAGGAATGAAACCATGCTGGAGGAACCCAACAGAGTTTTTTCAGTTTGAGATGAGTGTCATTTTCTCTGGAAAAGTGCAGCTGGAAATAATTGGTCCCCACTAGTTCTCCTGGATTCTCCTGAGAGGAGCAGCAAAGGCATCATACAGACAGGGGCAGGAGACCCTGAGCACCCTGCTCCAGTGGAAAGTGTCCCTGTTCGTGGCCGAGTGTGTGGGAATGAGGTGGTATTTAAGGATGCTTTCAACTCAAATCATTCCAGGATTCTATGATTATGATTATGTATCTAATCTCAAGTAACAAGTCATGGATAAAGTAAAAATAAGAAAAAAAAATTAAGCCGGTCTCTTGAGTCCCAACCCAGACACCTGCTCCCTCTGATGTGCAGGGAACCAGAACATCAGACAACATGAAGGGGAGAAGCTGGAAAAATTGGCTTTTATTAGCTAGAGTAGGAGTGAGTCAGACCAACAACTAAAATATTGCTCATTTTCTTTCTTCATGGTTATTGGTATTTGAATCGCTGTTAATCTTTTAAATTCTTCTTTGTGGGTTCAAACCCCAGGTATTATATGTTAGATTCTGCTCCTAGTCATGCACATCAGAAATCACCCCCTCCACAGCTCACAGAAATCCCCCAGCAATTTCACACACTTTATGAAGCTGCAATTTATATATGAACCAATGGTCACATTTATTTCCACCCAATGAAAAGCTCTGGACTTACACAGATTTGAAAAATCTGCGCTGCGATTTGCTTTGCCACAACCGTGAGTTTGGAGGTTTCATTTTTACTGCCAGCTCATTAAATAAATGAGGCTCAAATAATTCTTCAGTGTATTTTCTTCGTGCTGGTGGCTCAGGCAGTGGAGCCCTTTGATAAGATCAGGGTAACACATCACTGTCACACCCTGAACGTGCTGCAAATCCTGGCTTGCTCAGGCTGTTTATGAATAAAGCAATGTGTTATTTAGGACTCTCTGACAAACTGATCTTAAGAACACGAGGCAATTGAAATATACTCGACCCAGTTCTGTCTAAAGAAGATCTTACCACAAAATTTGAAGTAGTAAAGATTAGCCAGAAACCACTCACTGAGGAGCACATCTTCCCCAGACTAAAGGGCCATAACAAATCACAGTTATGTCTCCAAAATGCAGGAGGGAAAGAAAAGAACCCTCCTTACTAAGAGGGTTTATTTTTCATTAAAATAATAAAATAAAATCTGTGCCTGGAAATGCCTTGCTGAGGGGATTGGGAGGATTCCCAGTGCTCAGGGTGTTCATGCACCTCCTGCTAATAGAAAAGGCGTTTGAGGCTCACTGTGACGGAGGGTCCATTTTAAACCACACCATAAATCATAGAATCATACAAAGAGGATTGGAGGGGGTCTTAAAGATCATCCTATTCCACCCCGTGCCATGGGCAGGGACACCTTCCACTGTCCCAGGGTGCTCCAAGCCCCATCCAGCCTGGCCTTGGGCACTGCCAGGGCTGGGGCAGCCACAGCTTCTCTGGGCACCCTGTGCCAGGGCCAATTTTGACTGCACAATTGTACTGCTGGGTGGGACCCGTGTGCACCCCTCAGTCCTGTGTGTCACGAGGCAGCTCAGCCCCACCTGTGTGACCCAAACTCCTGATGCTCCGAGGGGCACACGGGGCCTGCGGAGCAGCCTGGCACCGAGGGGTGCTGGAAACCACGTGCAGCTGAAATTCTACAAGTCATCACTGACAAATCATTTTGTAATCATATGTCCTCACACCAACCAACACCTGTGAGCTCAGGGAGCTGCAGGTTTTCCATCCAGGAGAGCAGCAGGCATGCAGGCTGCAGCAGTTTGATTTTCTTATCCCTTCTAGACTGAACTAGCATCTCTATCAGACATGTCAGGCCTGAAAGCCATCTCCCCAGCACTAATGCACCAGCATTGATTCGTCCCATTCTTTCTGACCGATGAAGAATTGAGGACAGATCATTTTTTTTCCTAGTCTGAAATTTTGGCTGGAGCCCTAAGCCCACATCTGCTTTCAGTAATACAAATGTACACCAGAGTTTTCCTCCTCGAGCTGATGGCTCCCTTCCAGATTTACATAGACTGTGATCAGAAACTGGTACATGGAGAGCTTCTCCCAGGCTTTCTGATTTTAAAGTAATTCAAAACAAACTAAATTATATTATCCTAAATTATTCCAACATCCTTATCTGAAGTTAGAGCTCACAATCTCCAATATTTCTTCTCTTTCTCTTTGGGAGCTTTAGTCTTGCTGGAGCAGTATGTGGCACATGAAGCTCAGGGGGGCAAATGCTTCTCTCATTTGTAATTCTTTAGGTTTAGAGAGATGCCAGAGAAATAGGAAAAAAATATTTTCCAGTAGGAATGTGGGAAAAGCAGATCAGTATTGACTTGAACCAATTTTTAGAGGGATCTGCCACAGTGCTGTGTTTATGCTCTGCCTAGCAAAACAAATCTTTTCCCATGAACACAATGGAAACTGTATTGGAAAACAAAATCCTCTGAGTCTCCCTCATGAAAGTAAAAGAGGTGTTTCCAAACCTCCAGCCTACACACACAGTAAAAACAAAGTTGAAAAGACCAAACCATTCCTGACACTATTTTTCTGGAAGTCCTGTGTTAGTCTGCAACACAGCTTCCAAAGGGCCCTTCTTATAAGCAGAAGAAATTTGATATTTCTCATTTAAATCAAGAGAACCTTCCTGCCTTTTGCCCACTAAAAATCTAAAGTAGAAGGAAAATGAGGCAAACCCTTCATCTCTCACAATGTTATGGCTCAGACATTTCTGCTGAGCAACACTAACCGAGACAGTTCTTTGTGAAAACATAAAATTCTTCTTAGAGGAAAAAAAATTATGGACCTCAGATATAAACACAGGTATGCCCAGTGGAGATTAAATGAGACTTCTTGGTCCCCTAAAATGAAAAAAAAAAAAAAAAAAGAAAAAATTAAGACAACACCTTTCCCTTGCCATGTCTTTCCCCTTGGCTTGAGGTTGATGACAAATCAGTAATGCTGCAAGTGAGACAACCAGCTAAATAAAAGTTACAGCTGTCAAAGTCCTGTCAGGATCCCAGCTTTTCCCATTCCAATTTCCTCATCTTCTCACTGCGAGGATCAATTTCAAGAGGTGAAGGAACCATAACAATCCTCTGTTAGCTCTTTGACATCACCCCAAAAAGAGATCAAATAACCTCTTAGGGGGGCAGACAGTCTGCTGCTATCAGAGATGGTGTGCTGTGCTGAGGTGCTCAGGTGAGGACAATTTGCCACCCCCAGAAGCAAGAATGGGTCGACTAAGTTGGTTTTTTGCAGGGCAGAATCACCAGAGCCTGAAGGACGTACAGGGGAAAAAGGAAATTGCTTTCTGTCGGAGACGAGGGAAAAATTATACTAGCGCCAAAATCTCATTCAAGGAAGAGGCTGAAGCAATAAAGTTGTTCCAGGAGACCCCATTTTATACACTCCAGCTACTGCCCAGATGAGCACAAAATAAAATAAAGCATAGATTTTATATCCTGAGATCTACTGACAAAAGCCAGCAGAGTCTAAAATTAATTGTCAGCAGCAGGAGTGAGTAAATGAAAGAGGACAGACACAATCATAATTTTATCAAGGGAGGTTGCATAAGGATTCCTGGGCTCCTCGGCTGACTCTGCCACATGGAAATAGAGAGGATGTTTAAGTCTGGCTTCTGAGTGAGCAGTCAGCTCTCACCACTGGGGATCTGCTCCCGTGGAGAGAAAAGTCAGAAAGCTGCAGTGCGTGGATGGGTCCTTTGAAAACCCATCCCAAGGGAGCAGTGCTCAGAGGTCCAGGCTGCCGGGGGAACCTCGCTGGCTGAGGAGGCCCTTGGAGCGTCTGCACAGGCTGGGATGTGCGTGGGCAAATTGTGCAATTCATTAGTGTTCAGTATCACCAAAGAGCTTCTGGAGTAACAGCCAAAGGGCTTGGTTTTGCAGTGATTTTGCAGTGATTTTGCTGTGATTCTCACAGCACTTGGGTTGGACCTGTCCGAGCTCTCCCCGTGTTTTCTGCGGGGCCACTCCAGAGCCACACTCAGGGCTCAGTAGCAGAAGGGGCTTCTGAGTGTCCAAATGCCTTCCAGCATCTCCCACATTATGGAATTGTGGAATGGTTTGGGTTGGAAGAGATCTTACAGATCACCCCATCCTACCCCTCCTGCCATGGGCACCTCCCACAGGCTGCTCCAAGCCCCGTCCAGCCTGGCTTTGGACACTTCCAGGGATCCAGGGGCAGCCACAGCTTCTTTGGACAACCTGTGCCAGGGCCTCCCCACCCTCACAGGGAAGAATTCCTTCCCAATATCCCATCTAATCCAGCCCTCGGGCAGTGGGAAGCCATTCCCACCCGTCCTGTCCCTCCATCCCCTGTCCAATGTCCCTCTCCAGTTCTCTTGGAGTTCCTTTAGGCACAGAAAGGGGCTCTAAGGTCTCCCCAGAGCCTTCTTTTTTCCAGGCTCGACAACCCCAACTGAATTGTTGGATTAATATTTTTCCCAGCTGAAACCTCTTTTGGAAGAGCAGGTAAAACTGATTTGCTCAGGTGATTGATTGAATTTCTTGAACTCTTTTTTATAATCAAATTATAACCTTCTGTGTGACTTCAGTCCCATGAATAACGATGGCTGCTCTCATTCTCTCAAAGGAGGTGAGATGGAGAACTTCCCCTCCTGATGCCTGGGCAACCCACAGGTTTGGGGCATTGAAAGCATGGAGAGACCAACTGCAAATGGATCAGCAGCATGTTCTGCTTTCTCCAAATCACAGCCAGTTCTCAAATTCTCCCTCATCCCTGCCTGCAAAAATTTCTCCTATCTGCACAGGTTTGAGGAGAAATTAAGAATGTTCTTGTGAAAGCTCCAAATGCTGTCTTTGGAACAAAAAACAGGCAGTGCTGCAGCCCTGGGAATTCAAGGCAGTTTGAGTTATGGCAGGTAGACACTACAGTGTGTAAAAATAAGGTATTTATATGGCTAAATTATAAATAAAGCCTGCTGTTATTTATATTATTGAGGTTGGCTCATGTGTTGCTGGGTCCAAAAAAAAGAGGACATTCAAGGCATGCAACAGCTCATTTTTGCCAGATTAATGATTCTGATTAGGAAGCCTTTCCTGCTGTAGCATTTGATAATTGCATTTGGACACATCAATTAATTTACTCATTTAGCAGTAGAAGAAATCTCCCTTTGTAAAAGCCAAGCCCATGGAATCACAGAGTCATAGACTCATGGAACCATGGAATCCTTAAGCTTGGAAAAGGCCCCCAAGATCATCAAGTCCAACCCTCAACCAAGAACCCCTGTGCTCATTAACCCACATCACAAAGTGCCATCTTTGCTTGGTTTTTGAACATTTTTATGGATGGTGACTCTACCACTTCCCTGGGAAGCCTGCTCCAATGCCTTCCACCCCTATAGTGAAGAGTTTTTCCTAATGTCCCTCCTGTTCCCCTCACTTGAGCCAGGTTTGCACTGTTTTAACACCTCTCACTTCCACCCAGATGAGAAGCTGATCTGCAAAGCTGCAACGCCCAGGGCATCAGGATCACAAGGCAGAAGCTCTGAGCAAACAGAGCCCATTGTCCTCTACCCAGGCTGTCCTGCATCTCTGCAGCTGGAAAATCCACCTTGAGCCATCTGCCCCGTCCACGTGCTTGCGCCAGACAGTGTTGACAGACACAGCCTTACAGAAACACTGGGAAGATCTCAATCTGAACCACTCCATAAAGGTTTTCTCCTGTTATTGCTAAGAAGAGTCCTACAGCTTTTCCCTTCCTTTGTGGCCTTTAACTTGTTTCAAAGGAGGCATTCAATGAGCCCCCTCGCAGGAATAATTTACTACACCATTAAGTGAAGAAAAAAATATCTGGTGTCTGCATTAGGGGCTCAATCACCTTTCAAGAAGCTTTGCAAAGAACCCATTACAGTAATTACTGACGAGCTGGTCTCTCTGGGCTGTGGATGGTTTTTGAGCTCTGTTCAGAGCTTCCCAGATGCAAAAGAAAGCCATCAGACCAATAAATGGCACTAGAGTTCCAGAGGAAAACATGCTCAGCAATAAAGCTGGTCATTTTTTCAGCTTATTAGTTTCTCTTTACAAACCTGATCTTTTTGAAAATGAAAATAACATCAAGAAGTGGAACTCTGCAGGGTGGGAGCAGCTTTTTAATAATCGAAGCTTTTCATTGACATCTCCTTTATGGTGCAGAAGCTTCCTTCAAAGTTGAACTTCAAACCACTTCAATTAAAATGTCAATTTTGCATTGTTTTGATATATTTTGAATCCAGCAACACAGAAATAGATTTTGTAACTTCTCTTTACACTCCCTCTCTATTTACAACTCATATTTGAGCAGAAAAAGGACGTGAGTTCCAGACCTATCTGCAAGGACAGATGTCCATACTCTCCTTGGAGAAACCTCCTGTTGCTAAAAAAAATCCTGTTAATGTATCCAAGACATATCTGAACTGAGTAGGGAAAGAAGAGCTGTTGTATTTTGCTGTGTCTTTCTGAGTTTTTTTAAATCATCCCTTTGGAAAGGACTTTTCTTCTTTGCCTCAGTTTTTTAGCTCTAAATCACAGCTAATGATAGTAGTGAGATGAAGTTTACTAGAATTTGGCCAAAATTTTAAAAATGGAAAGGCTCAGTGTTTCCTCTCACTAAAGCACTGCCAGGGTCATTTAGAAAATAAAAAATATTTTCCTCTTTGGGTAAAATCTCACTAGAGCTACGAGAATATCATACAGATGAAGAAGTGATCCCATCCCTAGAAACTTGCTTATTCACTTCAGCTGTACTAGTTAAACTAATAAACATTATAATAATAATAAAAAAAACCCTCACTCTACAAGGGAAAAGAAATAACATCAATTCCCCTGTTATGTTGATGATTATGGTGGGAAAATGGAGTTGGAGCAGAGGCTGAAGCAGCTGGGATGGGGTCCTGCTGCTTTGGGCAGTGCCTTGAGCTGAAAGAGCCTGGAGCCCCACAACTCTGCCAGCAAACCAGACTCCAAAATTTATGGCTGGGCTGTTGTTGTTTACAGAAATATTCGAGATGCTGAATTCCCCAGAGAGCAGCAAACTGCCAGGCCAGGAACAATGTCAAACTTTGAGAAATGTGGCAGGCACAGTGCCAAGCCAGCAAATCCAGTTCCTGCAAGAGAAACTCCATTCAAACTTGCCAAGAACCAAAACCTTTCCAAAGGCGGACACGGCACGGTGACACCCAGCCCTAGAGCTGCTGCTTGCTCCTTTCTGTTGGGTGATCATTTATTTGTCGCCTGCATGGCTGATTGTGCAACTGTTGTATTCCAGAAACAATAGCTGCTTTATTTAGATAAGAAGGAAGAGAATAAGAGAAATTCCGGGAGCCGACACCAGGATCAGACACCCAGCTGCTGTGAGCCGGCTCTGGAGGAGCAACGCCCATCTTGCACTGAAGGTCTGGGATGGGGTACAGGACTGGTTCCCACTCTGCCCAAAATGAGCTCCAGGATCTTGGATGGGTCACCTAAATCCTCAACACATCAGGTCCCATCTGTAAACACCCATTCTCCAGCCTGTGGAAATGTCACACAGCTCAAAGGAGAGATGCCAGCAGCAGTGAGGGAATTGTCTGGCTTCTCCCTGATATTCAGCTACAAACTGGAAATTGTTCTGGTTTAACAAGCAGCTCATGCTGCAAACAGGATGCTCCATCTCCTTCATGTCAAAGGTGAAAGAAAACCATTCCTGAAGGGAATTTAACAGTCACAGGCTTTTCTGGGGTTAGAATGAACTGAAAGTGTTAGAAAATAACTGAGCTTCGTTTTTTTCCCACCAAACATATGGAAGAGACTGAAGCTTTATGTGTTGTCGTGAGTGTTGAGACACCAATTAATATTGTCTTGGTAATCTGCTCAGGTTGCAATAATGAGAGATGGTCACCAGAATCCTGAAAGGGGCTTAAAAAACAAGATGTAAAAATCAAATACACTGGGTTTGTTTGCATCAGTTCCTGAGATATTTGTTTCACCCTTAAGATGGTACTTCTTTTAACCAGAAATGTTAGAAACAAAAGGAAAACCAAACCAAAAAAAAGCACCAGATTTGTCACATCACACAAATATCAACGATTCTGAGACTTCAATAAAGTCATGAAAACTGGCAACCTGCACATCTCTCCCTGCATGTGTCCATATTTGTTCATAGATAAAAAAAGGGATGGAGAATACTAAGGCAAGTATTTAAATTTCCTTGGGAGCTGCCTCCTTGAGCAGCTCTGCTGCTTAAAACTTTGGATGTGACATTAACAAAACGCTGGGCTTAGCAATTCTATCTTAGAAAAAAACCCTTTATTGGCAGAGCATTAGAAAAAGCTGAAATTCAAACAGTGGAAACACAGGTTGATAAACCTCAGCTGAGTACAGCGGATCAGAGGGTCAAGTTTTATCAAGCACTCACACAACCCCAGCTGTCTCAGGGAGCCTGGGAGGGGGATTTAGTTCCTGCTGCAGATAAAGGTGATGCTGAGGACCACACCAGATGCTCCATCTGCACCGGCCCTGCCATGCAGCTCCTGAGTGATAATTGTTTTATTCCCTCATTTCCTTCTCATCCATCCCCGTTCATCCACAGAAAAAGCATCAATTCCTTTTGAACACTGAGAAGTCCATGCCTTTTTTTATTCATCTGAACAATTCGTCTCATGGGATGATGTCACCTATGGGCATACAATACCCTGGATATTTTGGATTAGCTGCAACTTGTGCAATTTCGCGGTTCCTGTGTCCATTTTTTGACTTGTATCATTGCAGCCAATATCCCCAACCCCATTTATGTGGAATAAAAATAACTATCTAGAAAATAAAGATAAAATGAGACTCTATTCAACATTTAATAACCCTGACATTACTATATCTTTGGAGCAACATCTTCACATTCAAGGCACATCTTCAGTGTGTCATTTATTTTTATGGGCCCAGAACTGAAAAATCTCCTCCTAAAATAAAGCAGATTTTTTTCAGACCAGTGTTTAAACTTGTTATTTCTGTAAACTACATCTATAAAATGCAGCAAAAGATTATTTTTTTCCTAAAGAATATAATTCTGTGATCAATTTCGCCTGTATCCACAGCTTCAGACTTAACATTCACTGTAAGTAAGAACAAGTCATGCAAGCAGCAAGTTTAGAAGTTGTGCCAGGGAATAATAGGAAAAATTTCTTCACATAAAGGGTGGTCAGGCACTGGAACAGGCTGTCCAGAAAAGTGGTGGAATCATCATCCCTGGAAATATTCAAAGTGGATGTGGCGCTTGGGGAGGTGCCCACACAGGTAATGTGTCAAACTCTTCTGTGGTGTTTTTTTCACTGAAAACCCCACAAGTATTTAAGGGCGTGTCAATGGGAAGGTTTCATTTAGAAAACATGCAAGTCCTGATGATGTTTAAGTTCATCCTCCTCCAGTGTTTAGGATGGCATTTTAACAGAACCCTGTGGGCACTTCCCATTTCTTTTCAGTCATGATGTTTTCATTCTACCTGAGAATAATAATTGGCCAAAATTATGATATTTTCAGAAAAAAAAAAAACAAAACAAAAACCAAAACAACAAAAAAACCACCCCAGTAGGGCATTCAAAGTAATTACAGAGTATTCAAAAGTTTGTCTCAGTTGGAATCATTATTTTTAATCCATTAGTTTTGCTAGATGCTCCTGTGAAGGTGCTTTTAGCTCTGTTGTGTCCAATGGGATGTGCAGTGGGGCAGCAGCACCTCCTCACTTTTTCTGTGTAGGAAAACCTCACGTGACGCTAAGTGGATTTTTCTTCCTGATGAATGGGGGAAATAATTTGTTTCTAAATTTCCCTACCTGTAGAAAACAATGTCTTATTTGTTTAGGGTTCCCTGGGTTTTGTGATTTAGCTTTGAACCTTGACTTCATGGCCGAGCGATTTTATATCTAAATTACTCACTCTGCATTTGTAAACTTTGCTTGTGGCATTTATTTCAGCAATTTGAAAGCAGTGAAAATCCCAACTATCCCTCTAGACAGGGATAACACATAGTGCATTAAGGAGTTCCTCACTTTCATCTGTAACCTTTGCAGCAGCATTGTTTGGCAAAGCAATGAAATTAAAATTTATTAAAGGATAAGAGGAGTACCTGTCACCAGTACAGGACTGGGGAAGCACCGTTTTGCAAGCAGCACGTGGAAGGGCTGGGATTTTGCAGCAGTCGTGTCCCTGTGCCAGGTCCAAGTGAGGAGCTCGGGACTCAGCCAGGCACAGGGAGAGACGAGATCGCCGCAGTGCCCCGGCAGGAGCGAGGCAGGTGAAACCACGGCAGCAGCAGAGCAGGAGATAATAAAAAGCCTCCCTCCTTTGCGTGACATGGACTACTAGGTAAATAGCAAAGCTTTTGATTAAAACATTTAAAACTCCCTGAAGCGACTCAGAGCCTTGTTTTGTTTTGAAATCTGCCCTCAGTTCTCGGGCTCCTGATGTAACTGAGTCATTTCAGTGTCTAACTTGCTTTTCTGGATGGAGCTTCAATGCTCCTCAAGGGACAGTTCAAGGCAGGCACTCAACCCTGGGTGTCCAGCCCTTGATGGGTGGGACATGCCCCAAAATGAGTCACGTGGAAGCACACTGCCCTGCTGCCATGCTCAGCCTGCCCTCACTGCCCGACAAACCCCTGGGGCTGAGCAACACATCTGCACCCTCACTGCTCCATCCCGAGCAGCTCCAGCTGCCTTTCCCTTGCTGGCAGTGAGAATGACACCGTTTCTGAGAGCCTTTCATCTTCCTGAGGCTCCTGAACCTGTGTAAACATCAGTATTAGCATTTAAAGTTAATTCTTCTGTTACTAGCCCAGCCTATCGCTCTGCTCCCCAGCAGCAGCAGCCCCCAAGGGAACAACCATTCTCTTTGGCACAGAATTTTGATGGATGAAGGGAAAGCATTTAATTTTGACACTTGATCGACAGAAAGTGTCCGTGCTAATTATAGCCAAAAGAGAGAAGAGAGGAAAGGGATAATACAGCTCTATCAACTAATCTTGGTGTCATATTGAGGGTGACCAGAGGCCACACAGTGCCAGAGATTTATTTACTCTATTTCTTACAAAGTCAGGCTGAGATCAGCACCAAGTCTGCTCAATTTCAATACCAGTGCAAAATATTGTGTTGTGTAAATAAGAAGCGACCCCCTGAATAGCTCCAGCTGCTTAGAGGCCACCTCTGCTCTCTCCAGTGGAGCTTCAAGGTCTTTGGTGGGCTTCATTCTTATGAGTGCCAACACACGAGAATGGTGTGTCTTTCCTCTGCATTGCTTTTTCTCAGTGTCTCACAATGATTTCAGAAGTCCAACCTGACATGGGGCAACACGTGGGTGAAATGCTGGGCTCCAGAGGGACTGCTCTACCAGCTTGGGGAAGGGAAAAGCATGGGGGAACCTGAGCATAAGGAGGAAAACCCTCCTTATGGGGGGTCTCTAGAAACCCCATCTTCATCTCCAGCTTCCAGCATTTTCCTTCCACCCACACATCAGAACTAAGGAAGAGGAACAACCTTACCAGATCCAGAGCAGACACTGGGACAAACACCATCCTTGCAAACCAAGTCTCATCAAGCCTGTAAGGACTCAGTGCAGGGTTCCTTGGCTCTCCCATACAAATGTCAGACCAAGAGAGGGTGGTGGCTCAAGGAAACTCCCACAACTGAGGCATCTGGTTTCATCTCCCTCTGGATTTCTGCACCCCAATAAAAAGAAAACGATCCCAAACCTGTTTCCTCCCTCCCCACTAAGCAGAGTTCCCTCACCTGAACATCGCTCTCTGCTCTTTTTCCAGGTTTGCCATGGCAACGAGAAAACTGCGTATTACCAGTGTAAAACAGATGGGTTATGCTTTTAAATTGTCTCTGTGTCCCTAGCCAGGTGATGCTATCTCCTGGATACGAGACATTTAGGAGCAGGGATACACTGCGGCACGGCCAGTCCCAGACAGCAAATACGGAACGGACCGCAGGCAGCTGCCAAGGGCAGGAGGGGGTTCGTGACTTCAGAAAGCGAGGGCTAAAGTGAGCAGAAAACAGGGGAAATTGGATTCCCACTTCATTTTGCCCAGGGCTGAGCCCAGCAAGCTGAGAGCAGAGCACACCCTGCTCTGGACAAGCCAAGAGGTGGAAACACGAGCGTTTCCATCAGGGAGGAACTCGCCAAATTGCGAAAGGACATTGCGGAGCCAGGCCAGGGTTTCTTAGCAACAGCATCGAATACAGGGCCATTAACTCTGAGTTCCTCCCCGCTAAATCCCGGCCAGGGAAACCTTCAGATGCTTAGTGATAGCTGGAGTTGAAACGAGTTTTGTTCAGTCTGATAAAAGGGGAAATCAAAAGTAGCCAGTGAAAAGCAAAGACTATACATTACTGCATTCTGGGGAGGTTTCTCTGGATATCCCAGAGGTGCTGGACCTGCAGCTGGCTTGTAATTAGGCGATGGAGAGCTGCTGTGGCAGGTCTCTACAACTGCCTCAGCTGGAGCAGGTCTTGCAGTTTGCTGGAGGATTGGTTCAGCCAAGAAGGCAACTAAAAAGCAGCTCATAAAACACAGAAAAAAACAGCAGAGAGAGAATCAGAGGGCAAGCAGTGATTCACGTATTACGACAGTTTGGTTTTCCCTGGCAAAGTGCTTCGTATTTGTGGGGCTCCACTGACTCATTTTGTTGCCACTACTCCTGATTTAGTGAGGGCACAGCAGCTCAAACAACAGTAAGACCAGAACAGGTGACCAGGCTTCTCCTGTTCCCTTTTGAACATCATCTGCAATATTTCTATTCTGATTGTAGCAGAAAGCAATGGTGACTTTATTTCACCCCTAAGTAGCTCTTTATTTTCTCATAGCCCAAGAGCCTGAACAGCTCTGATTTGGTTTTGGAAAGCTGCAGCTTAAACACAGCTGAGCTCAGATGGAAAACACCATCGTGAGAATCAAATGTGACCTTTTACCACATTCCAAAGACAATTTAAAGACTCTCAGGGAGGTGGGACACAGATTCTGTTTGAACCATTCCAGAGTTCAGATGTGTGGAGCTGGTGCCGCTGTGCTCACACAGAAAGCACAAACACACCCGGGGTATCTCTCAGTAGTATTTTGAACATCACATTTTCACAGTCTAGTCAGACAACATGTATTCTTCACGTTTCTCATTAAAAGGCCCCTTTTGCTGCTGATCCTGAGTTATCATCAGAGTTTATGGAGTTAACGTGAGAAAAAGGCAAGATAAGTACATTTGTAGGGTCTCTCAGTGCACTGGAAAGTTCCCTCCATTTAAAAGGCCAGCTCATTTTGGGGGTGTCTGTTTGCACTAACTTTTGGGACTCAACTCTTGCTCTCCTCCAAGACAAAAGATAAACCTGTCCCAGATGCACTTCTCAGTCTGTGACACACAGACATTATTTGTCCTGAGAAAAAGATGCCTTATAAAATTTTTCAGTGATTTTGATTCATTTCTCTGTATTAATACCTCTCGAAGTAAGCAGCTTAAAATTACACTTCCAAATACTCCCACTGGTATTCTGACAAGAATAAAGGATAGATTTAAATCTACAAAATAACACACAGCAGAGAAGTAGCCATGGTCAAGCAGTAATTTGCTGGCACAATCTACGGCACCATCTGCCTGAAGCATATTTAGTGCCAATTATGGTGCTCAGGTCCACTAGAGCCACGGTGCGTTCCTCAGCTGCAGAGCAAATCCTTCCAATCCCTTTGTAATTTGCATGAGAAATCAGAATGATAAACTCCTTAATAATGCCAGCAGATAGCATGCATGGAACTGGAGGAGATACAGGTTTCTTTAATGAAAAGAACATGACGTTTATCATGTTTTTGCTGTTAAACTCTTACGAGATTAGGCTAATGAAAAGAAAAAAACAGCCTCCCTCCCCCCCAGG
Source organism: Picathartes gymnocephalus (assembly GCA_013390045.1). Classification (NCBI taxonomy): domain Eukaryota; kingdom Metazoa; phylum Chordata; class Aves; order Passeriformes; family Picathartidae; genus Picathartes; species Picathartes gymnocephalus. The sequence goes on from WEKY01000673.1 coordinate 178,324, forward strand.
ACTGCTCCTCAGCCTCAGAAATGTTTGCAGTGAGAATATCAGACATCTTCTCATGGGTTTTCCTCCTTGTGTGACAAGCACGGTGCTGCCACCACCACCACCAATTAATATTGAGGTAAGACCTCAATCTTCTGGCTTCTTTCAAAGCCTCCTCTTGTTACTCTTTGTAATGACTTTTATTTATATGTTAAAAATAAATAATTATAACTTAAATATAAATAAGTATAAAGGAAAACTGCACACATAAGGCTTTTTTTTTTTTTTTTGCCACATCTTAAACCCCCCAATAGCTCTGGGAAGAGCTTTCATTAGTGCATATTTTCATGCCAAGATGAAAGAAGTGTGTGAGGTTAAAGTTTTCCCTGGAAAAGAAGATGATCTCCAGCTGTTAATGCCATTATGTTCGTATTCATTAGCATCTCTGGAAGCTGACAAATATGTTCTTAATGACATTTTTCCCCCCTTAAGGCTTTTAAAAGTATTTTTCCCTTACTGCAGTGCTAATAAGGTGTAAAAGTCCTGTCCTGAAACCATTCACGGTACCACAGCTCACGCTCTGCTGCGGCTTTAGTGGGAAAATGTTCTAAAAAATGCAAATTAAACAAAGTACTTAGTGGTACTCAGAGTCAACATGTTCACACATTAAAACCTTCCCCAACATATTTAGTCAAGATTTAGCTTTCAATGTGGTTTAAATAAAAACGTAGAGGCGAGTTTCCGTATGAACTTTGCTTGGATCCAGGTAGTTTTCACTGCCACAGCTCAGCTGGTAAAGGTTTTTTATATGTATATATATGTGTGTGTGTACATATATATATATATTTTTTTTTTAACATATATATATGTGTGTATATATATATGTATATTTACATATATATATATATACATAAAACCGACTGTACTGGCTGCAGAATTATTGGCAATGTGGAGCAGCATTCAAATTGAAGCAACTCTATTTAATATTTCTTCTGCATTTGGTTGCAAAAGAATCAATCACATAAATATGCTTCGAAGGCATCCACCAAATACTGCAGTTTCCTCTGTTGTTCTCTAACAAATCAATGATCTTGGAATTGAAATAAATCTTTTTGTACATTTTGGACAGTTTTATAATTTAGAGGCAGATTCCAGCAGGAAAGCCTTGCATCAATGCAGCTGTTTGGGGAAGATGGATGTTAGCACAACGTCAAATCTAATCGAGAATGACACGCTGCTGTTATTTGATTCTGCTTATCAAAATTATTTATCTCCAATTGTTACTTTTTGCAAAACGCTGTAAGGTGGAACATTTGTCAGTACTATCAGTGAGGGAGAAGCGTGATTACACACAATTTCTCCACCTCCAGACCATTCAAGCAGGCGCTTGTTTTAATTCTTTGTAAGTACCGCATTTGAAAGCACGTTTAAGTGTTTTGCTGAAGTGGGTTCTGGATAGTGATAAATGAATCATTACGAGGACAAATTACCCAAACTGGGTCATAATCGACCACACTATGCAAACTCCAGAAGCGGAGTGGGGAAGCGGTGAGCGGCTCACCCAGAGATAACAGGGAAGAGACTGATTAGTGCAAATGAATACAAAGGGCAAATGTGAAGCTATTCAGAACATAATTTGAAGAGTTCACAGCTCTCACTGACCTCGAATGGGTCTTAAAATGGTTTGAGGAAATCTAGGAAAAACAAAGATTAGTGATCCCCATTTTGCAAATCTGCGTGTGCTCAGCATGAAATGGGCAGCGCAGTTGGGACACGGCAGCACGGCTGGGGAGTGCCCAGGAGCCTCCACGCAGGGCTCTGTCTTTGGGAGAAAGGTGCAGGCAGGAGAGAACGGGGCCATTTGTGACAATAACAATGATTACAATAAAAACAAACCCTCCTGCTTAGCACAGGAGCTCCAGGGGAGTGTTCCCGGTCCTGCGCACCATTAAGGTCCCCAGCACATGCGAAACAAAAGGTAAGAACACGAAACAGCAGTGCAGATGCTCCTTATGCCAGTTATTCCCATAGTCTAAACTATCTTCAGGAAAAGAGAAGGCCATTCAAATGAGGCTTTTCATGAAAAAATGGTCCTTTTATACAACCTGCAGGATAGACCACACTGCAGCTCCCCTTGCTGCCCGTGGGTTTGGCCATCCGTGGATCTGTGATATCAAACAGGAAAACCCTCTGCTCCGCTCCTGCAGTGAAAGCTCCCGGACTCTTGGCAAACTTTCATTTTGGCTGTTTTTCAGCAAAGGAAAACTACAAGAGCATCTACCCCCTCCCTGCTCAGATCCCAGGCCTAGGCAATCCTGCTTCACCTGGAAGGGGAAAGCAAGAGGAAAAGGATCACCCTGGCTGCACGCCTTTGGGTTTGACATCTGCCTGATGGGTGAGGGCTTTTTTTGGCTTCACACAAAGCCGAGATGTGCCAACCCCCACGTGTGACTCCCACTGATGGACAGCAAGGTTTGGAAGAGCTTTGCACAGCCCCAAGCGTAGGCTGGAGGAGGATGTTGTCACAAAAACCTCGAGAAACAAAACAGAGCAGCAGCTCCAGAGACAAAGCCTTTCATCCCAGCCCTCCACACGTAGAGATGACACAAAGTTTCAGACAGAGGAATTAATTACTCTGTTATCCAGCTCCATTTAATGTGGCTGTTGCTTTCTGTTGATAAGGAGCAAACAGTAAGATTTTGCCTTTCTTGAGGAAGCCTCCAGCCTGTTTTCCTCTGGTTCCTCCTACACATTGCTTTTACTCGAACAGAAGTATCTGATTTTTTTAATTTGATGGGGTTAAATAGTAAACATGAGATGAAAAAGGAGAAGACACCCTTTTGGCTGGAAATCTGAGAATGTGGCTTCATTGTTTGTACAACTTTATCTTCTGAAGTTGCCTCAAATGAAAAAAAGAGAGGCAGGAGGAGTTCTGAATTCATAAAAAGAACTACAATGGGTTTAATCCAAACTCAGGTTCCTTTATACTGAGTATCACCATTTTCTGATATCTTCCCTAAGTTGCTTACATAAATTCTCATATGGTTTAATTAATTATAGGACTTCCATGTGGTACTGAGACAGGAAAACAAAATAGGTGAAATATTCACCTCTGGTTAAACTGGTGCAAACCCAGAGATTATTTCTCAATAGGTGGGTTATAATTTTCCAGGATACATAGTAGGGTGCAAGGTGTGGGATATTATACTATAATTTCAGGCAATACAACCAATACTAACTCCTACACCTTTTGAGGTCAAACAAGCTCAAGTCGCCTAAAATTGCCTTATCATTAATGCATTTTTGTGCATAAGAAATGAAAGAGAATTGGGGGTATTTTCATTTTAAACAAAGGGCTGCCAACCTGGAAGGGGAAAAAAAAGAAAAGAAATTCAGCTCTGAATTAACATTTGCGTAGGCCAAGGACTGACCTCTTCATCTGCCAAGGCTGCTGTGTGCAACAATGAGCCAGGAACAGGCACACGGGAATTATTCATGAAAAGATCTTTAAGGAGGTAGAGGTATTTTCTTATGACTTCATGACTCGATCATTAAATTTCAACAAATACGAATAAATGAGCACAGGTGGAGTTGAGCATCAGTTCTGGGGAGGACATAATTTTGCATCTGGAAAGAAGTGGAGAGGACCCGTTCACACTGGAGATCACCAAAAGCTCCAGCGGCAGCAAGGAGGGCTGTGCTGCTCTTTTCCAGCCAGGAGGGCAAGGTGTCTCCTGGGGACTCAGCCGGGGAGGGGCTTCTTGGGCTGGCTCCAGCCAGATTTGGGACTCAGGACAGAACAGGTGTTGAGAGCAGCCTAAAACCTGATTCATTACCAAGAATTTCACGCTGCGTGTAACAATTACAGGTCAGTGAGACATCCAGAGGGAATGTGGAATCAGTGCACGCACACCGCCCCCAGCGCTGCTCTCCCGATCCACAAACCCCGTCACTGGTGCCCGGGGCTCCGTCCCCTCACCTCCACCATCACTGGCCTTTGTAGGACTGTATCATCCCCCTCTAAGTACATGAGCTGCCCCCAGCACGAAGGAGAGGAGCTCAAAGGTACGTGTTTTTCCTTTAAATGATTTGAGCAGCACTCGCTGCCTCTGGAGATATTTATGGCTGAGCCCGTGGTGGGTTGAAGCCGCTCCGGAGGCCGGAGCCTGCCGGGTCCCCTTTCTGCAGAGGATGTGCTGCCCTTTGGAGTGGTGATGGATCAGGAATAGCCTCCTCCATCTCCCCGCTCCTCACAAAGAACTCATTTACTGCAAGGCAAGGAGTGCTGGCACTCGCAGCAATGTCCCTTCTTTCTTTCTGCATTGTTGGGCTCGGGGGGGTGGGTGGGACTCTTCGATTTCTCGCCTTGTAAGCACTCGACCCCTCGGAAATAAAAGAAACAAAACCGCCTCGTTCAGGCACGGAGATAACGCCGGAGCTCAGAGGAAGTGGGGGAGAACAGGAATTGACAGAGATGAGCATCTTCTCAAAGAAAGAACCAGCTTCACGAAAGTTTAGGGGTGCAGGGCAGGTCCCCCCCACCAGAATTGCCTCGCAGCTCCCGTGGGGAGGATCGCCCACATTCAGGATGGGTTCAGCTGGGGATCACCCCCAGAAGAGGAGCAGTGACATTCCTCCGTGAATCACCTCAAAATTCAGAGGAATCAGCGTGGGCTGCTCCAGACAGCCCCTTCCCCGGCATTCTGATCTCATGGTAGGGTAAGCAGCGTACAGTAAAAATCGAAGTAAAGAGGAATAAAATAAAGTTTAGGGAATTTTTGTGCTGCTACTCTGCACATTCTTGTGTTATTTTTGTGAAAATTGTGGATCTGGCTCTGTGTGTATTTCTAACACTCATATCCACTCAGAAGAGTGTTTTTCTTGACCCTGTTTCTTGACTGTTGGGATATTTTAGTGCCCAAGCACATTGTTTTGCTAATATGTTCCGAGTTTGCTCTGAGCTTCACCCCTTCAAGTCATGCTTTCTCTTAATTTTTCTCACAAGTTTTTCTGCTAACAGCATTCTTCAGCCTCCTAATAAATCACATTTATTAAATAGCAGTAAGAAAGGAACCCACTTTAGGTTCCTAAATACCTCCTCTAACAGTGAGAGCAAGCAGACGCCCAGAATCTTGTTTCTTTTACTTTTACAAACAACATACCAAAGGCCTGACACCTTTTTATAGCATCAGTGTGACCTCCCTCACTGTCCCCAAGGAGTGACTTCATCCCTAAGCAATGCCGGGGGCTGTGGATAAACGGAGCATGAGGCTTTGGCAGTGCATTAAAATGTAATATTCCATGGGCTCTGATTTATGGGCTGTCACTTAAGGCAAGGCATCGTGCATCTTAATTGGCTGCTCCTTTCCAGCTACTTGGTTTGTTTGGGAGATGAGAAATTTTGCACCCACCATAAATTTTCATGGAAAGACAGGTCTTTGAAAGGCAAAGGAGTTTAAAATGTAAAAGTAAAGCAGCCAGAGATGCATCTCTAACAGTCTCTCTGTGAAACACATGAGAATGTATGGTAGGAAATAATTACACTTTTTCTTTGCCTGATTTACAAGTTCCAGGGATTTCCCTGATGGGATCAACTCTATGAGTCCAAACCCACACCTTTGCAGCAGCCTCAGGGAGCTCAGTGACAGCAGAAGATCTCCAAAATCTTCACGGTCACAGGGATTATTGGCTAATTACAAAAATCCACGACAGATCCACTGACAAATTTTTTAAAACTTCAACTTTTGATTTGCCTCATGTCTGACAGGGAACACATCACCTTCAGGGTATAAGGTCCTCAAAACCCTTAAATCAGACAGAAATACTGTGTGTGCTGGCAGTGTCCTCCTTGAGGAGACTTTAATCTTCTTCAGCCACATGGATTTTCAGTTAAAAACTATAGATCTGAAATTGCAGAGTCTGTCTGGATCAAAGGAATTCTTGTCCAACATGAGCAGAGAGGAGTTAACTGTACAGACGATGGGCCCGTGAGTCAATTATAGGACTGTTAAGTACAGATTTGTACTCAAAACCCATTTCCGATCCATCCTGCGGATAAATTATGTGGCTTGCGTTTTCCATGACCTTTCAACCCTCCTCCTTCTCGAGACACTTCAGAATTTTTTTGTATCTACACAATGACAACCATCACTCAGCTGGTGTGCCACCAGTCTCACAATACTGAGCCTCGCCAGCCAGTTCTTGCGGTAAAACCCCAGGAAACAGGGGTTTGCTGGGCTGGGCCAGACAATCACCCCATCCCCAACACTCACCTCACCACCACAGACCTCCCTTTTGTGTTTTCAAGCCTTGCAGCAGCTGGCTGAGCTGGAGAAGGTGTTTCTGACTCTCTGTCCTTTGGCACATTGATTTCTCCACAGTTTTATCCCTCTGCCTTGTCCAATGACTCCACACAACCCAAACATTTCTTTTGTATTGATTTAGTCTCTCTGTTGGACTATTTGATTTTTTGTTTGGTTGCTTAATCCTTACAATATTGATATTTTTTAGGCTGGCGGCCAATTAAAACCTTTGGAGAGACATGAAGTACATATTAAGAGTCTCACTGCCCAATAAATTAAAGGTACAAATTATACAACCAAATCTGATGAGCACGTAATTACAGATGACACATTTTGGCACCATGGTGCTCTACAAAAGAGAATTATTTCTATTCATTCTTGTGTGGAATTTAAAATTCCAATCAGCAGAACCACAGAGGGGGATTATGTTACCTTGGACTTGAATTCAATTGTATTTTTAATTCTATTAGAAGTCCAAGCTTGCACAATAAAATAATAGTGCGTATTTGATTAGGGTCTTAATGATATGTTTGCCTATTACTACAGCTGTTTAAAAACTTAAATAAGCTTTCTATCCCTTGGAAAATTCTGGGAAACAAGATGGTATTTATAGCATTGAGCAGAAGTTTAAATACACAAGACACTAAAGGGAATAGAACAATTCTGACACAAAGATGATTTTCTCAGCATTCTGTCAGACTCCTACTGAAAAAACCAGAAATTAACTGATACAAACCAAAGCTACACTTGACCTCTGAGACTTGTGTTCAGTTTAATTAGTCCATTAGAAATCAAATGTTAATATCAGTCTGAGCAAGCTGACACTCTGCTGTGTCTGGAAAGAGTTTGGAGAGGTGGCAGATCTGGGAGCCCCCTGCAATGCTGCACTTTCGGACAAAAAATAGCTTTTGGCCTGGCAGGCTGATCCCGCAGCAGTCTGTAAGAATGCTCTTATTTAGAGGTTATTATTAGCCTCAGAGGGTGCCTTGGGGCTACTTGACTGGAGTTGTTGACCCAGCAGAGTTCTGCTCCTCAGCACAGTGATGCCAGTGCACATGGCTGTTTCCTACGCAAAATTCATGGGAAACAAGGGAGGAATTAACTCCTTTCTTTCGTTGCTTTGCGTCTACTTAAATGCTGCAAAAGTGCAAAATGAAAAGGTTGAGTGTCTTTGGAGGTCTGTGTGTGCCAATCTGCATGCTGAGATATCAGGGAGGAAATAACTAATATTAAAATGTATTCATTATTTATTAAAATAATATTAAAATACTGCTTCAAGTCCTAGGACGCTGCAAACCTGGCACATGACGTCCCAGATAAAGTCAGTTTTTATGCTGTCTCAAGACTAAAACATGTGACTGTAGAGGGTCTATTCTCTCTTCTGTCTTTAACACCCAAAGCCTTGGGAAAATCTGAGAGTTTACAACAGCTGAGGAAGCAAGCCCAGCACTACTTAAAATCTTCTCTCCCCCAGGCTCTCAGCACTGGGAAAAGCAGCCCTGATGCAGGTAAAGCTCAGCTCACTAACACAGAGCCATGGGTACCTAAAGGATGTCCTACAGCTACAGTTCATATGCAGAGAGTATTTAGTGTACACATCATCAATTTAAGATTAAATATTGAGTAGTGATTGCCAAAAGTCAAGGTGTGGAGTGGACAGATAAATATCCAAGACAAGGGCAGATGAATTTACAAAGTCCAGTCTCTAATTCCAGCAGATTTCAAGAAAATGTACCCTAAAAGTTAAGCCTTACTTGTAGAAATGTTATATTCACAACAACTCTATTGCCTCTGAGGGTTCCTGCTCTTCTCTGACCTTCTCAGGTGAGCCCCCAATTCCCTTTCTCCATTCTAGTTTTAGAGACAGACAAAGAAAATCTAAATAAATGAACTTTGGGTTTTCAAAGCTTGGCAAAGGTTCAGGGTCACTCCTTGGTCTGGGTAGATACATCAGTCATCGAGGTTTAATAACTCATATTCTGTGCTAGACTGTATTTAAAGTCAGAAAAACCCAAGAGACATAAATCTTCATCAAGTCAAACTGTCCTATTTTCTTTCTGCCACACAGAGTTTTGCTCAAAGCACCAAAGGTTTTTTGCACAACACAGCCTCAGCAAAGAAAATCACTTCCTCCATCCCACTGTCTCTGCCATATCTCCAGACTTGTAATTTTTAATTTTCCCTTCTAGCAAATAAGTCATCAGAAATGTAAGGAAAGATGTTCAAGAGCAGGTAATTCACAAAGCAAAGTCTTCAGTATCACAACTCAAAAGTGAGTTTAAAACCAGCAAACTCCAGCTAGAATCTGTTCACCACCAACACCAGAGTGACTCAGAATAATGCAAGAAATAAACTGCCCCAAAACCAGTCACCCATCTTCCTCATCCTCAGAACAGCAAGGAAGGACACAAGGTCAAACAGGGCTTGAACAGCAAAACAACCTGGAGCACTCACACCAATTTTAAGGGGATTAAGTAAAGCTCTCTCCTCCGGAGACTTCAACAGAAACTCCCCCAGGTTGGAGGGATACAGTATGAAAAGCAATTTAATTTCTTCCTTGGCATTTATAAGTAATAAAAGCAGCACCGGGCAGTTTCCAAAAACAACTGTAAGGTTTTGCAGGGATATTTCTGGGATATATGACTGGCACCCTCCTTTATCATTTATTTCCAAGCAGGGCTCTGCTCCTTTAGTGCCCAGCCTGCAATAACAATGGCAACAATTCTTTAAAGTACTGTGGCAAAAAGGTCCATTGCAAGGCCAGGTTGGATGGGGCTTGGAGCAGCCTGGTCTAGTGAAAGGTGTTCCTGCCCACGGCAGGGAGTAGGACAGGATGGAATTTATGTTCCCTTCCAACCCAAACCATTCTATGATTCTGAAACTTTTAATTCACGCCCACATGGGACTCCTGACACAGAGCACAACCAGACACGATTCCCTCCACCTGAACTAACAGCAATAGATTCATCTCTAATATCTAAAATTTTTTCCAGTGTGTTTTTAATGCAGTTATCACTGCAAATCTGGTCACCACAATTACTGAAAATACACTCCCATGATGAGAGGACTGTTCAATTAACCCCCCCAGCTCTCACAGAGGTAATGAAAGCAGCAGGATGGACCTAATCTCTCACCACCCAGATGTCTGATGTCTTTAACTGGCTTTAATTGCAGTTACATTGAGCAATATTTAAGATGGTCTATTGCTGGCAGATGTATTTATTCAGCTATTAACTATTAGAATTTAAATCTGTTCCATTTCACAGATTGCTATGATGTTAAGAAGAATTAGGCATCCCATTAATAGCACCCAATAGTAGGTGGATAACAAGGATGGCTGCGCTGGCAGCTACAACACCAGGAGTCCAGGATAAAGAAAATAGAAAACTTCCTACAGGTGGCCAAGGAGAAACTCTGCCATTTGCTTTCCTGGTTCCTGACTGTAGTTCTGTAGTTGCTTTTGAGAACACAGCCCTGTTTTGCTAAAATAGAGATGTTTCCTCTTTCAGAGTATTTCTATTTTAAGGAAGCAAAAGCCAAGGGTGCAGGAACAGAACTGCAAACTGGAACTTGGATGTGTGAGAGAAGCAGCAATTTGCTCTCCAGCACACAGGGGGTTCTGAGTCATGGAAAGTCAGCGAGAGGAAAACATCTGCCTCTGGTTTGGGTGGGAGGCTGTCCCTGCAGGCAGCTCTCCCACATCTCAGCCCAGCTCTGTGCCCGCTGGACAATTCCTCTTTTTCCTGTGTTCAGACAGAAATCCGACCATGCTGCTTATTTAACTTTGGATGTGCTTATTCCAGCGTTGCTTCTGGGGCAGATTTTCCAAGGCACTGCAAATCTGCTTAGCTCTGCTCCTGCAGATGAGCTCAGCCAGCACGGCTGCCTCCGAAATCCCGCCCGGGGCGAGGGATCTGAGCAGGGACTGTCGCCCATTGGGCTCCTCTGGCCCAGTGCCATCACCCAGGGGCTCATCCAGCTCCTCTCCGGAAGCCAAGTGCCATTTGAAAAATTGCTATGCTGTCCTTTTGAAATTGAAATTCCTTCCTTCCAGAGTTTTCTGTAACAAATAGCAGAGGAGACTGCTGTGGCATTGGTGAGTACAGCCAGCTCCGAAAGGACATCTGAGGGTTGAAGGATAACTTCACACGTCTGGGGCAGCTTGGGGCTGGTTCTCTCAACTCCTCTATTCTTGGTAACAACCAGCAGAGTCATCCAGAGAGAATTTGGAGCAGAAATGTGATTTAGCCCAAGTGCCCTGTGTTCAGGAGGAGCCTGGGGAGACGAGGTTTGCCGGAGCAGCCGCCTTTGGTGGACATCCAGCTCTGACCACCTGCCTTCTACAGGGCACATGAGGAACATGCAGAACACTGAATCCATTTTATCCCCCTCTTTCAGGTTTTGAACTTGTGGTGCCCTGGGGCTGACAGCCCACATGCCCACCCAGCACAGTGCAGCTCTGGACCACCCACACTATGACTCTGCCACAGAGCACATGAAAAATTATATCTGGGATATAAAAGACAGGTACCCCCATTTATAATTATCACGTGCCAACTAATGCCTGTTGTTGGGGGAAAAAAAAAACATTTGCAAGCATCTGGATGCTTAAACAAGCACCAGAGAAAGTTCATTAATACAGAAATTGAAGTTAATTAACTAACTGATGGTCTCCTCTTTTCCATTCACTTTAAAGGAATCTGCATCCTTCCCTTGGTCTACTGACTGGCTTTATTCAGCTCCAGTCGCTATATCAAAGTGATATATTCTGCTTACAAATTCAAGGCAAAGCCCATTTATCTATAACAGAAGGAGAATGGATTTACATTTAAATGGCTGTTCTTCATGTATCTAATAATTCAGTTGAGTAATCAAAGAAGTACAATCCAAGCAGGAGCCTCTCTGTGTTTCGCATTAATAGAGCCTCTAAAATTCTTCCACACATTCCTCCCAATTTATTTATTTCAACAAAATGGGAAAGCTGTTGTTCCCCAGCTGCAATCAGCCAGTGAGGAGGTTAGTTGGGAATTAACAGGCTGCTTGCTTAGGCTTACATTTCAGTTAAAAATTCAGGCTCAACAGGAGAGCAAGGAATTACCATGGTGCACAGACTTTCATTCCTTTAAAAAAGTAAATAAATAATGCTTCAAAGGTGTGAAGAGAACTTTGGCAACAAAACTGTGGCCACTGAGAGCAGCAGGTATCGTGGGTTCACTGAATTCAGCGAGAAATTGCAAGGATTGAGCCGGTCTGATACAAGCAAAACAATTTGTGAAGTGAAACACACTTGGAATAGGAAAAGGCCGATAGGAAGTAAAATGTAAAATTATGGTAATCAACTTTTTAATTCCTTTTCCTTGGGCTACACTCAAATTATCTAAACATATGCAGAAAAATCTGTGTAGGCATTAAAAAGCAAGTAACTATTGTTGATTCAAAACCATCTTCCCAATGAATGGCTTGCAATGCACAGAATTTGCTATTCAATTTTGGGTTATAGTGACTTCAGTGGCAACTTGACCCCAGAAACCTATCAAAATCCAAGTCAAAGATAAGCAATAAAAAAGAAAATGCATCTGAATGGAGACACAGAAAATTCCACACTGCCTGCCTCGTTGATGATCAGCAGATTTTCACTGCAGCAAAAAGTTCCAGGAGCTGAAGAGGTCTAAGGAAGCATTTAAATGAGAAGAGTTTGGAACTCAGCACATCCCTGCTGCTGTTTGACTGCAGGGACTGTGCAGCTCCCACCATGTACACAGCAGATGGCCTAAATAGGGCTAATAAACATACATTAATGTTTCTGTTGTTTTCCTTGTAAATAAGATTTCCCTGTGGGCTACTAATTTATTAGCCAGTTTCTCTACAGCTTCTGACCACAGATCACAGAGCTATGCAGAAAATGTTTAAGTCTGCTGCACACATTCACCATCTTGTCCTTTCCCACAGCAAGGATTCTGCTCCAAGAATTCTGAATTTTAGGAGAAAAGTCTAGTGCTGTGTGCTGCAAACCTAAGCAATGGTTTTGTTTGCTGCTGAGCTCCCAGGAAGTTTACATTTAGGAACAACTCTTGGATAATTTACTTATAGATTTTTAGGTAACCAAGTCGAATTTAAGTATTTTCCCAAAGCCCCACTGGTGGCTGAATGCACAAGCAAAGCACAGAGCAATCAGATTAATCCTGTATCTCTTGTCTGCCTCAGGGCCAAGGATGCTCCTCATGCCCCCTGCATCACACGTGAGTTCTCCCGCACCTTTCTCTGCCTAAACGCAAAGCAGAGGCACCGGGAGGATCGCAGCCCTCCTCCTCCCTCAGCAGAACGAGGAGAGCACTGCTGGAGGAGACGCTTCCAACAAATGGAAACACGACATGCTAAATAAAACCAGCTCCATTATCGGCTCTGCTTTCCACCTGCAATTACAGTACATTTCAGCCGAGTATTTTTTCCTGGCAACCGAAACAGTTTCATTACAGCTTAAATATGTGACAAGGAAGCTGACTACAGACTTGTGAAAAGCAATTATTTTGGACACTGATTGCTTCCCATGCAGGCAGCGAGTGTTTAACTGCAGAGAGCTGGGGAAGACCACAGCGATGGGTGAGGGACTGCAGGGTCTGGAGCAGTTAATTAATGCTGGGGGGCGAGCAGGGAGTGGGCAACTCTGCAAACGCCCAGCTTAACATTCAAATTAATTATCATGAAATAACTTAATATGTTTAGTTTAAATGCAATTAATTTACAGAAAAAAAAGCCAGCCTAGAGACAGATAGCTGGTTCATCCAGTGCAACAACCAGAGCAACATCAAGTTCCCATAGCAACATATTTGTTAGAAGCAAGACAAACAGACTTAGGATGGTGTGGTTTGGGTTTTAATCCATTTGAGTGATGAGGACTGCACCAACAGGGCTCGAAATATTGAGATAAAAACTTAAGAACAGCTATGAAGACTCTTTCATTCTCTAAGCTGAGAAGGCATTGCAGTGAGAGCTGAACTAAATCTGGACATGACGGTGCTGATGTGAGGAACTGCAAAAACAACTCAGCACTGCATTGCATCAGTACTGGGACCAGTATCACAGCCCTTGTGTGGGCTCTGCCCAGCTCAGCCACAGCAGATCCTGGCATCCCACCCCTGCAGACAGAGGCAACTGCATTTACGGCTGCTCCAAGGCAGCTCTGATGTTGTGCGTTGAGGTTTGAACGTCCTTAAAATTACTTCATTAATTAGACAGAGCCAAAAAGGCACCCCAAACCTGTCAGTCAGTCCTGTAATTTTATTTTTTTAATCAATGAGCCATATCTAATGATGTTTGAAAAAGATGCAGGAATCCTGGCCTACCTGAGCTCAGGTGTTATTATTTTCCACAGAAGGCTGCCTGAATATCCTGTGAAGCCCCTGGCAGACGCTGTTTCCTCCATGTGCCAGTGCTTAGGCTGGGCACAGAGCCCCACAAGGCTTGAACACTTTGCCCAGTTTGAGCAGGAGGTGAAAGACCAAGGGCAGATGCTTACAGGGATCCAGGAGGTCCATGGGCTACCTGAGCCACTGCCACCCATGGCAGCTTGTTCTCCTTCCTGACTCGAGCTTTAAAACCAGTTCAACTCAGAACTGGAATGAAAAAAATTCCTTAAGTGGCAAACTTGCATTGTACTTTCAACTGGTTTCAGACAAACAGATAAATTGATGCTCTGACCTTTCTCAGGCGTGTGAGACAGTGATTTCCTTCCCCTTTAAATGCCATTAAGTGGATGTGACATTCAGTCAAGATCTTATTGACAAGTGAATATTCCCCTCGCAATCACCAATCCCGGCTACTCAGCTGCCGTGCTGACCAGGGATGATGACAACCAGAGCTGCTGAACCACTCCACGTGCATTTAACTCCTGAATAAACCCACTATTTCACCTTCTACATTCCAGCTGTATCATAAATCTGCTCCTTTCCTTCGTCACCTTTAAAAAGCACCGATACTCAATATTGGGTTTTAGAGGAAATTTCCATCCTTGTGCTGCACTCGCTCATTAATTATTTACCAACACCTCCCAAACACAGCAGCATTGATTGCAAATTTGTAATTAAGGCTGACTTGTATTTTTCACTTAGAGCAGATGTTCATATCCTTTGTGTCCCCCCCATCTCATAGCACCAATCCTCTGAATATTTTAAGATTTTACTGGAATATTCAACAATTAGTTCAATTTGCGGGTGCTGCCTTGAGCATGGCTGTTTCTTAGCTGCCTGATTTCAGGAATGGATCAACACAGACTCCAATATCAATGTTTCACTGAGCAAAACACAGTTGATTTTAAGTTGGCATTGTTTCCACTGATGGCTGTTATTATCTGCTGTGTAGAAGCTTCCCTAACCCATCACTGGTTCTCTAGAGATGATACCACAGAAAGATAAAAGGCCAGAGGGTAATTATACAGCTTTTCATTTCCACTGATCTCAAAGCATTGAGTAAAACACAAAAATGCCTCCCACACACACCAGTCAGCTTCAATGCTAAAGATTTACCTGGCAAACAGAGAAAGGATTGAGGTTTCAGAAATAAATTTACCTGGTAAATAGAGAAAACATTAAGGTTTTTTTCAAGGGCTAAAATTAGAAAGCCTGTTTTTATCATCTGAAATATTTTGCTTTTTGCAGCCATCTTGTTAACTTGGCTGTAGAGGGACCTGATAAACGACAGAAGTCCCTCCAGGAGTACAGATAAACCTGGAAATAAAACCAGCGTTGAGATGGCCAAGATTGCACGTAGAATCATTCAGGTTGTGAAATTCCTCCAAGATCATCCAGCCCAACCACCAACCAAGCACTGTAGTCCACCCCTGAGCCCTGTCCCTTCCAGGGCTTGTGACTCCACCACCTGCCTGGGCAGCCTTTTCCAAGGCCTGGCCACGCTCCCAGTGAAGAGATTTTGCCCAGCATCCAACCCGAACCTCCCCTGGCACAACCTGAGGCTGTTCCCCATCACCTGTTCCCTGGGGGAAGACCCTGAATCCCACCTGGCTCCACCCTCCTGGCAGGGGCTTGAAGAGAGCGAGAAGGTCCCCTCTCCAGCCCCCGCTGAGTCTCCTTTTCTCCAGACATATTTCCCCAGCCTGCAGATAAAGCTTGTTAAATTTCCGACCTAAAAATCTTTATTTCTGACTTTATTCTGACTTTCAAACCAGAAAGAAAGGTCCAAACACTCGAAGCTCCTCAGACAAGAACGGTGTTTGAGGGTTTTTCCCTGTTTTATCCATCACACTGGTTACACAGAGCCCAAACTTGCTCACCCACAGCTGCACAGCCGCTGTTGTGCCAACAGGGAAAAAAGCAGCTCCTGTTGGCAAACGCAGCGGATGAGAGCTGAGTCAAAGCTGGCTCTGGCATAGGGAGGGGCCTTTTCCCAGGTCGGGTTGTGATTCACACTCCCCTCAGGAAGCCAGCACAGCAGAGCAGCAGCCAGGCCGGCTGTGGCAGCGAGAGGGGGATGTGAGCCCGGGCACACGCGGGAGATGCGCGCCCACCCTCTCAGCACATCCCCCCAGCCCGTCCCGGCCTCTTACCCTGTAATGGGCAGAACCTTTTCTGCCTCAGCCACTCAGATGTCACTCAGACCTTACACACCTGCTCCTCTGCAACTCACAGGGACTGAAATGAAGTGGTCTTAGAGAAGGGAAGGAAAAAACTCAACGAGAATATTCCATCCTTCCAAAGTGACAAAACTCAATAAGATTTGCAACAAGGAATCGCAAGACTCTAATTTTTTTATATGACTTCTATCACTGGGATACCTGCAGGGAACAATCAATAGAAGACTGTTGCTCTTTTGTGATTACATTACCATATGGAGAATTTTTTCCTAGGTTTAAAGAGGATTTCTCCTGATGAGCTTTTGAGCAGAGTACTGGGCATCTCTGTCTTTGACAAGAAAAAGGACAAACCGAGTTATCTAAAATACTATGTGCCTGATTTTTATTACCTGATGTCTCATTTGTTCCCTTCTAAATCCAAGGCAGGAGTACATTTGTAAAGTCTCTCCAGGAGGACCAGAAGCTTGGATTGAAGAGTGCTTGGTTTTGATTGGAAAATAAAGCACAGATTTATTCCAGACCGTTGTTACTCCCTTTAAAAACAATGTCTGTTACAAGGCTATGACTTTCATCAAGCCAAATATGTTTTTACAAGTGATACACAGAACTAGGAAAAAAACTGAATTAGAAGTCAACATTAGGGTCAGATAAAGAAGAAAAATTAAATTCCAAACTAGCAAAATTCCAAATCATCAGCTGGAAAAGTACAGATTTGCTCGCAATATTTTGATTTCTTCTTTCTTTGTGGAACAACTAGAAATACTGAAAATGCTGGGTTGGATTTTCTCTTTCATTCATGGGTCTTTCTCAAACTTGATCAACAAATTTAGATTTGGTATTAGAGAGCATCAACTTCTTTACTACTTAGGCAACAGCAGGGAAGAGGAGAGTGAAAAAATAAATAACACCCATGAAATACTGACATTTAAAGAAAAAAGTGAGACGTCCAGTTGTTCATTGATTTTTCTTGCAGTTATATGAAATAATCAAGTGAATTAAGCCCCTCAAAAGACCTGGAAGGCAAAATGTGTGTCTGGGGGGAAGGTACCCAACAGCACCAACCCCCCTGTTCAGTGTCCCCTCTCCCTGACCTGAGGAGATTCCAGCTGCTACAACCGAAGCAGGAAATTTCCAGAAGCATTCGACTTAAGAATTCTCAGCACCTGTGAATGTAACACCCAGAACATAGACACAACTCTCTGCTTTCAGAAGAGAAAAAGATCATCTCCAATTTTCCCAGCTCTGTTCTTTAAAAGATGAGGTTTGGCAGTGCTCAGAACGCTGTGTGCTGCAAATCAGGTACGAAATGATCACACAAATGCTGACTCTGGTAACATCATCCCCACCTTCTCCCTCACGTGCCCTGTGCTGACAGACGGATTTAGATCCCCACCAGCAAATCCCATTTGAATTTCCAATCAGATGCAGTGCCAAAGTTCCTGCGGTTTTACTGTGGAGCATTCAAGCAGCTCTAATGTTATGTGTGCTTCAGACGTTTTTAGGGAGAAAGATGGAGTGAAAATAATGAAATTAAATACTTTGCTGCAGCTCTGAGCTGGATGTTTGAACAGGCTCCAAAATGTCAAGGGCTTTGTCTTGTCTGAAAGTAGGAAAAAGTCTTTTAAATAAACCCTGGAACTATGCAGCTCACATATATCCTCCACCCGAAACAGGAAAACGAATTTATACTGAAATAGTCTCCGAAAGTTACAAGGCTCAGAGCTGTCTGGTCAGAAAGTTTTACGACCGAATATTCCAGTGTCAGCCTTGGATGGGAGGCACCACCATGGCCAAGGGGGAGCAGCGTCTGCTGGGCTCAAGGAGTTGGGTAAATCAGGATGTGCTGTGCTCGGGGTGCTTCTCCACCCACAGATGGGGTGTTTTACCCCCAGCCTCTGAATATTTGTGGCTCTAGGTGCAGCTGCCACCTTGTCTGCACCCTCTCACCCTAAAACCTCTCAGAATTTCACCTCCTGGGTTTTATTCAGGCTGCAAAGAGGAGATGCCACTCAAAGTGCAAGCTGTTTTGTGTTAAACACCTGGGCAGTGTGAAACAGGTGTGGTGTAGCACTGCTGACCCTGCACTGGACCTCAGGACCTGAAACCTGTGATAATTCAATGAACTGTGGGAGGTTTGGGGGAGCTGTGAATGTGGGTTTCTCACATCTTGAGCAGCTGTGAGTGAATTATTGCAACAGCACAGGAAAGGATGGAGACGCACATCCCAAATAACAGCACCCAGAGGGCAATACCTCATGGAAATAAAGAGTATTTGTTCCCAGCACAGGTTACATTTCCAAACATCCTGTATTCAGGGCATTGCTGCAAAAGCAAGAGTGGAAATCTCTCTGAGGAGAATAGCAGAACCTGGCTTTACGTGTCATTCAACAAATACCACCCCTGCTGCCTTCCCTGGCACCCCACTGCTGGTGTTCCCATAACAACAGAGGAGATGCTCCACCGACCTCGCTGCTCACGAACTGCCCAAGCAGCAAAGGGGATCCAGAGCCACTAAAATTTTTCCAGAATGTCCAAGGACCAGATTCTTACCCAAAAACTCAGTCTCAGTCCTGAAATACACCTGCAATAACATTCATCTTCATCCAATATCCATTGAAGAGGTTTTTATGTAAATGAAAACAAAAGGTGATAAAAGTCTAACAAAAAATTTGGGTCCAAAGCTGAAGAAATAGAAAATCCAGGCTGAAAAATATCCAAACGTTAAAATATCTCTCTTTTTTTAGCCCTCAATTTCCCCTGAATCATGGTGTGTTTTACATATGGAATTCAATCAAGAACTCTTACAACTCTCTACATAATTTTCTGTATGGAATAACCCAATGAAGCTTCAAGCACTGGACAGAGAAACATAAATCATGGCATACAGGATGAGCTGTAGCAGTGAGACATCACTGCTAAAACAATGCAGGATATTTGTAAAATAAATACAAACAGAAGAAAACCTATTTGTTAAGTTAACTGGAAATTCAGCGAGGAATTGGCTTGGAGAAACTTGCTCTTCCATAAAGAATTGACATTTCTTCCAAGGGCTGATATATATGCCTCGACATAAGGTCTGTCCAAATTGGTCATATGCCCACAGGCTGTGGAGTTAATTATGGATAAGTTCACTTAATTATTCATCCATTTATTAACCATGACAGCCCCAGAAAATAAGACAAACACCCTTCTTCAAACACATCACTCTCCACCATAACACAACAGCCCTGGAAACTCTTTCCTCATCACAGACCTATTTCTGCAAGGAAATTACGGCACCACAGGTGACACTTGAAAAACATTTCACAGCCCACACAGAAACAGACCCTGAGGGCAGCATCTTACAGTGGACACTCCTCTTTCCACGTAGGAAAATAAATGGAAGGAGACATTAATCAGCCTAACAACCCCCTCTGATGCCTTGAATTTTAACTTCTATATTTTTCAGATCCTGTCGTACTTAGCGTGTGTAACTCTGAAGTGCTTTGTAACCTGTTAGCTGCTCTCTCAGATTATGACAGACAAAACAACCCTCTCCAGTCCTGCTCTCCAAGGACACTTGGGCAGTCCTGGGCCCAGAATGTGTAAACCAACGTCTAAACAAAGGCGGGGCAAGCTGGGGAGAATTACATCAGGAGCTAAAGTTTTAATTGGTGAATTTATATTAATATGCTAATGGACCAAAACCTGTAATTGTGACAAGAACTCGTGACTGGTTGTCCGTCTTGGGGCCCATCTTGGGGTCCATTTTGGGGTCCATCTTGGGGCCCATCTTGGGTCTGGTAGCCCAGGGTGTGCTCCCCCAGGCGTGCCTTGGAAGGGCTTCAAATAAATATTCACTTTTATTCTCTTACTCCTGTCCAGCCTCTGTTTCCAGGTAGCCGATTCAGGCACCACCTCCAGCACTCAGGGACTCCAGGAGCAAAGGTTGTAACAAGAGGGATTTCCACAATGCCAACCCTTCCACATTTTCACTGCAGTCTGTCAGCAGGACAGGTTCACAGGCTGTTGTGGTCCCTCCCCACGGGAATGTGGCACCTCACCAGTGACCTTTCAGCTGCCTGCACTCTGATGAGCTGTTCTTGGCACAGGAGCCAGGGCAGGGCTGTCACGTCTGGGGGACAGGACTGGACAGGTCTGGCTAAACTATTAAGCCACAAAAAAATCATCATTGAGATGATGCCTCAGACTACTGAAGGTTTAGACTTGCAAAGGGGGGGAAAAAATGGTGACATAAGCATAAAATGGCACATGGAGCTTATTTCCTAATAAGAAATGTCATCACTCATTTTCAGGCTGTTTGTGGAGAGAGCTGAGCCTGGAGAGGGGCGCCTATGGTGGCAAGAAAAAACCCAGCAGGTCAGAGAAGCTCCAGCTGATCCCAGCTCTGCTCTCAGGCTGATCCCACCTGATCCCACTGAAAGCTGGAGAGGGATGTTTTCCAAGGGCTTGGGGGGACAGGCCAAGGGAGAATGGCTTCAAACTGACAGAGGGCAGGGTTAGATGGGATATTGGGAGAAATTCTTCCCTGTGAGGGTGGGGAGACTCTGGCACAGGTTGCCCTGAGAATTTGATTTACATCTAATCCGGCCTATTTGATAAACCAAATGCTGCTGCTTGTAATCATCAGATCACATTAAATCAGCCCAATTACCCTGAAACGAACCTGAATCTGTGCAGATTAGCCAGCCTGAACCGGCTATCATCTCACGGAATTTGACTGCAGCCCAGGATCTGCCCCATCGAGCTTTGGGATGCCAGGAGCTACCAGCGATAACTGGGCTGAGAGCTGCACGGTGGGTGAGGAGGGATGGAGGGACGACAGGAGGCATGGAGGGACGACAGGCGGGATGGAGGGACGACAGGCGGGGTAACCTGAAGCCCAGAACAGCCTCATTCCACACCACAAGTGAGGGAGAGCCAGCAGCAGCTCGTACTGGGAGCAGGTTGCCAGCGGTAAGAGCCCGGGACACGGGAGCGGGGGGAGCCCCGCTCTTGCCCTGCCCTGCCCTGGGGTTTGATGCATCACGGACGCTTCGGCACCCGTAAACTGCGGCGGACTGGAGTGGGGCTGGCAGGGAGCTCGGCTTTGCGGCGTACTCTGCCTCCCTCTCCTGGCCTGCTCCCGGGGATTCCATGAATCAACCACTCCTGCTGCAAAGCGAGAGCGGCACGAGCAGCACCGGGACATTTGTGCGTTTGAGGTGCCCAAACCCCGTAGATGAAGAGTGGAACCCTGGAAACCCTCCCCAGCTCCAGACCCTGTCCTGGGGCTGCCAAACCCACGCTTATCATGGGCCAACAAAAGGAAAGAGAAATAGCCCAGCCAAAACACCCCTCATCCCCCTTCAGAACGTGGGGTACCAGAGCCCAGCAATTTCTACTCAGCTTTTCTTAAAAGAAACGATCACGGCCTCACTCTCTCATAAATCATTTTAGATTCATTACAAAACACCTTCCCCAAGGGAAAGGAGGGGGGGAAAGGCATCTAAGCCATGGTTCCCTAATTCAATCAATATGAATGAAAGCAGCAAACCTCGTGTGGAACATTACCCAGCTCAATGAGAGTTGAGCATAACAAAATCCCTCTCTCCACCGGGAAAACACAACTTTCCTGAAGCACAGGCAAAGAGCACTGGGCATTCCCAGGTAACTGGGGCCAGCTGGGATAGAAAAGCTGAAAGGGAAGGGGGGGAAAAGTCAAAAAACAACTAAACCCCCTGTTCTACTCCCAAGGCAAAGCAGCAGCCCCAGCCTGCTTTTGGGTATTATGTGGATAAGGCTAAATATGTGATTAATGCTTGGCAATAGTCATAGCTGGAATACAGTAAAATGCTAAGATCAATAGGATAATTAGCATTAGGTGTAATTAGATCCACACAGTTGGATTCCGGGGAAGATAATTCGTATTTTAAACTTTCCTGTGTGCGTTTTTCCATCAAAGCTGGAGATTATGTTGACTTTGTTTTTTCCCCCACATGGTGAACATTAAAATATGAAATGGTCGGAAGACCCTCACAAAACACTGGCACGAATTCCATCCATCTCTGATTCTAATGAGTATAAAATTTTAACTAAAATGCTGAACTTCATGGGAAAAAAAAAAAAAAAGAATCTCTCTTCTGAAATGCTTTCCTTGGGGTTCCTACATGAGTATAATAAATCTTGATAGGAGTTAATCCCATTTAAACAACTGTGAATATTAAATTACCCTTCAAGTTTATTTACAGTTTGCCTTGAAGATAGAAGCTTTGTTTTTATCTGCAAAGGCAGCATTTTGCTGTGTACAGGAAACAAACCCCACCTTATAAATTTGTGTAGCTGGCATTTATCATTTGATGTGTTTGCTGCACTTAACACATTATTTACTAAGACTCTGAAATTTGAGAAGGGGGAAACAAGAAAATGTCAGCTTTCAATTAAGAAATTGAATTAAGAAATAGAGGACATGCAGAAACAAGAATCCAATAAGTCTTTTTCCTACCTTTTTTTGTTTTAAAGCAACAAATTCAGCTAGGGCTGCCCATCCCCAGCCTGAGAAATCCATAGGAATTTGTGATGGATCATTATTTCTCATGTCAGTGTGTTATTGGCATCTTAAGCACACAGCAAACTGATAGATAAGCTGGTGAAAATCAAACTGCTCTCAGGTCTGCAGGAGACCACTGGAAACCTGCTCCTCAAGCTGAAGAAAAAAAAAAACTTAAAAAGGAAAGAAAAATGAAAAAAACATGGGGGGAAAAAAAAGGCGTGGAAAGAAAAACACATTTTATATTTCTTGAAGAATATTTGTGCTCTCTCTCAGAATATATTCTGAGAAACAAATTTTTTTTGTTGCCCAAAACTTTTTACTTAAAACCAGGTGCTTGATGGGAAGTCAGGATCCAGGCAGGAGCAATTTTCCCACAGCACGAGACTCCCAGGCAGCAGCCACCGGGGGTCAGCACCACGGCACAAAGAATTCATATTATAAACACCAGCTTTTCTAGAAAACCACAATTATTCAGTCTGTGGGAATTGGTCACAGCCATGTATGGGTTGGTGCAGAGCTGTCCAAGGGAGGGGCTGGATTATTTAGTGACAATTTTAGCAGTCGTGGATAGAGCTGGTTTTTGAGAGTCCTTTGCCATCCTTCTCTCCCCACGTGTGATAAACAGAGGAAGATGCTCCAACCCTTTACAGCCATAAAAAATGACATCTTAATTTACCCTGTTTGACTCAGAACTGGAGTCTTCCCAGACTTTTCAGATGCTGGGAAACATTGATAAATAGTGAATTTATGTACTCAGAGCTGGGTGGTGCCACGGCCAGGTCACTCTTAATATTTCCAATACATTTAAGGGAACTGAGGCACCTTTCCACCACCCTGCCCCTGACCCCCCCAGGGTCCCAGTCCAGGCAGGAAAAATCAGACCCTTGTTTAAGTCCTGCACTCTCCCAGCTGAGCACACAGTGATTATGGAATCCCAGAATGATTTGTGTCCAAAGGGACCTTAAAGCCCATCCCATTCCAGCCCTCCACGGGCAGGGACACCTTCCCCTGCCCTGGGTGCCCTGAGTCCCATCCAACCCAGCCTTGGACACTTCCAGGGATGGGGCAGCCACAGCTCCTCTGGGCCTCAGCAGCCTCACAGGGGAGAATTCCTTCAGTTTATCCATTCTCGCCCCCCTCCTGGCACTCTGAAGCCGTTATCCCTGTCCTGGCACTCCCTGTCCTGGCACAAAGCCCCTCTCCAGCCTTCCCGTGGGTGTCCTTGCACCATCACCCACAAAATCCTCAGGGCTGTTCCTGGCAAACCTGAGGATGACCTGTTGTGTTCTGCAGCCCCTGGCAGCAGTTTTTATCTTTGTTTCGGCACCTGCAAACCCAAGCTCATCGTAAGCCCCTCTGTAAGAGAACCTGAGCAGCTCAAACAAGGGACAGGGACCGTTTTTGTCCAGGCTGAGAGATGCTGCAGGGAGAACGAAGCTTCATTTTGCTCAAACTCATAGCATCAGGTGCCTTTTGTTTTGCCAAACCTTAACAGACACACTCTGAATTCCTTGAATTTAACGTATTTACTTTCTTAGCCCTTTAGTGAGGGCAGAACTTCCAGCCCCTTCATGAGTGCCAGTGGGTACCAAGGACACAGAATATAACAAACCATAATTGCATTGCTCAAGTAATCGGGCGAGCAGGAAAAAAGGAATAGTGGAAATAGAAATCAATTGAATTCCCTGGGACTTGCTCTGCCCAGAGGAGGCAGCACAGCTCAGCTGGCAGAGCTCTGGCTGCTGTGCTGGGAGCCCTTCCCAAGGTGCTGCTAGGATCAAGCTTTACAGGATAATATTGCAGGAATGCAATGTTCCCCATCTGCAACACATCTGCCACGAGACACTGCAGGGTCTTTCTCTTCTGCAGAATAAAATCCACCCATTTTTCCTCTCCCAGCCTGTTTTCTCATTACCAGAGCTTTGATGATGCTACATTTCATTTCAGAACTAATGGAATCAAACGTATTTCCCATTCAAGCATAGTTTTCCCACGTTTGAATTTCATATAATGTATTTCATTCCAAGCCAAGATAACATATGGATATTTTGAGGGTATCATATTCCAGGTCTTCAGGAATGTTTAATTTTGGAAGGGCTCACATGGTTTTTATTCCATCATTACAGCAATTGCATTAGCCAGGAGGATAAAGCACAAGGGCAGGAACCTCAGCCTTGTTCAGCTGATTTACCAATTAAATTCATGATGGCCTGGATATGTTCTAGTAAAATACTTTCATTATTTCATATCAGAATTTAGGAAAAATATCCATTTATACGATTCTCAAAAATCCCCACCTGCTATAAAAGAGGATAAAGCCAGAGCAAAGCCAAACACTTTGCTTCATGTCTTTCATCCCCTTTTCCTTTCTAATAATGCATGGCCATTCAAATTGCCTCTAAGACCTACAAAAAAAGAATAATAACTAATTCCTGTTTGTAGCTACAAGTCTAATCATGCACATGTTTTCAGTTCATTATTTTGGTGTCATAAAAACACGAGGGTTGCCATTGCAAGGAATTATTACATCCATATACTTTGCTATGAGCATTAACTGACAAAACCAAATTAGTCCACCAGGAGGGCAGATGAGCACTGCCCATAATTGAATCAGGAGTAAATCAGCTCACAAGTGCTTTGTACACAGATGCCGTAATAATGGAGTCTGACTGTTGAGATGACAGGCAACAATTTATATTTAATTTATGTGAAAAAGATTGTTCAATATTTTCTCCGTTTTCTGTTGTCGGTTTGGGGTTTTTTTGGTCAGATACTTGGTGGCACACAGCTTTTCCTTGTTGTTTTAGGAATAACCCCCTCCTGCTGTGCATTATATAAATATCTGTAGGTACATATACATAATTCTACACTTAATAGTACATCCATGGTCCCCCCTTAGTGGCTGCTCTGTGCTGGGCTGGTTTTAAACACGTTAATCACAGCTACAGGGGCCAAGGGGCTCTCCCAGAATGAGGTGACAGAGGAGCTGCCTGGCCATGGAGGGCGTGGGATGTTGATCCACAGCATGGGGCACCTCAGCTCCCAAGTCCAGGGTGCTACTCTGGGGAGTAAAGCACCAGATCCATCAAGGAAATGGGAATTCAGCTCCAGTCTAAGGCCAGCTTTTACCATCTCTGCAATACCCACATTCCTCACATCCTCATTTTTGGAAAACACTGTTTTCTTCTCTTCTCTTCCAAGCAGGTACAGTCCATCACCCTCAGGACACCAGTTACTCTTTGGCAATCAGAAACACCCAAGCTCTGCTGTAAGAGATCCCTGGCCCATGTTCTCAGCCAGGCACTGCAATTCCCAGGAGCTTTTCCAGCCTGAAATAAATCAAAGCAGGAAATCCTCTCAGAGATAACAAAACTTCCATCCTGTTACACCCCACTTTGCTCACTGAAACGTGGCCCGCATGGTTCTCTCAAGTACCTCATATTGATATTTATAAAGCAGTAGCAAGTCCTTGTCTGTGGTGCCCCTGTCCTTCAGGTCCCAAAGAATCTCCCCAAGCAAACGACAACAGCACAATGTTTGTGAGATTAAAAGGAGAACATTGTAGAGCACTAAAAGCTGTAGACAGCAAGTGGACTCCAGCCACTGTTTTCCTCCTGGGAGCAGAGTCCTACCTAATGAAGTGAAAAGAGGGAGATAAATGTCACTTCATTTTATCCCTAATAACAGCTCATTCCACTGGGTAGAAAAGAAAAATATTAGTGATCTTCCCATTTCATTTCTGTGGACCCCGAATCTATTCAGCTCAGGCAGGAGCACATCACCTGTCAAGGAGGATTTTTACTCATTGCTTTTCTGGAAAGAGGTAAATGATGTTTCCTCCTAGTACTGGAGCTGGCCCTGGAGAGAATCAAATTATCCTGTTCTCCTCTAAAACACAAAACTCCAGGGGTTTCTGAAGCAGTTTGATACTGATACATTTCTTGTCATCTCAGAAAAACAGGTTTGGTTTTGACAAAAATGACACCTCTGTCTACACCAACACACACCAGGTGATTCAGCCTGGCAGTATCGTGCACAGAAAGTTGGCAAAAGGGGTTTTTTCCCTTTAGAAAAAAGGATTTTTTTTCTACACATTCTCAGGCACCACAGTGGTGGGCACAGATTTATGTGATTGCTTTCAAGCTGTTGAAGTCTGAAAACACCAGCACATAAACCCAGGCCACAGCTCCGCTTGAGGAACAGAAGCCTTCCAGAGTAGACAAATTTAGTAAAAGGAAAAACCCCAACATTTCTACCCCTGCCACGAAACCTGACAAAACAAACTAGCTGTCAATTTTGTAATGCTGCAGACAGTAATTTTCTCTTCCAGGTGTCTGCAGGGCTGGCCAGCAGCACAGCAGCCTCGGCTGCCTGCACTGTAGTGACAGGGCAAGGAGTAATGGGTTCAAGCTCAAAAGGAGAAATTTAGGTCAAATACATGGAGGAAATTCTTTCCTGTAAAGGGTGGGGAGGCCCTGGCACAGGGTGCCCAGAGAAGCTGTGGCTGCCCCTGGATCCCTGGCAGTGCCATGGCAGGGGGTGGGATGAGAGGAGCTTTAAGGTCTCACCCAACCCAAACCATTCCATGAGTCCATGGCCAATCATCACGAGTCAGCGATGCCTCGGCTCAGCAGGGCAGTGGTTCCCCACCCAGGATGACCAGACTCTCTGGGATCACCAAATTCATCTCACTTCACCCACCTGATACCTGCTCCAGTTTCTTATTTTCCCAAAACTAGTTAATCTAACCCAAGGCACAATAATTAAGCCAGGCTGCTGCAATCATGTTTGAAAACATCTCTGGCATCCACACCCCCCCTCTTCTCCTGGGAGAGCAAATGAAACAGCTTGTTACCATGAAAGATTTATTACAGACTAATGCACGTAGGAAAGCTGATGCTCCAAGTGCCAGGGAACACATTCCCAGCCCTGACTCCGTGTGGCCTCAAACCAACTGATCCAAGCAAGTTTTACGCTGACTGTTTTCTGTTGTCATCCACGGGAGACAAGAAGAGCTGTCACTAAAGGTTTGCTCAGATGCTCTGGGAGCTGGAGCCTGAGCTCACACAGTGTTGTAATTCAGGAACCCCAACAGCAGGAATAACCGTGGTTTTGGGATTAATCCATCCCTGGAAGTGCCCAAGGCCAGGTTGGACAGGGCTTGGAGCAAGCTGGGATAGAGGAAGGTGTTCTGCCCATGGCAGGGGGTGAGAACGAGATGGGTTTTAAGGTCCCTTCCAGCCCAAACCAGTCTGAGATTCTGTGCCACCTCCCTCAGTCCCTCAGGCACTGCTAAACTCAGCTTTTGGGAAGAGGGTAAAACTGCATCACGTCTGCTCTGCCTCGGCTCCAGGTAAAGGGTTTGAAACCAGATCCTGTTTGGTTGCTCCTCAATTAAATAATGGGAAAATGCACAAGGGACTAAAGGGCAAAAAATACGAGAGCACAGATGGTAAATGTTCTTCTCATCCTCGGTTTGGAAGGATAGAGGTTTCCTTCTACATCTTATCAGGGGCTGAAATTTTCCCATAAATCACTTTTCCCCGATCTAACACCCATCAGATTTGAACTCTGCTTCAAGGAGCCCAACTCCTGAGCAAACCTTCACCCAAGTCAGGGGGCACAGAGCAGATATTTTCAAAATACTCTTCTATCTGTTTAAAAACCATATTCAAGCACCAGATGAAGGAATTCTATGTTGCATATTCCACGCTTTGTTTGCAAAACAAAACCTTTGCAAAAGATGCCAGAACAGGTGAGATTCCAGGGATTTCATACTGCATGACAAATATTTGCTTAGGTAATGCCACACCAAGCTCACCTCACATTCCCCTTGAGAGGAGCTGGATCAAGAGCTAAACTGCAAGTCTAGGGGGGAAAGGCAAAAGCTTTGAGGGATGTGACATTAATTTCCATAGAAGAACTCCTAAGAATTTTGTATCATGTCCTTAATCTTCTACTGGTGGGGGTAGCCAAACCAAACTCACATCCACCTGGAAAGCAGCCACCAGAGTGGAATACAGAATGCATGTAATGGATAATACATGTGTAATGGAAAGATAATATAGAAGAGATTCACTGCAAAATCCAAAGGACTGGATGATTTTCAAATTACTTTGTTGTTCATTCTGGTCACATCTTGAATCAAGTTCCTTATTTCATAACCAATGGAAAATTAACTGGCAAGATATGAAGAAAAAGTATTGGTAGCCTAACAAATCAGCAGCATCTGAGAGCCAAGGAATTGATGGAAAATGAAAATCGATCTAATGGCGCAGTGAGTCAGAGAATAATGCATGGCAGTAAGTCCAGAAAACTGCTTTATGCCAAACAAATTTCTTGGCATTTGCCCATGTATAAAATAAATGGTTTCTCTACTGAGCCTAATTCTTCATGAGAATGCTCAGCTCTCCTGGAGATCAGGTCTCACTCCATGTATTCAGTATTTCATGGGAGATCAGATGGGAAATACCCTTCAAATTCTTAGTAACCCTCATTTTTAAGTTTTCTAGTGACAATTTTTTTTTGTCAAACTTCTTTTTCTTTTCTAAAATGAACAACTAGAGTCTTTCATTTGGGTATTACCAAATTTATGGCACGGACCCGTGCCAGATTCAAATTTGTGCTTCAAGAAAGAAAGACCCTCCAGCACTGCCTGGCGGGCAGGAATTTCTTCTGGGATCAGAAGATTTCGGATGGGGCTATGAAGCCAGCCTCTTTCCCAATTACTCCTTTTGGAAATCACCAGCCTTGTGGCTGGAAAAGGCAAAACAACACCCACCCTGCATGGCTTGCCAAGGAAACAGAAACCTTATTCCCTGAGTGACCCCAGGCAGGAATCACAGCCCCCCTTTAGGAACTACACTCCCTCTAATGGTGACTCTGACAGATTTTCAGCCATCAGCCAAATTTAATGCCTGCAAGAGCAAGGATTTGCTGCCTTGGGAAACTGGAGATTTGTCAGTGAACTCTCAAAGGAGGGAGCTCAGCCATCCCCTCTGTTCCCTGCACTCAGGGCAAATAAACACCCAGGTGATCACCGGGAACACATCCCAGCAAACAAAGTTATGGAGCTGTAGTAAATTGGTGAGGTAAGGGGCGACAGAGCAAAATGGGAAGGTAGAAAAATAACTTTCCAAAGAGCATCCCATGTGCTGTGCTGGCAAATGCTGCTCCAGAGGTTAAATACAGAGCAAGGGCTCGTGCAAAGGGCAAGCCAGCTCTGTAGCAGGGCTCCCTTGTGCCACCACACTCACAGACTGACACTGTGATTACAGAAATCTCCATAAGCTGTGCATGAATAATCAGCCAATTGTGCAGAATCAGCTGAACAAAACTCCCAACTTTTCAAGTCTTACATCAGTGGGGATGAAGTGCAGCTGGCAAGGGGAAAGTTGACTTCCAAATATTCAGTATTTGGTTTTCAGAGCAAGCTACTGAAGAGCAGCACTGGGAGAAGGGGATGTGTTTGCAGGGGAGCATCACACACCCTCTGGCTTCTCCATCAAGAGCAGATTATGGTACACACAACCTGAAGCACATTTTTCAGGCAGAGCCCAGCTCTTCTCACACCACAGGCAGAAGCTATAAAAACCCCGAGATCGTTGCAGGTGGTACATCAAAGAGTGCTGGCAAGGCTGTGGTCTATCTCAAGCTCAGCAATTCTCCAGGCACAAAATCTGACATTTAATCAAGGGCAGCACCTTTATCATTCAAGCACATCCCAGTGTTATTAAGGAGCCCATATGTCACCAGTGACAGTGATGTGGTACTGGGTGTCTGCAAATCTTTCTTGTGAGATTTGGACTGTTTGGGTCAGAGCTTGGCTCCTCACAGACTGCTGCTGGGGGCAATCACAGGGGCAAGGTCTGGTTTTATGGTTTGTAAAGGCATTTGCAGAGCCCGACTCGACACTGAGACCTTTTGTGGCTCAATCCCAAATGTCAGTTCAGTAGCACAGGACACAAGCAAGGACCCAGAGCTTGGTGTCCCAAACCTGTGTCCACTCCCACTTCCTGAGAGCATCCTTCCTGCCCACAGACACATCACAGACCCTTCAGCTGGAGTTCTGCTTTCAGGAGTGCTGAGTGTGTATTGTCATTGCCATAGGGACAGAAAACTCACAGGAACACACATGATCTACTGAAATCCCTTTGGATGTCATGACATCCATGGCAACCATCCTTACACTGCAACTCACCTCGGACCTGAGGAAACATCTAGAAAATCCTGCCAAGATGATCCACCACAGAGAAGAAAATCTTCTGGTTGACTGACTAAGGTGGGATTCAAAAACCCAGGAGTCCCAGGTTTCCTCTGGGGCATTTCCCTCTAAGAAAGGGAAGGGCAAACAAACCAAACTGAAACTACCACCTGTGTTTTCCCACCTCGTTGGTCTTGCTAATTTGGGAAACAAACTGCTCAGCCAGAGCCAGGGTTTTCTCCTACATCTCTTCTTTGGGTAACACCTGACACAAAGGATCCACAGCCTTTGGACTGATCCCAGGACATGTAATAGGAAAGTTTATGCCAAATCCTCTTGAAGATCTGCCTGACATTTTCTTGGAGGCAGCAGCATGATCTCAAGCTCGATTAGCTGAGTAGCAGTCAGCTAATTAGTCACCTAATGACTCATCCTCCCAGCTCTACCTGTGAAAGTATGAGAGGCAGAGCAGAAGTCCCACAGAGACCTGCAGGAAACTAATACATAATGTTTTTAATGTCACTACAGAAGTAGAAACATACAATCCAAACATCATTAGCTACAGAACAGGCTAATAGAAGAGAGACACACGAGAAGGAAGAAGAAGGGGACACTTTGCAGGACAAGTTTGCCAAGGTACCTGCACCAGCGCAAACAGTAATAAGAAAGTACCAGTAGATCTCAGTAAAACAAGCCCTAAAAATTCAGAGCAAGAGTTGTTATGACAGCACTGCAGAAACCCAGGTTTCACCACTGTTCTAAGTAAATAAACACATCCTTCCTCAGAGCTACCTGTCAGCAGGGATAGGAAAATAGGAGGAAATGTAAAATCTCTTATCCAATCTCATAAACTTGGGTGAGCAGGTGTGAAGGAGGATGTGAGTGCACAGCTCTGGGGCACTTCATAGACTGGTGCTTCAGAGCACCTGTGAGGAGCAAGAGGCAAACATGGAAAATTTGGGATTAATCATGTTACACACCTCCTACTTAACAGCCAAAGGGCACAGATAAGAAATAACCAGGCCCATCTGTAGAGAGTTAGAAATACATTAAAACACCTGGGAAAAGGAACAGAGCTTCCAGGTGCTATAGTAACACAAACAGCCAGGAAAAGCCATGGAAAAAAACCACTTTGTCCTTCACAGACCTGAATACCAAAGCAGAGATCCACATGCTGCAGCAATCGCCCTCCAAAGCAGCAAATCAACCTCCACTTTGAATGTCATTGTTTTGAAATGCAAAAATCACTGCACGTTTGGTTCACACCCAAACAGTAACTCCCACCATCAGGGAAAGAGCAGCTGGTTCCAGTCCATGGTAACCCAAACCCACAGAGCCATCCCAACCCTTGCTCCTGTTTGCAAATAACTGGACACAAAGCTTTTGGGTGGTTTCAGGGGTGGTCGAGGCAGGTGTGCAAATGCAAAAAGGGTCACCCCCATTTTCCCTTTGGAAAACACCAGATTTTCGGGAAGAACTTGGGAAACAGAACAGGAAAGGGACAGCAAGGACACTGCAAACCAGGAGGTGGGGTGTAGGATGACAAGGTGGTGCCTGTGCACGTCCCTCTCTTACCTGCTTCCATGAGCTGGCACTGCTGACCAAAAACTTGGGAGAAGGTAACGGGCCCTGCAGCGGGGCTGGAGGTCACCGGAGGGGAGTCCATGGCTTCCCTACAGTCCCGAGTGTTCGTCATGGAGCAGAGCCCAGAGCTCCGAGACCTCCTGCCCCCCGCAGATCCTCAGCAGGCAGGAGGGGACACCCAGGGAGGAACGGTGGTGCCTCTTCCTGAGATGCCAGGATGCTCTTCTCCCTTTTTTCAAGGGGGAGGATCAGCACTCATGTTTCCAGCTGAGCGTCATCAGTATTTTCATTGAGAAAGCCAAAGGTCTGTGCCTCTCCCAGGAGGTTCTCGCGCGTCCTGGGCAGGTCTGGTGGCTTCAGGCGCAAATCAGCGCCAGGCACTGAGGATTGGCCCCTTCTGGGGTATCTGTCGTGGTCACAGCAAAGTCACGAGGCTCTTCTCCTGAGATACTCAAACCCAGCGGCTACACTGTCCGTGAGCTCGGACACATCTCCTGCAGAAGCACGGGAGTTTTCCCACGCCGGGATGCGGAGCCTCCGTCCTTCCAGCGCACCCTTCCAGCACCGGGGCTG
Source organism: Picathartes gymnocephalus (assembly GCA_013390045.1). Taxonomy (NCBI): domain Eukaryota; kingdom Metazoa; phylum Chordata; class Aves; order Passeriformes; family Picathartidae; genus Picathartes; species Picathartes gymnocephalus. The sequence continues at coordinate 211,080 of WEKY01000673.1, forward strand.
CCGGGCACCGGGAGATGCTTCCCCGCCCCTGGCGGGGAGTGGGGCCCGAGCTGCCCCTCAGGAGCTCTCCAGCGGGTGCAGCTGCGGGCGGGACCGGCCGGGCTGGGCTCCGGGGGCTCCCGGCATCGCCCCCCGCCGCTTGTCCCTTCCCTACAGCCCGCTCCCCCCTTCCCCGCGGCACACCGGCGAGGGGGAGGAGACTGGAGCCACGTTAAGCAACATCCTCTGCCCTGCTGCAGTGGCTGCCCGGCCCTCCTCCCTCTGCCCGCATGCAGCGGCTGCTCCCGGAGCGCTTCTGGAGGCGCTCGGCAGTGCTAACTCGGGCAGGGAACAAGGAGCCGCCTGCCTTAACCCTCTCCCGGCTGCCTCAACCGCCCCCCGCCCGCCGGGATGCTCCAGGGAAAGGGGGAAAGACGCGAGCACTGGCTCCCAAACCTGCCCGCGGTGCCCATGCTCCGCATCCCGCAGGGATGCCTGGCTGGAATTCCTTCAGTGTAAGCACCAGCCAGGGCTGTTTCCAGGGAAAAGGGGCCAAGAGTTAACTCCCAGCAAAGTCTGACAGTGCTGATTCATCTTTATTTGAAAAACTCCCTCTGCCAATGCAAAGGATGCCGACTCCGGGAGCTCTGCATAAATTTGTTCTCCGTGAGTCATCGGAGCTTTTTTTGGGAAGTCTGCTGGGAAGAAACGTTACCGCATGGCTAGGACAACACACTGTGACCTAGGGGGAAATTAGAAACTGTCAGGTTACAGCAGCAGAACGCCCAGGGCAGAGAATGAGAGGTACCTGCAGCTACAACCAAGCCCGGGGGAGACAGGACGATGATCTCAGCCCCTCCCTGCAGCCAAAGGAGGCAGAGAGAGGCCGAGGAACCCCTGGAAAATTCCAAGCAGCAGGAATTGGAGTCATTGAGGTCTCGTGGTCTGTGCTGCAGCAGCCCAGCTCCTGGGGCAGCATCGCTGCACGGGGCGAGCACCGAGCCGGGAGCTGTCCACAAAATCCCAGCTGGGTCGGTTTAATGTGTATCTACTCCCTCAGGTACCACATCAACTTAAGGAAGAAATATTTTACAGTGTGGGTGGAGAAGCCCTGGGACAGGTTGCCCAGAGAAGCTGTGGCTGCTCCATCCCTGTAAACATCCAAGGTCAGGCTGGATGGGGCTCTGAGCAATCTCAAGAAATTCGAGATGTCCCTGCTCGTGGCAGGAGGCTGGACTAGATGCTCTTTAAAGCATCCTTTAACTGGTCTAGGATTCTATGATTTATATTATTTTCGGCTCAGATTATCTTTGGCAGAGTCCAAAAAACAAACAAACCAGAAACTACATTGCATGTTTATTCCACTAAAGACAGAGGAACAATCTCTGCCCTCATATGAACAAGAGATTCAACTTGACCTTCTTGTCTATCACATGGAGGAAAGCAAAACTTGGGCCATTTGTTCCATATGTTTTCAACATTCAGGAATTTATTCCTATGGCTGGTTTCTTCCTCCCTAACTGTGTCTATTGCTCTGTCTGACTATGTCCCAGGAAATCCTCCCCAGAGCTGTTTGGTAACTTGTCTGCAGAATCCACTGCAGAGCTGCAGCCAGCTCTGAAATATTAAAGCATAACTTAGGGGGAAAAAAAAAAAAAGTAAGAGGCTACCTGCGAATCCTTTTCCTCTATTTCCTTAGCAAAACTTTTCCAACTTCAAGATGTCAAGAGTTTTAGTGTTGCAGATGAACCCACAGATGTATTTTTCTTTCTCCCCAATTCCATTATGCATTAGGAGAGTGCATTGGAGAACCTTAACCAATAAAACAACCCAGTAATCTTAGAAAACCTGTCCTCTGCAGGTGCTAAGGGCTTCGTCAGTGGAGGGAGGGGCACTCTGGGGATGAGAGGGAATAAAGTGGGGAATTGTTAAGGGCTGTTTGCTGCTCGATTTGCAGAGGGTTTTCTGGAGGAGCCCCTGTGGGGCTCCGTGTCCAGCCCAGCGCAGCGGTCACACAGCACAGGAGGCCACACTCCATTTCACACCACTGCTCACAGCTTCCTGCCTTTGCCTCCAGCCAGTCCACATCCCTGAACACCAGAGAGCAAGAGAAAAAGCCCTCTTGTTTGGGCTGGTCTGAGAGTTGTGTCCCTGCTCAGCATCTACTACCTTCTCTCCTGGTGATGCTGGGAGCAGATCCAGAGCAGAGCAGCTCACCAGTGCTTTCCCCTCACTCTGGACACACTCCAAGGGATGCTCAGCTGAGCTCAGTGCATTTTGCTCCTAAGAAATGACCCTCTCTGAGGTACAGAAATGACATTTTCCACCTCACTGCAGCTCACCTGAATTTTCCTCACAGCTGACACCTGTGTTGCTGTGCCCAGTCCCACACAAGATCCAATGCCAGATTTCCTCCTCTGGGCTTCTGTGCTTACCACAACACCCTGATATCTATTTAGCATGTACACGGTTCCTTAAGGTTCCCCCAGTTCTGCTGGTGCCATAGTGAACTCCATCAGCTGCAGCAACTCCCCTGCACAGAAAATAACTACTAACAGAACATGTTAACTGGCTCGAAGCTTCTCTTTCTAGGTGAAAAGGAAATAAATGAGTGTTAGGAATAATGTCAATAATGTGCCCCTTGTTAATATGCTGGAGCTCAATTTGGAGGAGCTGTGTTTGCACACAGTGAATGAAATCTGTGCATTCACTGCCCTGGAGGTGTGGGAGGAAGATGAAAGGAGAGGGATGTCAACTGCAACCTCTCAGTGAGAGGTTTTTCTGCAAAGGACTCCACTGCTGGAGCCAGATTTGCTCACGAGCAGATTTACCCAGATGCAGCAACACAAGCAGCTTAAAAACACCACAGCTGAGTTACCATCAAACCATCAAATGCCAGGAAAAGTTCATCGAATGCACCTTTACCAGCCCTTGGCCCAGAATGACTGCTGAGAGATCTCCCCAAGTCATTTCAGGAGGCTGTAGCAGTTCGTTTTCTCCCCTCTGATGATCAAAGGCCCCAAAATGCAAAGGGAGAGGCTCAGTGCACCTCCAGAGCCCAGCCCATGCTGGCAGCAGCACAGGAGCAGCTCACATCGGGACAGAAAAACCTTGGAAAGTGCAGCTCAGTGGAGATCTGCTTCTCTTCCATATCCAATTATCCCTCTGAACAGACAACAATGTGCCACAGGAAAATGCATGAAAGAGAGGGAAGAAACTCGGCCAAACTCATTACATCATGAGAACAGACGTTTCATTACTGTGGTGCTTCACAGCTCTAGAAATACCCTGTGCAAGAAATGGGGTTATTCACAACAATATTCTTTGCAGCAAAGGATTTGGGAATGGGGGAGGGCTCAGGAAAGAACATTCAGAAATTATCCTTAATGAGATGTCATCAGCTACGAATGGTAGCAAGTGAGAACTCATTTCTTCTGTCAGAAATCAGCATTTCACTGGTGCAAGGCAGAGACTCTGGGAGGAAAAATAACACGCAAGGATTTTTGCATTTTCTTCCAGCACAGCACTGTCACAAGGAGGGCTGGTGGAATCTCTGGCTGGGTGCATGGGGATGTATGGATGTGATTATTCCTCCTCAGACCACACCACTGACATCAGCTCTGGGAGGTTTCTGCAATTCTGATGCCCGTGTCATGCAAGGCAAATGAAGTTTTGTAGAACTCACTTTGAAGAAAAGCACTTAAGGTTTGGCATCAGAGGCAGCAATTAAACACATTTTGGCCTTCCTTCAGATTACATCTCCAGCAGCTCTTGGCTGGAAGACAATTTTTTGTGGTAGAGTTTTATTATTCCCAAAAAAAAAAAAAAAAAAAAATTTAAAAGGCACAGATGAAAATGACATAAGTGGCACAGAAAGAAAAAGCCCTAAAGGACTTAGAGAATATTTTGGGTAGTTTATCAAAAGTAAGGCTTTAGTATGGCTTAATTAGTATATAAATATCCTTTAGAAAAGAAATACCAACTCTGAAAATACTCTAATCAGTTGGTGCTGGGCACAAAGAGAAACTGAACTCAGATACAGAATCTACTAGGACAGAGTACTACAGGAAATAGTTTGGATATTTCATTTGAAGGTCAAATTAAGAAGCATTCCTGAATCAATACACCCCAGGTAAACCTGAATCACTGCACGTCATAGAGGAATCCAAGAAGGAAGTTCAGGGAGTCTGTCAGTTTTGTCCGTCACTCCAGCTGTAGGAAAATTGTGCAGATGGCAAGAAGTGAGTTTAATATTGAGCAATATGTTTTATAGTACAGATTTTCTGATGCAATGCCTGTATATTCCCCAGAGCTTCAGCTGGAGGAGTGGAGAGGCCCAGAGGAGCTGACTTTGGGCAAGAAAATGAGCCTGGAGTTAATATCCCCTCACCCTGCTCCTCACACAGCCACTGACACTGGCACGCAAGGACAAAAGGACTAACAGGAAACCAACCCTGCAAAGGGCTGCTGAAGCCAAGGTGACCCACAACTTAGCAGAGCAGTACAAAAGGACGGGGGGTGGCCCTATTTGCATTATCTCACACCTGAGGTGACACGTCCGGAGCTGCTCTTTAACAGCTCCCCCTTCTTCTTCCAAGGCAGCTGCAAAGCCAGGTATGAGCAAAACGCAGCCCAGCCTGAAACTGTCCCTACCCCCAGCACCTGCCAGTGCCCCTGCCCTTCCTCCCTGGGGGATAAGTGATGGCTGTCCGGGACCAGCAGGGCAGAAGGGGCTCTGCTGTCCCTTCCAGGAGCGTTCATCCCTGCGCCACAGGAGATGTCCCTCGCAGCAGGAGGCTCTGCACTATTCCTGTCGGTGCCCGTGGGGCCGGAGCATCTCTGGTGTGTCACAGCACTGCAGCAGCTTCTGAGCAATGACCTTGGGTGGGTGCGAGCCCGGGGAAAGGCTCAAAGGCTCCACTGCTCACAGCCCAGGAAGATGTTACTCAGCAGTGCTGGATGTGCAGCGCTATTTCTGCCGCTCTCCCGCAGCGCCTCAGATGAGCTCAGGCAGGATGGACTCGTGTCCTCCGTGTCCACTCTGAGCACGCACAGTTCTCTATGTCCCATCGCCTTGGAAGAGCATTTACAATCGGCACTGGCACCGAGGACCGAAACAGCCCCCTGGCTTTGCTAACTGGGACTTTGGGACGGGATCCAGCCACCGGCAGTGCCGTGCTGTCTGCATCCTTCTGCCGGCACCACACGCACAGAGCTGAACAGCCTTCAGGCAGCAGCTTCAACGTGAGAAAGTCATCCTCCTTCTCCGGTTCTGGATGTAGCCTTCTCCCAAAAAAGCCACAGCTCTTATAAAAAGGAGTCATTAGTGCTGCTTCATGTGGCAGCACAGACAGAAGAATGGAGGCATGTAGCTATTTAAAGAATATTTCAGAATTACAGAATGACAGTTCAGCATAATCGGATCCCTTCAAATTTACCTGAAACTGGGTGGCATTTACTGAAAGCCAAGCAGGCTGTGACACTGCCAGAGGAGCCTGGCTGCCTGTCAGGCTGCTGCAGGCACTGATGGGCGACAGTGACAACAGTGGCTTTTCTCTAACAGATCAGATTTATAATGCATAAGGAACCTTCAGATTCTCTGGGGTGAAAGAGCCATTTTTAGCCTACGAGAAATTAATATTAATATATATTATTCAGCTGTTCCCAAACCTATTTATTGTACCTGCTGTTATTTTTAAGGAATGTGGCTGGATTAATGCACCCATGACTGTGGCTGCCCATCACCCTCAATGATTCCCTTACAGGGTTTTAAACTGAAGGAGGGTCCATTTAGGGTAGATTTGAAGAAGGTTTTTACAATGAAGTTGGTGAGGCCCTGGCACAGGGTGCCCAGAGAAGCTGTGGCTGCCCCTGGAACCCTGGAAGTGTCCCAGGCCAGGCTGGACGGGGCTTGGAGCACTCCAGGATAGTGGAAATTGCTCCTGCCTGAGGCAGGGGGGGAATGGGATGAGCTTTAAGGTCCCTCCAGCCCAAACCATTTTGGGATTCTGTGGAAAGTGCCAAGTCCCACGGCCCTGCAGAGAGCACAAAGTGCCTCGATGTGCTGTGATGGCACACAGCGTACGAAACAGGGACCACTCCTGGGAAGGAAAACCACCTCTCACTGCATGCCCTGCCTGAACATTTCCCTCCTGACTGAGGAGAGCAGCCTTGAGGTTCCACAATGCTGACACCCCTCAGCAGGAGGTTTGCATTTGGATGGAGAGGCCACACTGCAAAGGGCTCACGTGCTGCTTCTCCAAGCGTGCAGATCTCGGGTGGAGCTGTCGGGAGAATCCCTGTCTGTGTGCACGGAAATTGTCAGAGCATCTCCTTCCTCCTCTCCTGCCACCCACCAGGAAAACTCCAAACCATTCAGCTGGTTCAGAGCTAGAATGTGCTCAATCTCCATTTTTAAGACCTCCTTGGCTGAAATAACAATAAATATTTCCATAATGTTGTTTTCCATATTAATTTATTGTTGTTCTTTCTCTTTACATGGCAGACAGACAACAGAGCTTTCGGTCTTCCAGAGCAATGTTCAGAACCCGAACACCAACTGGGTCCCACCACCTCTCCACAGTTTATTTTTAATAAACTTCTCTGTATCAGCACTGCCATGAGAGCACTGCAGAGCTGCCAGTGTCGTCCTTGCAAATTCTACATGCAAAACCTGAGCTCTGTCCCCACGCTCTCCTTGAATTTTCACAAGAACTTGTGATATTAGACAAGGGCAAAATTTCAAGTTTCATCAGCAGGCACGGGGGAGGTTAAAAATTTGCTGCAAAACTGTGAAATTCTGCCTTGGGAAAAAAATGGCATACTTTTCCTGAACTCACTGTGAATGAAATCTCCTTACTGGTCCAGAGAAATGACACCATTTTGAACTGATGCTTTTTTTCTGCAATAAAAAAATCACCCCCTGCCCCCCCCCACCTCCCTCCCAGAAAAACTGCATTTCTTATCTGAGGAAAAATGATGAAGTCTGGTGCAACCATGGGTTATTTCTTGTCAGTGGTGTGGATATTTTTCTGCTTCAGCTTAGACTGTAATGGACCCTTCAAACAGACCAGTACAATATAAAGCTGTGGGCTGTGGTCTCTTGGTTGAGTCACACATTATAAAACTTTAAAAACAGATCATTTATAACCAGGGACATAAAGACGTGCTTTTAAAATTGTAAATACATATTTACAGGCTTGTGTGATAAACCCGAATTTCTTGGGGAAAAACCTTCCTGTATCACAACAATGTACACACTTCTCTCCTTGAATCTTTCCGTTTTTATAGTTGATAACACTCATAAAAAGGCAGCAAAAATAAATTGCACAGAAGTGACCTCTAGTAACCTCACTGGGTGCCTTAAAGGCACTAAACTGGGCAGCATCCATGCCAGAACTCTGTACTTGATTTAACTGACTGGAAGTTGAGTGGGCCTGAGGAGAACGGCCTGTTTAAAGCACTATTTGGGTTATATGGCAAGAAAACTCTTCCTCAGCAACAATGCTCAAGTGACTAGTGATAATTTATACACTAACTGTGATCTTTGACAAGTTGTCCTACAAAACCTCATTGGGAAAATCAATCATAATCAATCAATCAATCACCAATAATACTGGTGCTTTAAATCAGAGTATATTGGATTTATTAGCACTGTATAGCCATTTTTCATGTGATCTAGGTACTCTCCAGACACACAGGAAGAGCATTTCTGTTTGAAAGAACAGGGTTTACCATACTAATACTACATGATGAGAGGAAGGACAAAATGTGGGGAAAAAATAAAAAGAAAACATGCAAAACCAAAGTGAGACAAACTGACCAGAGAGCTGCGTGTGCACACCAGCTGCTTGGACACAGACATAAGGCCAGAAAACTTACTTTTTTGTGCTACTTGACCAAAATTTACCAAGCTGCCTAGCAGACCTGGATACTCACTTCCAACTAGTTTGAATGACTAATGAGAATCTCAGCCTTCCAAGGCTGCTGTGAAAAATCCCAAACTTCGCTTCCAATTAGTACATCTATTTCAAGAGGAGATTATTGCTAGCAAAAAACTCCAAAGGGGACAAATCCTAGAGATTCTCTACCCCAGGAATGAGACAGAGCAGCCAGCAATGTCACGAGCATCTCGGTGGTCTCACAGTCTTGGACTGGAAGCATCTCTTCCAACATGGAAGGGGATGCAGCTTTTTACAGCTCATCCAGTTCTCAGCCTCTCAGCTTTCCCCCAATCCACAATTGCACATAGAAAGCCTCCAAGAGGGGTTTATCCAAAAAATCTGTAGTGAGATAATACAAGATCCTGAAAACCTTTTCTTCCATCTCAAACAACACACATGGAAAACATTGTTATGGTGAAAAATGTTTCTTCTTTAAAAGTTTTCGTATTCATTTTGAATAACTTGATTTTGATCAAAACTATACAAAATTAACTGTTTTCAGCTATTCCATACATATATATTTTTATCTGTTGTATATATATATATATCTATATATGAAGACATATATATATAAAATTGATCCTTTTTTTGACTTTTTCAGGGTGGTGGGAAGGAGTATCAACCGGGCACTTGTTTTTTCTTAACTAACGTGTGCATACACAGATCTGTGCTTATCTGTGTGGAGTGCAAAGTCAAGGACAGGAATAAATTGACTGAAACAAGAAGGAAATAGGACAATCAACCCCTTTGGGCTCCTTAAAAAAATCCAAACCTGGATGCTACTTTAGCAGGGATCCTGGAAAATCATGTGTTGGCAGAAGGAACCCTTCACTTCACAGGTAAACTGGGCAGAACTTCTGCCCAGGACTGGCAGATGATGCACCTGGGTGTGACTTGCCATTTTGGGGGCAAGAAAGAGGTAAGAGACCTTTCTGCACTGCATTTTACCAGCTGACCTGTGTGTTTCTGGAATTCACCTTTGCTGGCTGTTCTCGTGGATGGCCTCTGGACAGGGCCCCTGAAAACAAACACATGTCTAGAGGTACAAACACAGGTGCTCTGTTTAAGGACAAATGTTGTATTTAAGGACAAGTCTGGCCTGACACTGCACAGCAACACCCATGCTGTCCCTAAATAAATAAATCCTGACTCTAAACAGTACCAGACTGGCAATACAAGTTATGGCAGCTTTCGAGAAATGGATGCTGGGCTATCAGTGCATTCCCCAGAGATCATATAACAGGTGATCTTCCCAAGAAACAGGGGTCCTGATGCACCTCAAAAGCAACAGCATTTTCCCCTTAAAGCTAATGGTACAAAGTCAAGAAACTGTGGTACCCACAGACTTCACATGTGGAAACCTCAGGAAAACCCCCCACTCCCTTCAGTGTTTTTTTGTGGGATGCCCAGTTCTTTACCCGTTAGGATGTAAAGCAGAAACTAAAAAGATGTAACAGTCTTTTCAGAATTTAATTGCATAGTATGTTAAACCCTCTGTGTTCTCCCAGAAAGGGGAGACTCATCCAGACTCCTCCACCCTCTGAGCACGGGTACTTTGCCTGCAGATGCCTGAGCACTTCTCCATGCTGTTCTCCATGCTGGCACATGGGCTCCACACACTGGCTGACCCCGAGGCCACCCCGTCCTCAGCATCCACAGTTCATCACTCTCTGGGGAAGGCAGGAGCCTGCTCTGTGCTCCCTCCCTTGGAAGGAAGGGTGAGATGACAGAAGCACATCATCACTTCCAGCAGCAGAAACCACTGTCCCTGTTGTCTGCTGAGGAACCCATCTCACCTCATCTGAGCAATGCAGGAGAGGAAAATGCTTGAGGATTACTTCACCTCACCTTTTCCAGTCAGGAGTTTCTGGTACCTGAAAATACACAGAGAGTTGCATTTAATCAGAAATAGTTTAAGGAGTCACAGTTCCATGTTCCATGGAGCTGGAAGCAGGACAAGTCATTCAGCAACCACTGTACAGGGAAGAGACACTCACGATTTAATTTAGCATGGATTTCCCACAACTAAATCGTCTGTGCCACAGCTAGGGATATTAACATTTCATTAGCAACCAGTCCCATTATTCAGGAGATAGCAAACCTCAGAATTTTACTAACTATTCCCTCAAATGTTGTTTTTTGAATGGTTTTAAGAAAGAATAAACTTCAGGCTGCAGTGTCGATTTTGCTGGCACTCATTCTCACCTTTACCTTTACACGTGTTAAGTATCCTGTTCCTTAGCTGTTACATCAGTATAAAGGAGATTATTATCTGCAAGTTAATGGTGGGGAAATGAAGGAGCAGAAAACAGTGTCTTGTTTAAACCAACAGAAAATCAACTCAGCCTCAGCAATACATGGGGCTGGGTCATTAATTTGCCCAAGTCCATAGTGCTTCATTACAGAGTTTATCTCACCACTACCCCAACTAAGATTTTTGCATGTTATCACAGCATTGCAATTTGCATTGTAATGCTGGTCTTTGAGCTTGTGCTGTGCCACCAAAGCAGCCAGTGAAATGCACATTCTCAGATATACAGTTCTTTGGACAGTTAATATTTATTCAGTGTTCACCCATTCAGCCTAAAATATCCCAAAGCACTTGGTGCACTATTACAATTGGATACAAACACCACTCCTTCCAAGACAGGGATAAAACCCATCCTTACAAAAACCATCACCATCATCAAGCTCCCCAGGATCCAGAGGAGCAACACCTCAGGTCCTAAAAGATCATGGACAAAACTCTCCTTAAACCTTCCATGAGGGGTAAAGGGCTGACTGCCCTAATGTGACCGATAGGTAAGGCTTTATGAAGGGAAGGCATTTAATATGGCTTTGGCCTCTTACTTAGGCTAAATAGAAGGGAACTGTGGGAGAGTAACTCAGCTAGAAAAGGGGCAGAGACATGTGAGAGAGGTGCTGCGTGACATCCACATCGTCATTGATTGACTTGGGCTTGTTGTGCCTTAAAACAGGGTTAAATAACCAGCTAATTGGTTAAAAAGGCTGGGTTTTTGGCAATAAAGAGCATTCCTTTCCACCTGCCTGGGGTCCCCACGTTGCTCATTATCACAACACCCTAACACATCCTTTTGATCCACAGTATGTAAGTATTCATGACTAGAGAAGACCTTATCCCTTTGGAATTGGTACGTCACGTATTTCAAGAGGAGATTATTGCTAGCAGAAAGCTCCAAAGCTAACAAATCCTAGAGACTCTCCACCCCAGGAATGAGACAGAGCAACCAGCAACAGCGCAAGCATCTCAGTGGTCTCACAGCCTTGGACTGGAAGCATCACTTCCAACATGGAAGGGGATGTAGCATTTTTATGGCTCATCCAGTTCTCAGCACCTCAGCCTTCCCCCAAACCACAGCTGCACCAGTTACAAGACCAATGACACTGTGGGGTTTCTGAGGCTTGGCTCATAAATCTCCAAAGTGCCTTGCACACCTTGCCCACGGAAACACGGAAGGGTTTGTGAGCACAGGAGAAGGGATCTCTGTGCACCCTCCCACGGCTGTGTGGCTGTACCTGGTTTGGTCAGACATGCCCAGGGTCTATTCCTTGAAGAAATGGGATGTGGTGGAGCTGGATTTCTTGCACTGCCTGGAGCTGGGGTTATGCGAGGAGGAGGAGGGACATCTAGAGGCCATGCGGAGCCTGTAACTGTGCAAAAAGGCAGAAGAGCATCAGGGACCGGGCACAAACAAAACCAGAGACGTGTTTTAGTAAGCTATGAGAAAAGAAAACGACATTCCACCCACACTGCAAGTACCAAGAGCCACTTCTGAAGGCAAGAGGGTTTTTTTGCCTTGTTCTGAACTTACCTCGTGATTTTATTCAAGCAGGAAACAGATAATGTCAGCTGGAAGCAGCGTCCAGGCTCCCATCCCACATCCCAGACTGTCCAACCGGGACAGACAAACCCACAGTTACATCAGAAACTAGAAGAGTCATGGTCTATTCTCTCAGGAGAGTCCTTATCAGGTTTTAAACCAGATATTTATGGAAAAGGAATTTTACTTTAGCAGTACCTATACCACATCTGGTCATTTCTCCCCAGGTCAAAGTCAGCAGAACTCTTCTGTCCCTATTACGCTGACAGGCGCGACAAGGACACGCACAGGTCACGACAGTGCCTTTACTGCACTTCGAATTTTAAACTAAGAGTCCCAAAGTGAAAATGAAAATCAGAGATTTTTACTGTAAAATTTTAATTTTATGCCTCAGTTGACTGTGATTTCAAGAAGAAGGACTCGAAGCAGGGGAAGTCCAACTGCTTCTGCCCTGTTCTAGACATACAACCTCAGTTCAAATTTATACCCAAGCTAAACTTCCTTACACTAAAAGATTCCAAAAAATCCCCTATTTGTTTTTAAATTCAGCGCCTTTTGCTATCATGCACAAACTTGTCTGCTTTCCCTCACACCTGTGCACCCCCACAGGTAATTTCATACCTTCCTTCTCAAGGCAGATTCTTCCAAATTCTGACTAAACCCAACCACTTATGTTCTTCCAAGGGAACATCTTCTAAAATATCATTTTCTTACACAGCAACACATCTAAAAAAAGTTAAAAGCCAGGTTTCTCTCCAGGTTATTTTTAGAGTTCAATACACACCCTTTAAAGGAGATTTCAGTTTGTCCTTACATACAATGTAACTGAAAGATAGACATAAAGAAGTGCAAAACTTTCCATTACAACAGAGAACCAAAACCACAGTAATTTTGAAAAGTAGGCAATTCAATTATTTTCAAATTAAAATTGGTGGTTAAAATTGCCTGCCAAAGGTTTTGTTATTGTTCTATGTCAATCATCCACTCCAGCCTTTGTGAATTCAATCCTAAAACCTTCAGCCAATGTGGAAGAACCAGAAAGTGGTAATGGGGAGGTCAACAAAAGCCAGATTTTTGTTGTTCCATATAAGGACTGTTACCAAGGGAAACAGCAGAATACCCAAAATAAATTTAGTTTGTTTCGCTTCAGATTTTTACTATAACTAGAAGAGGGAAATTTTAGTTTCTTTCTGTTTAGTATGTCTTTATTTAAGTAATGTTTTCTGTCAAAATTTTAATTATGACTTCTTAAAGTTCTTCTATAATTGATGACATCTGTGTGCTCTTGCATGCAGGGAGGCAGGATCTAGATCCTATGGGAAACCTAAAGAAAAAAACGTTAAAAGGCTCAAATCCAAAGAGACAAAATATCAGGGAAAATCTGACCTAGATTTTCAAATGCACACCCTGATCAGACATTAGGAAGAAATTCTTCCTTGTGAGAGTGGCACAGGGTGCCCAGAGAAGCTGTGGCTGCCCCATCCCTGGCAGTGCCCAAGGCCAGGTTGGACGGGGCTTGGAGCACCCTGGGACAGTGGAAGCTGTCCCTGCCCATGGCAGGGGGTGGAAAGAGATGGGTTTTAAGCTCCCTTCCAACCCAGACTACTCCGGAATTTTACTGTCTTTCACCCCTAATTTCCTCAAGCTTTAAAGCTAATAGATCATGGCTTGTTATTTGGAAGCTGGAGATTCGAGGAATGAGATAAAAAAGCATTGTTTTTCTAAATAGAAAGTGAAATTGAGTTTCTTATGGACTTCTTAGTGCTGCCTTTCCATAGCGCCCCCAATGAACCACGCTTTAAAACCACAGCCACGTCTGCTCTGCCAAAGCTGTCAGGAATCAGAGCCCTCCTCTGTCCCAGCATTACCCTGGAGTGGATGGATAACTCTCATTTAAGAGCCTGCGTAAAGAAGAGCCGGGATGTCAGGATGATTTTGACAAACTCCCGGGGGTGTGCAAGGGGAGCTGGTCCTGGAGGGGGAGGGGAGCTGAAACTGCCTCCCCCCACCCCTCCGTACTAGGAACAGTGATTGAAATTGCTATTTTTAGCACTGTCACTTTGCACCTGCTTTCACCATCTCAGCGCTGGGTAACTGGAGACAGGCAAAGAAAAGGAATTCTGAGCCACCCTGGGCGATGTTGCTGAGGGATGATTCCACAGGAAGAGTGAAGGGCTGTTTCCAGCCCCAGCCCAGACCAACAGCACAGCCCAGGCTACCTCAGTTCTGCCAGAACCATTGCTGGGGAACAGTCCTAGCCAGAAAAAAATTAATTAAAAAGAAGGAATAATATCAGAAAACATACTCTGCTTGCAAGGAAAAAAGGCCCAGAACCCCAAAGTTAGGTTGCAGGAAGGACATGTCTGCGCAAAGTTTTCTCTGTCAACTAAGCACTTTTAAACCAAACTAAACAGTTTGATAGATGCACCAGCTATTCCATAAAATAAAGTTAGCCCAGAAGTTAAATGAGGCTATTTTTTACACAGAGGCAGGGCCTAAAGCCCTCTCTCACAACTGAGAGCATACCCAAACTAAGAGATAAATCACCAAATTTGGTGAGACTCGCTACAATAAAAATACGCTAAATCCCAGCTCCTCAAGTTTTCCATCCCCAGATCTGAAAGTGTTTTGTAGTGTGAGTCAGTACCATAATCCCAGTTTCTCAGATCCAGAACGGAGTCAGGTGGAAAGGGATTTGCCAAGGTCACCTGGAAAATCTGCAGCCTTAAAGCAGAGGACTGAACAAAGGCAAAAAGTTCCCTCACCACCTGGCATTACTATTACAGGTTAAACTGTCTCCCAAACACTTAAGTATTTGTCCAAACCAAGTTCCTACTTCCATACACCTTCCCAGGCCCCTGAACCTTGCCATGAGCAGCGCACACAAAGTCATAGGCCAGGAAAAAAGCAAAATCATGGCACACCCCATTCCCTCAGACATTCCCAAAATGCATTTGGTATTTTTTATTCAAATTAGCTTGTCTTCTATCACACTTGTGCAATTAACATTCTCCTGGGTTGCTAGTTTAACTCTCTAGAAAGGTACCAGACGAATAAGCCATGGTATTTGAGGGAATGAAGGCTGGAGTGATCCAACGTGGCTGCCAGTACCACCAGGGAAATTCAGTGAACAAAGTCATAGAAGTCCGTGGTAAAAATTCAAGTGATTTAGGTTCACATTTTTACCTCAAATAAATTATTGTTGTTTCTTTTGCCTTTTTTTTTTTCCCCTGCAAGGATTATACATCTACACTCCTAAAATATGCCCAAGGATATGCTCACACATATGCCCAAGGAAATTTCACACACACACACATATTCCACATTATGTCTAACAATAAGCATGCCAGCAACATATTCTATGAAGGGTTTCCTACTCTTAAGTAAAAGAATAACTAAGCTGACAGAAATCATTGACTGACTAGGGAAAGAAATAACAGAAATGTGGATGTTTAAGCCCAAATTCTTAGTTTTGCAGAATTAGGCTGAACAATTTCACAGGTCAGAATGGAAGCAGGAGGGTTCAGGGGGTGGATAAATGCCATTTCTGGTGTTTCTGCTCTCAGTGAGATTAAACCACAGTGCTGCTACCCTGGCTGAAATGTACTCTCTGGCAGCAGTATATTGCTTAATGGGAAAAGAAATACACAAAACAAGGACTTGGAAAAAGATCAAAAACATCAACCACTAAGGAAAATGTCTTAGTTTGTCTGTTTTAGTGAAACAAAGCACTTATCAAGACAAAAAGGTTTATGGATAGAATTTTGTTAAAAAGGATGTCTCTCTCTTCTATGGAAAAGTCCTGACTCACTGTAGAGGAAGTGGGGAAGCAGCAGAAAGCAAAAAGGATCATAATGTGTGGATATTTGGAGACTTATGTGTGTTTTTCATGAAAGTAGAGAAAGAGCTGGAGCACATCAGGATTTTATCTTTCCTTCACATGGCGCTAAAGGCCAGAACATGAATGTTATGGTCAGGCCTTTCATTAATCTAAACTGGAAAAACCTGTTACTGAGATCCCTTGCATTCTTGACTTCCAAGAAGACACCTAACAGCACTCTCCAGCCACAGTGCTTCAAAGAACTTAATCCTTTAAAGCAGCATTGCTACCCCACAGGAACTCAAAAATTGCTTTGTTTCACATGTGCTCTACAGTTTGTTTCTTCATTGCTGCCTCAGTTCCACTCCCAGTGGATCACGAGGAACTCTGGTGATGAACACCAAACCACCAGAGAGAACTGCTAGAAAAAAATCTCACACCATGCCTGCAGCTCACCTGGGGGACTCTCAAATTCATATCAACACCATTTTACTTAAACAGAACTACATTTTCAAAAGCAACCAGTGACCTAAATAGCCACTTGAGAAGGAATTCAGCACTGAGATGGCTTCTGAGCTCCTTCAGAAAATCATTTGCCTTGAAGGTACTTCAAGCTGATTACTAGTCACTTAAGAAATCTTGGTGTAGACCTATAAACTTAGATGAACAGTATCATGTCAGCAATTTATCTTCCTGCCCTTTTAAAGCAGCACAGAATATTTTGCAAGCCAAAAGGTGAACAATTTTGGATTAAAAATGGAAGTATTCAAAGTCATCTTCTATACTGTCAGGTAATGCGATTTGCTAAAAAGTTTGTATCTACTGAATCACATTCCTAACAGAATGAGAAAACTTCCATCACACACAGGAACACTGTAGTTGATTTTATTTAGCTTTATACAGAAATGGTGGCACCAAAGGAGTTCAAAAGGATTGCTGGAGGGCAGTAGAACAAGGACTGCCCTCAGTCCTGCACATCTCATTACATAAAAAAGAAAACACAGAAGAAAATGTGCTTTTGATTTGAAAAGGTAGATGAGTGACATAATGGATTTGCCATAATGGAGAATACAACTTCAGGTTCCAGCAGTGGAGTTTGAGTGTGAAACTCTTCAAAGCAGCTCAGTGATGTAAGAATTCACTATTTCTCATCTTCCCACCTCCTTCCACACTGCAATGTTTAGCAGAGATCTCAACACCTAAAGGAAATACTGCGTAAATTGCCCCACTGAGTCATGGTTGGAACATGACTGAGGGCTATACACACACGGTCTGTGGGTGGCAATGAGCCCTCAGATGCCGAGCAGGCAGCGCATCCTCTGCCTTCCCAACAAAATCACTTCCCTGAAAACGTCCTTGCATTTACTTTACCACAGGCATTTAACTTTGCTGAGCAGCACTGCCTGAACTGCAGAAGGAATCACAGACTCATTGAAGTTGGAAAAGACCTCCAAGACCATTGAGTCTGACCTGTGACCCATCCCCACCTTGTCACCCAGCCCAGAGCACTGAGTGCCACGTCCAGGCGTTCCCTGAACACCTCCAGGATGGGGACTCCACCGTGCCCCTGGGCAGCCTCTAACACAGCTTGAGGCCACTTCCTCTTGTCCTGTCCCTTGTTCCCCAGGAGCAGAGCCCAATCCCCACCTGGCTGCACCCTCCTGTCAGGGAGTTGTAGAGACAGACTGTCCCCCCTGAGCCTCCTTTTCTACAGCCTGAGCCCCCCCAGCTCCCTCAGCTGGAATCAAGGCAGGCTTTGCTGAAACAGGCCTAGATATGACATTATTACTCTGACTTTTTGACTGACACAGGGCATTGAGTGGTGCAAGTCTCAATTTCACTGCTCACCTGCTGTGTGTGAGACCACTTTGAATGACTGAATGCTGAGCCTGTACTTCAGAGAAACAGAACATCACCTGTTGAATAACCAAAGCCATTTCTCAAAACCCTCTGGCAGTTTCTGGGAGCTATTTGCCTGTCTCTAGCAATCCAGCTCCTTGGCTAAACACGACTCCAGTAAAAAGCTGGAGCTGAGCCCATAATTTTGCAAATGAAGTCACAAACCACAGTGAATGGAGTGCTATTCCTATTTGCATTTGATATAGAACATTTAGACGTCAAACTCTATGACATCTCCCCAAAGAAAATCATCAGGAACCAAACTAGAATTTTAAGTAAGTCTTGCAATACAAAATGCTGACAAACCAAAGAACCAGAAACACCCCAGCCTTAATCCCCTCGGGCAGCTTCCACCAGGACTGAGGAGCTTGCTGAGCAGGAGGGGCCTGGCTGCATCCCCTGGACTGGCTCTAACACCTAGGACTGAACACAGCTCAGACAGTTGCTGCCACAAGCTGGTTCCCATGCCTTCCAGCAAACTGGAAAATGGAAAACAAAAAAAGGTAAACACAACCTGTCAGATCTTCTGTCTCCACAACCACTCCAACTCCAACATAGCTGTTTTTATTAAACCGATACTCATTTGATCTCACCCAGCATGTCACTGGCTCTCTGTAAACAGGACAAGTTTAATTGTTTCCATTGCCTGTCTGGAATAATTTCAAGACGTGTCAGCACTTTGTGGGCAATGTTACAGCTTTATAGTTGTTTCAGAACATACAGAGGCAGCTATTAAAGTCAGAGAAATTCAATTTTGCAGATGAGATGCAATAGCAATAGTAACTACGAAAGCTGCACATTTCTATTTTGATGAGTCACCTATTAGGACTGAAACTCCTTGGTGATCCTCTCTCATTTGGAGCTGAGATCTCATTTGGAGCTCCATCACCCAGCACTTCCCTGATCACCCGGTGAACACAAGTGAACATCCCAGTGTGGCACATCCTCGGGACTCAGCAGGATTTAATATCACAGCAGAGAAACAGCAAATACAATGGCAGAAAGACTTCTGCCATATTAGGGAATGAGGCTGGTTTACTCACCATCAGTTCACTGCTAGACATGGCTAATAAATCCTTACAAGGTTTCTGAAATACCCAGCCTGCAGCAAGAGCAAACGCCAACTGGTATTTCATTTGTCAGTAAAAGATTTGAAACAATGGATCGAGTTTATGTCCCATCCTCAACAATCTCAAAACTATGAGTTTTCACTTTTTTTCATGTTTCCTTTTTCTTATAAAACAACTAAATACAACACTGTGTATGTAAAATAATGTTTTCCCTTGGGTAAATATAGTAAAACCTAATGAAGACTGAAAACCTTCACTGTGGCTTCCTCCTACCTCCGTAGTGTAACTGCTGTTTTAAGTAGACTAAGGATTCACCTCTTCCATTGTGGTGGAAATCCCAAAGTGCAGTGAATGCAAAAAAGCTCCATGAACAATGTTGGAAACCTCTGCATTATTCAACCAGATCTTCCCCCATCAGTTAAAATTCACAGAAAACATTGTTACGGAGAGAACATGTTCAAGGAATGATATCCTACACAAAAGAAATAAACTGGGAGTTCTTACTAAAAAGTCTTACTCAGACAGAAGCGTTAATTTGAATAGACAACTACATAAAATAGTAACTTACTACTGGATTGGTAGGGAGTGTGTGAAGGAACTGACTGCTGTAATGCTGTTTAGCCTTATCAGTGTTACATTATTCTACCCCAAATGCCACACTAATATAGACAGAGATGCTTCCTGCTCCACTGCAAGAGGCAGAACACACATCTTGGTGGTGGAATACAACATTCCAAAATTCTCAAGAGCCAAAAAAATCTTTGCACGTATTTTTTTTATTGAACTATTGAACAATTTAAAGCATATAAAAATAGAAAACTAGAATATCAGAAAAACAGAAAACTATAGTATCAGAAGTTGAAATAGTGGATGTAATTTTCATTTAAATAGTTTAAATTTATTAGCTGTGTCCATAATTAAAACCTAAAATCCTCAAGCTACGTCATAAGTGGCCCATTGGCATAAATTCATGTCACTGAACCAGGGGGACACAACTGAAGGATGCAAGCACACTTAACTCCTCCTAGATGTACATGGCTTCATTTTTCCTGGCACATCTGCTTTCCGCACAAAAGGCAAGTTTTCCCCAAGTTTTTAAAAAGTTTACTTTATTGGTTATAGAAAATGTGTCATGATAGTTCCATCTAGTTGGTCATTAAGTGCTTGCAACACCACAGACTCGTAGCTCCGACTGGCACTTACAGCACAGGATGGACGGCACGTGGAGGAGGAAAACTCCTCTTCAGTTGCTTACCTGCATTTGCAGCCCTCCAGCAAGGCTACAGAGTTCAAAAGCAAGGACAACCCCACTTTTATGTCAAATTGCAATTTTTAATGTTTTCATTAGAATAGTCTTTATATCACTCTCCAATAGAAGAAAACAACATAACTAACAGCAAACTTTAATACAGGAACATGCTCCAAGATTAACAACCCAAAATGAAATCAAAATGAAATTAATGCAAAATGTAAATCACATATAGTACAATTGAAGTGTCCAAAACAATTTAAATAATTTAAAATATTTTATTTTTTTAAACTTGCTACAAATGTTTTATACAATATTTCAACATAAAGTCCCCATAACAGAAATGTAACAAAATGGGAATGATAGTGAAAGTGAAAGTTAAAGTGGCACAAATTCACCAAACAAGTATTAAACTACAAATTTTAAAGAGGTAGATTACTTTTTAGGAACAAAAAATACAAGGGGTGTCTGTATAAAGAAACTAATCACTTTCCATCCATTCTGTCATTAATTGTGAAAGCTCTATGAACATGTGACAAACAGTATTTCCATAAAAAGCTGTTATGAACAATAGACCAATTCATTGTCTTAAATTAGAGGTGTATAACCTTTTGGAATAATTATATATTTCATTTTCAATATCTGCAGGTCTGCAGCCCTGCTCTAGCCTTCTTATCCATAAAAAGATACACTGCATCCATTATATACCTGGTGTTTAGAAATTCATCACTGCTCTATAAAGTTTTATGTGTCAATAAGAACTTGGAAAATCCATAAAACAACCAAACCAGGATTTTTTGCATTGTATATTGGATGTCTAAAAGACTCAGAAAGTGAGGAGAAGGTGGGAAGGGAATTCTGCTGTGCTAGGTTGGCCTCTACTGACTCATTTAGACAAAAAGCTTTGAGATCTAATACAGGACAAAAATACTTGGAGTGCAGCAATTGTTGGCCCTGAATTTACAGTGACTTCTGGACAGGTCAAAGGAACTGCTTTGCCAAGCACAGAAACTGAACTGCCTGACACCATCCACGAAGGTACAGACAAAATCAACAGCAAAAGATTTGGTTCAGTGAATCCCGCTATTTCTTTTGATGATTTCCTGTGGGGTTTCATTAAGTTTTTAACAGTACCCTTCGCTTTAATCTGAATCATCCTGTGTGTGTCAAGCACAAAGCAAGAAAATCTAGACCTGACACTGAGCACGAGCAAGAAGCCTGCAGACGTTTTATGACTGTGACTAAGCTTCTGCGGGTTTCGCAAGCTTGGATTTCACATCCCTTGGCATAGTGCTTATCCTAAGATGAGCATGCAACAGCTCTACCATGGCATTAAGGGATATTTTTTTGTTTTGTTTTTACAGGAGATTCCTAGAAAATAGAAATTAAAAGAAAAAAAAAAAAAAGAAAACAAAACAAAAACTGAAGATAAATGACAAAACAATTTCTGAACAAGTATGTTTACACAAAAAACTGAAAGGTGAAAAACAAATTGGCAGACAAATATACACAAAGCAAGTCCTGAAAAAATATTAAGATTTCCTGGAAAAAAAATCAAAACCCAACAGTGCCTACATAGAGCAGAATCAAAGTTAAACTGTGTTGATATTAGTGTATGAAGGCAAAAAAATTCTTCATACTATATAACTGATATAAAAAGAAGTTGACTAGACAATTTATGAAAGCTATGTGAGAAACAAAAAGAATTTCCTAGTGTAACTATTCATTAAATCGATAAAGACTCCAAGTAGCCGAAGTAAACCAATGGTATTTGAGCCAGGCAAGGAAACCTTACCCCAGGTCAATTGTTATTTCCCCAAATACTACTAAACAATTCCCATATGCACCCATTTCCAAGTACTTGGTTATTTTCCCTAAGGTCAAATGATTCATTTAGATGGAAAGATGTGGTGTTTTGGCTTCTTATTCTACTGATCTGTTCTGGCATCATTTAAATAGAGTTTCACACATAACTAAGAGAGCAGCTGATGAGAATTAACATGAAGATGTTTATGTCCAAGGGAACAGGCCTGGCAGACATGTCTTGTTCCTAAAAGGCATTTTTACACCATTAGTCTCCAAATTCCAATAACATTTTTCTCCTTCAACACATCCTAATTTGGGTACGGGCTATTTTAAGTCAAATTCCCCTCTAGCACTTGGGAATAATTCTGCTATATTGAACCTTTACAAAGTATTTCCTCACTACCTTCACCTCGGAGATCTTCACTGTAAGACACACAAGCTGTGAACAGTTTGGATTTTGACAATGAACAGATCCTGCTCTACTTGTTCTGAGGGAGGCTACCAGTTCCTCCCCTGCTCCTCCTCTAGCAATGACTTCGATTAAAAAACCTTACCCTTGGCCCTAAATCTGGTGTTAATCACAGCCAGGCACTGCAATTACCAACCCCAAAAGAACTCTTAATTATCCATGAGCTTTGTGAAAGTTCATCGGCAAATCAGACACCTGTTTCCAAGAAAAACAGGGCAGGAGCAAGGTAACAGAGGTTATAAACACTGTGCAAAATACACTATTGATTTGAGAGACTACATGAAGACGTAAGTCGGGACTCAGGCACGTAGATTAAGATTTTTATTTATTTATTGAAGTATTACCCTTTCTTGTGATTAAAATGCTTCTTCTCAAAAAGAAATAGAACTTTAATTATAAAATTTTATAGTGAAACATAAAAGCATGATACTTCTAACAAATTTACATGTTCATGTAACTTTTCTTACATGTGTATTTCCCTTATATTAAGTATTTAATGATCTCAGTTCATATGCACATACATTTTTGAAGTATTTGGTCATGGTTTGTTTCTTTTGTTTCTTTTATATATATATATATATATGTGTGTGTGTGTATATATATATATATATATATATATCTGCAGAGAATGCTTTTTATTACAAACCAAAGCAAGTTATTTTAGTGAGTAAAGAATGCAGTCATGTTTTTTAACTTAGTGAACCACCATAAGTGAATCTAGAATGATTCTGGGCTACCTTAGATGTCAGATATCAAATACAAGGTCAGTGTCTCCAATAACATCAAGTTTAATGGCATTAAGTTTATTTGCACTCAGGTATTGACATTTTTTTTTCCAGAGTTTTCAATTCAGTTTATAATTAAAGACATTCTCTATACAAACCGTGTATTATTTCATGACATGACAAAATGCATCAAGTATGTACATCATACCTCAGCATCAGTGAGCTGCTCATCCATGTTTCAGGAAATGCAATTTTTTTTATTTAAGCATGAGAAATTAAAAAAAAAAGAAAAAAATAAAAAAAAAGACCAAGAAAATTGGCAAAACAGCAAGCAACGTGTCCCTGGGCTGTTTCAACTTCAAATTAAATGCTTACCTGAAATCTTTTAGTTCTTGCTTTGTACTGCTTTCATCTCTTTTGTTTTCCGCTGCATCTGCATTTGCTGCCTGCTGCAGGCTCCGTGTGATCGGTCCTCCAATCCTCTCTCTAGATTTTACACTGAACCTGTCTGCCTTTTTCTTACTCGCCACAGCAGATTTACTTGGCAAAACAGCTTTATTATTCCTTTGTATTCTGACATGCAATTTTCGGGATGCTTTGCTGGAGATTCCAGAAGAATTGTTCTTAGAAACCACCTTCGTTTTTTTCCCATCAACATGGGACATTTTAGACACTCTTACAGGACTAGAGTTCCTCAATGATGAAGATGAATTTGGCTTTTTAGATCGCATGGAAGGTACAAATTTAATGTTTTGTTTGGACTTGAAGGAGGCAGAGGGGAGCTGGAGCTGTGCAGGTCCTGAGGTTCGTGCTCTCGTCTTGCCCAGGTGAGGCTGAGTGCTCTGCATTTTGATTTCTGCATCTGCTGTTCGCCTGCGCTGGTTGCTGCCTTTGTCACTGTTTGCAGGTGAAGAAGCTGCACTTTTTTTGGAAGAATTCTTTTTAGAGGAGGAAGAGATGGGTTTTTTGGGGCAGCTGTATGATGCGTGTTTATTCAAACTCCCAATGTAAGTGAACTCTCTGTTACAGTAGGGGCAGATGTGAGAGTCCGTCTCAGATGGGTTATTTTTCAGTTCTGCCTTCTGCTGGGCAGATTTTTTTTTTTGCAGGATAGCTTTCTGGACAAGTTGGTTTTTCTTTTTCAATGCACTTATTTTTAGTTTATTGGAGGACATTTTGCTAATCTCAACATTGAAATTGAGTCTTTTAGGCTGACCCATTCGTCTGAAGGCGTTCTTCCCAGGCCCAGCAATAACCACCATGCCATTCTTAGGCTGCACTGTCTGTTTGAGGGGTACTGGATTTTTTTTAGGTGTGTATCTCTTTTTATCACTGGCAGATGCACAGGCCAGTATGTGTTTGTGTAACTCAGGCATGTTATCAACACTTTTTCCACATTTCGTGCATCGAATGGCAGTAGTAAAAGTCTGTGGGATATTGTGGGTTGTGAAGTTTGTTGCAGTAACTCCAATACCCATAGGATTACGATGGTGATACTGGAATGGAGGTGGTTTAAAGCTCGGGTAGTGTTGATTGAGGCCCATACGAACATCTGGATCTTTAGATTTCACTCCAGAAGCCATTATCTTTATAGTAGTATAAAGCTCTTCAGAAGAATCATTTAGATCTTCATCTTCCTCCTCTTTCGAAGGTTCCAAAGAATCTTCTGGCAGGCTCTGCATGTGCTCTGCATTCGCCTTACTGGGGTCAGTAAAATTCTGGGGTCTCAAAGTCCCACTTTCAAACTCATGATGTGTGCACTCTTTGTCTGGATGGAGATCCCGCTGATGCTGTTGCAAATTGCACAAAAAAGCAAATTCCTTTTTACACACTGAACAAACGAAGATATTCCCTACTCCATGAAGCAGAAAGCGATGTTCCGACAAGTCTGTTTTATCCCTAAAAAGCTGTACACAGAATTCACATTTGAAGGGCCATTCTTCAGCATGAATGGATAAATGCTTCGTTAGGTCTTTAATGGAAAGAAAAGGTGATTCGCAGACATTGCACACAAAGCTCTTGTTGAACGTTTCCTGCACTACTCCTGATTCACTTGAAGTATGAGGATCATCTCTTGCTTTCTGCTGTTCACTTTCAGCTTCTTCCTGTTTTATTATTGGGAGAGAACTTTCAAGGTTATCAGCAGAGGAAACAACAGAAGAAACTACAGAAAGAGGAGGTGGAGATGGAGATGATGAGGAGGAAGAGGACAAGAAAGAGGAGGAAGAAGAGGAGGAAGACGAGGAAGACAGTGTAGGGGGGCCAGGTGAAGCAGCAGGAATAAGAGGTTCAACAGAAGGGACAGGAGATGGAGAAGGAGAAACCGTAGGTGAAAGAACTGGTAGTGGGGACTGGGTAGTAGTGTTGGAGAGTGGTGAGGGACAGGAGGAAGTGTTAGTGGCACTGGCAGAGACATCTGGAATCGGTAAGGGCACCGTTGGGAGCAGGGGGGGAGGTGAGGTGGCCACTGTTAACACAGGCGGACAGGGCGGCGGGGAGGGGGGGTTGGTGGGCGTTAACAATGGAGGCAGCTGGCACGCGGCAGGTGCAGCAGATGCCTGTGGTGCAGGGGAAGCAGAGGAGCTGAGGGGCTGAGTGTCAGTGGAAGACAATGCTGAGAGAGCGGGATCTGCATCTTGCTCTGCCTGAGACTCCAGGGCCTTGCTGGGGCTGGCGGCGCTGTCCAAGCCTAGCGCGCTGTCTGGGGCTGCATCTGTCCCGTTGTACTCGTTCAGCAGAACCTTCTGCAACATACAAGTGGTGGGTTTCTTCTTCTTAACGCCACTACACATTGGCTGTGTGGAATTTTCTTTGCATTCCCTAATTTCAGCATCGCTGCAAGGCTTCTTATGCACACTTAGATCTAAAACAGATTCCCAGGGAACCTGAGTCTTGCTTTTGACATCAGACCTTTGTTTCACACCACTGGATAAATCCAGTGGCTGCTGGTTGCACACATTGCCAAAAGTCGGAGCTGCTATCCAGTCTTTTGATATTTTATATTCTTCAAAGCAAAGAGGGCTCAAAGTCTCTTTGTCCTCCCTTCCAGTCAAGCTCCAAGCAGGTGAGCTGCTGTGGCTTTCTAACTTTGGCATTTTTGAACTCCGAATATTATCATTCCACACAGTTTTTCCCTCACCTGATTTGACAAAGTCTCGAACCACTGGACTGTGCTGTGGAGAACTGGGAGGAGAGCTGGTCCTTCTTTTAAATCTGCTGGATACTGGAGGCAAAATAGGGGATGATGTAACAGAAGGTCCTATTTTAGGGATTTCATTTGATGGAGTTATCTTCTTATTGTCCTGTGTCTGCAGAAGCTGCTTTAATTTTGATGACAAATAAACCCCTTTTTCTTTATGAAAAGGTAAGCTTTCTGTTGAAATGCTAAGAGGAAGATTTAAAGAACTAGTAGGAGTTATAGGTTCTGAGTCTATTTCAGTTTTTATTTTTGGTACGAGAGGAGGGCTGGCAGTTCTTCTCTTTTTGGATTCACTGCTCCCACTGCTAGAGGGTTCCTTAAGAGGTTCATTTACATGTGTTTGTGTAACCTTTAAATTTGAGGAAATTTCCACTGTGACCGGACTGATTATACAATTCAATCCATACAATTCTGCAGAGTTAGACTCCATCTGAATCACGTCACAATTGCTAGTGCTGCTGTTGGACTGAATTTTACCATCAATGTAGTAATTTAAATTCTCAGAGATATTGCTGGAAATATCCATAAGATAGACATCATCTCCTTCACCTTCCTCTTCTATTTCTGTGCTGGCTATGTACACACTCTGGACTGCTGGGGCTGGCTCTGTCGGGAGCGGTGGTTCTTCGGTAAAGAACCCTTTTCTTCTGACACCTTTGGGAATAAGATGACGCTCGTGAACCCTACGTTGATGCCTCCGCATATTGGTGTGAGTACCAAAAACTTTTTTGCAGTATTTGCATGGATGCAATTCTTTGGGCTCCTTATTTTCCTCAGCAAACGCAGAGTTTGACATTTCCTGTGAAACTTTCTCAGAATCCAAGACAACAGAGTCTTGCACAAGACTGGAAACGTTGAGGTCATCTTTAAGACCATCATCCACAATCACTTGGTTATCAGCAACATTATCCAAGTGTTGTGATGACGTCAGTGTCAGGAATGGTTTCCTTTTCGTCCCGGCCTCGTGGCGTCGCTCGTGCCTGCGCCTGTTGATTTGAGTGCCAAAGGCTTTCCCGCAGTACCGACACTTGAAGGCGTGGCTCAGAGTGGATATATGGATGTGCATGTGGCGCTCAAGTCCCTGCTTTGTTGTAAACTTCCTCTCGCAATGCTGACAGGGAAACATGAATGTTTCCTGAACATCACCGTTGGATTCCCCCTGTGCTTTTGGAATTTTCACCACGAGTTTTTTCTTTGGAGAGCTTTCTGGAGATTCCTCTGACGTACTCTTTTGTTCTTCCAGGGAGTCCAACTTTTCTTCACATATCAAAGGCATTTCAGCATTTTCTTTAGGAATATTGGTGTCTTCTATCTCCTCTTCATCTTCCTCTTCTTCATCCTCCTCTTCATCATCATCTAAATCATCTGATGTGCAGTTTATTCCTTCTCCTTGTTTATCTTCAGTTATCACTTGTGGTTCATTGGTTGGACTGGGGATCATCAGCTTTGGAAGTACATCTTGATTTACCATTTCCTGAATCACAGCTGTTTGTTCCAGAGACAGCACAGCAGAAACAGAAGGCGTTTCATCTTCCTCTTTATGACCTGGAACACAAGGGTGTAATAAAGAAAAGCATGAGATATTTTTACCAATTCAGGGTATGCTACACCTTTCTTCTCCTTTTTCTTCCAGAACAACATATCCAATGTTCCTGACCCAACACAATACCACCACTTATTTACAGGTGCAGATGGATGTTTTCACCTCTGCTTGCAAGTCCTACTTATCTGTTGTCAGGTATATCCATTGCTGAAGAAAATAAGGCCAGGTTGGATGGGGCTCTGAGTAACCTTGTCTAGTGAAAGGTGTCCCTGCCCATGGCAGGGGGTTGGAACAAGATAAGCTTTAAGGTCCCTTCCAACCCAAAATGTTCTGTGACGATTCTAGGAAAACATCTTTGCTGCCAATCCCCACAATTTTGCCTAAGTACGTTATAGAGCAAAAAATCCTTCTCCATTCCTTAGCTGGGCCATAAGACACCTAAACAGTGGTGGACATGTTGTGCAAGCAGCAGGGACAACAGAGGGAAGGAATGGAAGAGTTATGGGTCAAAAGAATTAATACTGTGTTTTTTCCCCCTTGGTAATAACTTTGTTAATTAGCAGTAAGTAATGACCATGTAACTACGCTCCAAAGACACTGTATAGAAGAAGGACTTTGCTATTTTCTTCTAAGGAGTTTGGGTTTATGTCTAAATTTTGCAGCACATTAGTTTTTCCTGTAGTCAGAGTCGTACGTTTAATGACATGCTTCTAATAGCCAAGTTCCTAACTAGTAAAACAATTGGGGTAAACAATATAAACATGTTCACTTTGCTACAGTAACATAACCTGCTAATGTACTGAACACGACAAGCATCCTTTGATTCAAAAAGATAGAGAGAAGGAAAAAATAAGGCATTTGAGAACTCACCCTCTTTAGAATCCCTCATATCTGCAGAAGTCGAATCCAGATCAGTCTTTTTCTGTTTTGTATCTGCTGCCTTCTTTCTCTTGTTTTTACCTTCCTGAGTCTTCTTCTTTCCTGGGGAGAAAAAAACATTTATTATTCCTGCTCAACAATTTTTATTTGTCATATATGAGTGGCAGAATTAAACCCTCAGCTTTGGAGCATAACAAACTCCTGTAGAAACCCTGCTTTCCTGAGGAATACAAATGACCGATTAGGAGAACAGACAGCATTCAGGTAAAAAACCTCAGATGCTTAAGTATTTTCCTCACTTTCAAAGCACGAACAAACTACCTGTCCAGGGTTAAGCAGCTCACATCACGCAGTTACCCAATGCCTTAATATGGCCACTAAATTCCTGTATTCTACAGAAGTATATGGAAAATAGGAAATCTCTTCACATACTATTAATCCTTAATGGTAATTGGAAGACCTTATGAAGTACAAACCCATAAAGGTTTATTCTAGTTGTATAAACAATCTGAATAATGAGGAGAGTTATGATAAAAGCAATGAAGTAATAACATATCATGAGAAGACTGAAAGCAGCATGAGCTTGACCAGCATGGCAAAGGGAGTACAATCAAATGACATGGAACTGGGAAACAGCAAACAATGAAGGTATTTCATTGTGTCCCTGACACAAACACCACTTTCAAGTTATCACCTTCTGTTAGCAAAATGAAGCAGCATGTATTAGTTGCAGAGGATGATGAACACAAAAGGGCATTATATGCAAAGAGATGACCAGTGCTGCAAGATGTAAAACACTGAAAACTTCATTTTCCACTGCACTACAAAGTACTGTTAATTTTTGCCAATAATATTACAGATTCAGGCCTATAACATACAGAAATTATGACAAGAGGTGTGTAATAACAAATGAAAGTTCATGGTTTTCTGATTCACTTTATTGCACAGACTGTACTCTCCACACAGAATACAGAAAACACCACTGAAACTCCACAACTCTACATACAAGTCTTTGGAAGAACTGTCCAGAAGCAGCAATCCAAATTCCTCCTTTGCATAACACCCAAAATGCTACTTTATAACACACTGCCCCTTCCCTCTGATCAGAAATGTCCATAGCAGCCCTAAATCCACTTCCTAGTTAGAAGCAGATTCTTCCATGTCACAATCCTGTCAACAAATTCCTCCTTTCTACCCCTTGAAAATATTTTTCACATCCTGAGCCAAGAAACTGAAATATCTTTTAAAAAAACGTTCCTCTGAGAAGTTCCAAGAGCACACACCCCCACAAGAGAAAAGCTCAGACAGCCTCAGCTTTAAAAGGAAACACTTGTTTTGATTTGAACATTCTATCTAAATAACTATCCATATTTCCTCCCAAGGAGCTCAGATTTCTCAGGCTGTCCCCAAATTCCAATGTGTTTCAGTTTTATGTATGTAATTATCCTTTTTTAATTTCTTTTCCAATTTAACAGCAATTTTCTCTGAATATCCTCTATTATTGTAATGATCCCCGTGTCTAACCTGCCATAATGAGCCAATACTGGATTGTTTGAACAACACAATATTCAATTTCGATTTTATACCAAGATTTAGCACATATCTGAGTGTTCACATAGGCATAAGGAAGTTTAAGCACATCTTTCTTTACCTGACAGGCTACTGAATGTCCAATTTGAACACCATCTTTTTAATTATCAGCACCTCTAATGTTCATAATTACAACCAACACTACCAAGATCTGAGTATGAAGGATATCAAAGAAGTTTCCAGAAGTATCTCCCAAGTCACTTGAAATTGCTCTGGGAATGTACAGTAACACAATCCAACAGTTCCGTTTCTGGGGAAAAGGTGGAAATGTAAGATTTCAACACATTCCTAGGAATCAAACATGCATCACAACACACCTTATGAGTGACATAACAAATGATACCTAATTCCCAGAACCCTAAGAGCTCTCAACCTTTTTGCAGACCACTTATCATCTGAAGACAACTACCAGTATCTTGACCTAAAACCAACAAAATTCTTGATTCATCTCTCTCTACAGGTGAGACTGGAAACAAGAATGAAAAGGCTGGTGCATAGGCCCCTCTCTCTTGCCAAACCTGGCCATGCGCAGAGACACTTTTCCCCACCTCCGGTGCAGTGTCCAGTGTATCGCAGATGAAGTCACAGGGTAATTCTGCATCTAATTCTACAGGAGCCCTGAATTTCAGCATAACAACAGGTTACTATCAAAGTCTTCAAACCAAGACCCAATTAATTCTTTTTTCTAACAATATTGGCAATATACAGTCCTCTTTCAAGGGTGAGGTAAAGTATGAAAAGTTACCTACACAAATCCCAAGTGCTAAAGCATGCAGAAATGTTTCAAAGTGTCATCCAGTTAGAGAATGTAAAATTTCTAGTACCTCAAATCTAATTATAATCTGAGCAATCACTACAATAGCAGGATTTTCACACAATATCAAGGTACTTATGCTACTGATGGAAAGCAGATCATTTGCAAGTTCTCCTGCCACTGTCCTAAAAAGATATGCAATGTGCTCATGATGTAATCTGTTCCATGATACAGCTGGAGATGTTTCAAGTTCTTGGCCTTTAAGCACTGATGCATTTGAAGAGAGGGTTCACAAGCACCTGACTTGCCCTTTCTCTGAACAGTGAACAAAACTTCTTGTGCACGGATAGCATTCCAGATGTGTCAGATCAGTTTCTGACACACATCAGTGTGAGACATCAAACCATTGTCGATGATCTCCTTTACCAGCTTTAGTTTGTTCATCTTCTGGCAGCTTTCTTTGAGAAGGTTCAAAGAATTTGCTATACTCAAACATGACAATGACTGTCCCAGATGCATCATTTCATGGCCCTGACCATTCAACAGCACATACCCAGGAAGAAAATTTAAGAACAGAGTAGTAGGTGATACTTCACTGACATGCTCTCCCAGCTTTCATATAGTTGGAGTTCAGGAACTTTTGAAGACATTTAACAGCTGTTGACAGACTTTCTCCCATGAGTTCTTAAAGTGCTTTTAAAATCCATATAAACCTGAAAGATTTGCTTAATTTTCTTCCTGCAGATTTCCAATAAAAACACAACCTACTATTCTGATATAGAGGGTATCAGTGAGTAGTCCAAAATCTGTCCCTCAGTTTTCTTACTGTTTCAGAGGTCAGGAATGAATAGAAGCCTGCAGGAGGGGGGAAATGCCTCTGAACACAGAACCTGGTGGAAGCCTGAGTATAAGTACACACGTGCACTTACCATCAGGTTCCTGAAGGGTCCTACATGGCTGCTACGGCCAGCTGGATCCTCCACTTGGTCTAAATAAGAAAGATACAGGAATGAAACACAGGGAAAGTGAAATGGAAACAATGACAAAAGAATAAATGAAGGGCAGAACTCAATATATGTGTATGTGCCATAGAAGAATTGTAAAAGAAAGATGCAAAGGAAAATGAATGAAATAAACAGATGGAAAGTAGGAACTTGTCTGTAGTGATGAAGATCAAAAGAGGAATTCACCAATTTGCAATTTGTCTTGCAACTTTCAATACAATTCCTTTTTCTCTCGTTTCCACTTCTGCTGTAAGACAGCTCTGCCTTCATACCTTTACAATCCCTTCATAACATTGCAACAGGCACAGGAGAGCTCATGCTACCGCTAATGTCCAGATCATCAGTACTGCCACTGATTTTGGAAGAGTTCAGACAACAACAGAGTAACAGTGTAAGATAGAAGTAACCTTTATTTGCCCGTACTTCATTTCACTGATAAAACCAAGACACCTCTGAAGAACCTACAGTTAGCTGTGCTCAGACTTTTGCTGTTAACCAAACTACTTATGGGACTACTAAACTACTGAGTGATTTCTGGTGGGATGGGATAAGCATACTCAGAAGCTGGGAGGGAAGATGTTTAACACAGTCTTTCCATACACTTGGAGATGAACTCTGTAATTAAATATTGCTCAATTAGACAAGATGCCATTGTCTTTAATAACCTTTAAGTGCAGCACCAAACATGTTCACAGTTATGATCATAAAGTAAGAAAGACACTAACACCTGAGCTCAAACACTGCTTCAATCTCTTACAGAAATACAGAGTGTAGACATTTACCTCCCCAAAAATCTTAGGTTAATAAGGGAAAAGAATAATTGATATGAACTGAAATTACTGTTACTTCTTTGAGATCTGTAGCCAACAACTAACTGCAGCCCAGTAACACACCCAGACCATATCCTGTGAGTGCTGCTGCTGGAAAGTACCACAGAAACCTGCCCAAATCTCAAATCTCCCAGAGAAGAGTGGAGAAGCTCCCTTACAGACCCCCTGAAAAATATTCTTAGGGCACAGACAAGGGCAGCACCTGGCAAGGCTGTGGCTGAAGGGGAAAGACAAACTGACATGTTACACTCTGACAACGCCACACAGTTTCATGCTGCAAATCACAGTGTAATAATATCAACTCACTAGTTAACCCTTTGGAACTGGTTCAGATTAAAGTCTGCATGAATCCCATGCAATAACTGCTACTATTCTATAAAACAACTTCTAATTATTTTCTCCTATTGAAAAAAAATCAGCATTTTGGCATTAGAAAGAATGAAATAAAGATTAAGTAAATAATCAAGTTAAAACATTCTTTTGGAAAATTCAGCAGAAAACA
Source organism: Picathartes gymnocephalus (assembly GCA_013390045.1). Classification (NCBI taxonomy): domain Eukaryota; kingdom Metazoa; phylum Chordata; class Aves; order Passeriformes; family Picathartidae; genus Picathartes; species Picathartes gymnocephalus. Next base: position 244,183 of record WEKY01000673.1, read on the forward strand.
ACTGCACGATCATTTCCATATTCTTTGGATTAATGAATTTTAACATATTGATACAACTTGAATTTTAATTTGAGAAACCGCTTGCTGTGCACCAGAATTCATCTGTTCCTGTATCCAGAATGCTGGTTGATGTTATGTTTTTCAAAATAAGTTCCTTAAACCTTCAGGCATCAGTAAAAATCTGATTAGTTGTTTGTTCTTCAGACAGGCCAGAACACATGAATGCCTTTTTCACACACAGAATGCTATAGCCAAAAGAATAGCATAAATTGCTTCAAAAGATTAAATCCAACTTGTGTTGGCTGGAGGAGCACGACAAAATGCAGAAAACATGTTGCAGTGACTTCTTAGAATCTTGTCCAACTGTGAATGGCACAGCACACGGGTGTTAAAGACCTTACATATTTAATGAGCTGAACTGATTAAACAGTAAGGTAACTAGGCACTAAAAAATGCTGTTTAATCCAAAATGCTCATTATTAAGATGTGAATACTAAGGCTGTTCTTTTAATATGTCCTTCTGTTTGTATTTAAGTGTCTTGGTTTTGCCTTT
>WEKY01000673.1:244835-258945 GCA_013390045.1 Picathartes gymnocephalus
TTATTCTCTTCCAGCACCTGCTCACACAGCAAAGCCAAATCAAAAACCACCTGGCTAAATAAAGGGCAACAAAGCTATGCGTTAAGGGCTGTTCTGAGCCACTGAGACAGCCAAGAACTCCCAACATTTAGGGAAATCTAGTAGGCACAACACGCCTGATATATATATATATATATAAATATATAAATGTATATAAGGATTATTCATATAATCAGGGGGATTACAGAAATTTGCCAAAAACATGACCTCAAACCCACAAAGTTATGCAAATATTTTATTCCGATATCTAAGGCAAGAGCCACATTTCAGAGGGGACAGCACAGGGTCGCTGCAGCACCGCAGCACTACAGCTCCAGCTGTCTCACTCACAGCATCCACCAGTTCACACACTGTGCTAATTAAATCTTTTTAAAATTGCTGTCCAAAGTTTTAAGTGGTCTAGGATAGCTGAGGTTCAAAATGTCGCACTGCAAATTACTGGAGAAAAAGGAAGCAAGAGTAAAAATAGCAAAAAACCTATACTAGGCTAGGAATAAAAAGACTGCAACCTTGAAAGAAAAAGCCTCAACAATTCTGCCTTATTTAAACAAACATTGCTTAAATGTTGTAACATCGACTTCCAATATTTCTTCCACAATATTAGTGTTAATACAACAATATATCAAAGTTCCTTTTAAGTACTTGCATTTAAGTACTGCTTTGAAAGGATTCCAACAAGCTTAGCTGAGGAACTCCAAGTACCTCTGAACAGACACACTCGTTACCTGGGGAGGGAATGGCTTCAGAACCCTAAAGCTCCCAAGCTAAAATGAAATTAAACATGAAACCACCACCTGCCAAGTGCTAGTACTGGCAACAAAACAGGCTACAAAACCCAGAGGCTTCCCAAGAGCTCATGGCTCAGAAATTCCAATGCTGCCATAGAACACCTTTGGTGATAATTGTGGGGTTTTTTCCTCACAAGCCAGAAAAAGCTTTTAATTTTTATTTTTTGTCAGTGTAAGATAAATATGCTGTACTATGAGCATTTCCCACTGTGGCTACAAATAATCCCAAGCTTTGGTGGGCATGTACACATGAAAATCTCCATTTTCCGTACTGTATCTTTCTAAAACTGAAAATTCTGGAGGCAAAGTCAGCACATTTTTAATCATATTCCAGTGATTCTAAGGGTGAAATTCAAGCTACAGATCAATTTTTGAAACAAACACCTCATTAAAAGGGAGGTCAATTAAATGTAAATGGCTCTACCCACAGTATCATTAGGAGGCCTATTTCAACTATGCTGTCAAGTAGGTATGAAAACCTGCAGAAAAAGGCAAAATGTAAATGCCTTTATTACCCTGGTCTCTTCAATCTGTCATCTTCAATCATTGTAACTAATTGGTTGAGTATCCTTCTTGCAACACCATTATAAAGTCATCAGATACAACTAGTTTGTGTAAGCATAACTTCAGGTATTGTTAAGCAAATGAAGCACTAAAATTGACACAACTGTTTCACAGTGTACAAAAACCATCACAACAGAATTCTAACCCCCAACTCCTGAGAACCACAAGAGCATTTCAGAGGTGCAGAAGATCATGGTTCTGTACCCTCAAACTGCCCAGACCGAATGTATCAAATAATATTAAAGCTGGAGAGGCAAAATACATACAGCTATATAGTATGGAAAAAATGGAAAAGTCTTGTGAATTATCTACAGATTATGGGTAAATGCAGTGAGCAAAGATTTCTCTGTAATTTTTTCCAGCAGAACTTGCATCTCCTCTTCCATAAAAAGACACTTTCAAGCTTACTCAATAGGAGCAGGAGAAAAAGGAAGTCAAACTTCACAGCAATTCTATTAATACCAAACTGCCTGTTGAATAAGCCTACTGCTACCCATTAACCAACACTTCACTCACCAAGAGCACATTTTAATCACTGCATTTTCCAACCACAATATAAAAGGGGCAATGAAGTCTTGCCCTGGGAAGGTGTTTCAGGACACCTGAAGACAGAGGTGCATACACCAAACTATGCATGTGCATGAAAATATTTGTACCAAGCACTTTGCAGAAAAGAAACAGAGCCATGCACTGACAGAGACTGTTAACATGGCATTTGCATAACAGATGAACTTGTTGCCATGGAAAGTGTAAGAAAATTCTGAGCTGGGCTATTTAAAACACCAATTTCTGCAAATATTTGGCAAAGCCTCCACTTTAACGATAGCACTGAAGATCAGTTACTGTGTCTCACCACAAACTTCTGGAATGAGGGTAGTCAGTACAAGAAATGGCACCACAGGTGTGCCATGCCAAGAGAAAGAAATGACCCAACAGTTTACAAGAAGTAGAAGGGAATATATTGCCATTATATGGAGTTTGTGAGACTAGAAAATTTGACACTGTTCACAAAATTCAGATAAACAGATCTTAAAAAACCGGTGAAAAATTCTGAGTGGGAAGCCTGTGTTAAAATGTGTGGTATAACTCAAATCCCTACAAGCTGAACTATGACCTATCTCCAGTCTTCTACATACAAGTTACATTTTGTAAATTAAATTATATACCATAACTCTGTACCAGACAAGAGACAAAACCAGTTTATATTACCTGTCTGTCACAGTATGCCATCCACTCCTGCAGCATCTTGTTCCAATCCCCAACATGTTCTGTCTTCTGACCTGAGTGCACATCCCAGGAAGTCTTAGGTTTATACACTACAAGACTTACTCATAATGACTTAAGTAGTACAGAATGTCACCCAACAATTACAAGGCATGGCAAACAAGGGTTTAATTCCATGCAATTTTAACCCACACAAGAGCTGTGATGGAACAATTAAGTATAAATAATTAAAATGTAGAGCTTTAATCCTAGCAAGATCTGAAAATGTTATTTCTGCCCTTATGCCAATATTTCTAAAACAGTAGAAAGGGGACACAAATATGTGACCAGACTTGCTCTAGACTTTCTCAATCACTCCAGCTCCTGGTGTATTCCTGCCTCCCACCCTCCCTAACCACACAGCCTCCCCCCATTCACTGTGAATTCCTAGCAAGTTACTGACACAGCTCCCACAGCCAGCCCAGGACAGAAAACATGATGAACATTCTTCTCTGTACTTCTATTCCATGAGCTTTTGTTCTGTTAAGCATTAAGACAAAAGCAGCAGCAGAAGAAATGTCAGCTGGCATACACACTTTCCAGAAATAACTGTTTTCTATATTTAGCCAGTTTTTATATAAAATTCAGTTAAAAATAGAGCACCTAAATTGTGTATTTAATACAGAGAATGTCCAAATTTAAATCTCTGCTTTAACCAATCAGAGCTTTTATCTAAGCCCAGAAAATGTTGCTTCTAGTCACTAGAGCTTGCTCCAGAATGTTTGTGAAATGAAGTGACTCTTCACAGAAATACCACCTATTTTGTCAGCAGCATTTACCAGGTAATGCAAATGAAAGACCTCACACAACTACTTGTACCAGCAAGTTTAAAATGATCACTACGAGATCAGTCTGCCTTTATCTGTAATAAATAACCCAAATATTTGTCATGGCCCTATTTGGATCACTGAATATTTGAGAAGATGACATCAAAAATATCTGAAGTTTTAGCTAAGTTATCTTCAAGAGTAACTACTTAGGCCGTTACCTGCCATTTTATTCTGCTGTTTGACAAACAAGGTGTGTTCCAATCCACCAGCACTCACATCAATAAGTGACATTTAAAAGAAAAAAAAAGAAAAAAAGGACTTTTGAGTCCACTGCAGACCCACAAGCCCTTCACACACAGCTGGATCAAGGTGGCGTCTTGCTACCCAGAGCAATTGTGCCTCTCTATGCCAGACAGAACTCACACAAAGGTAGTGAAAAGCTGTCACTGCATGGAAAACCAAATCCGAACCACTGATCCAAACATTTGCCCAGACAGGGGCGATGGCTTTGCTTGGAGAACACAGCTGTACAAAGGCTGCAATTCCCAGGAAACAGGGCTGCCTTTGTGTCTAAAAGGAGCCCTAGGATTACTGTAACAGGAGTCCCCACCACGGGGGAACAAGAGCAAAGCCTCTCACAGACGCAGGATCTGGACAGTGCTACCACCATGCTGAAGCTCCCATGGATAAAATTAAACCCCCCACAATTGTACAAGGTCACACCCAACATTTTCATTTACAGTCACTCAAACTTGTCCTGTTATTCATTTCATTCAAATTTGCCATGTCATTCATGTTTATCACATTTGTAACATGTCACTTCTCAGAAATTTTTGTCCAACAAATATTCCCGGTAAAATCACCCCTCTGTGTTTTACAATGTATTTCACCCCCTCTTTGACATCCATTTCCAAATTTCTTTCTTTAACCTTATTATATTTCTTCAGTACAAACCAACTACCTACTACAGTAAGTATGCAGTGGTTTTCCATCAGCCCCCGTTAAAAATATTACAGCATCTTCTCAATTGGGTCTCCAACCTAACAAGGAACATTAATTGTTAATAACCACCTCCTGTCAGAATACATTTGCAGCATAAAAATTCTGCTTCTCTGTATCTGTTACATCTAGAAAGACTCATCTCCTTCCAGCTTCAGAGTTACAAATCCAAGGTCATATGGCAGAATATCACTGCAGGTCCTTTACAGAAGTACATAAATGAGGATAAATATGTAAATGATGTAAACTCATCATTTTAATGTACAATATAGTCACCAAACCATTTTTATCTGCTGGGAAATTGTGGAAGATTTGCTTCACTTCCTTGGTGAAACAAAGTGCTTCATTCACTTCAGCCACAGCCCACTGATACTTTCTTAGAGAAATGCTTGTCAGCCTCCTCTGATAACATGAGATACACTGAATTATATTTCCAAAGGAACTGTAATCCCCCAGTTGCCCAATCAGTCCCTTTCTCAAAAAGACTGTGCTACAGGACAACAACAATAGTTGGTGCTCATGTGAACAAGACCGACAACAGAAGTTCTAAATTTATAATATGCCCCAAACCAGACAAGAGCAAAATGCTATCTGCTTAATTTGTGACACCAAGAAAGGTCATAGGCTCAAAGTCACTACAGGGCACAGAAACTTTCATTTTTCAAACAGTGAAAACAAATCTTAGAGCACAAATGTACTTGTCTTCTGCTCAGTTAACTGCTACGCGCAAGATGAAAGTCTAATTTGATCTAAATGGGTTAAAGTTCTCAAAGTTTTTTGCACACACCTATATATAGTTTAAAACATCAACTAAAACAGACTACAGACATAAAACGTCACTGTAACATAACTTGGACAATTTAATTTGCAGGTAAGGAACCAGAAAATAAAACCAGCTCTGGTAACTGAGTGGGGAGAACAGAGGGTGACACTGAACAGTTCAGGATTTGGGAGCTATGAGCTAAGTTTCAGCACAAAGTCCACTTCGCTTTTGCAACCCCTGACAAGGGTCTGTAAGATCAGAAACACTGGACTCACTGCTCTTTACCTGCAACTTGAAGGGCAACACTTTGCAGGAAAGTCAATTTTTTCCTCAACTCACTGCCACTTGGTGAGACCTAATCCTTGGGAAAAGCCCAAGACAACTCTAAGACTTGGCTGAGGATCCAGCTATGGCAAAGGTGGGTGTTTGAATGTCCTGACTGCAATCCCCTGCTAGACAGGTCAGCTATCACTGCACTGAGCTGCTTTACACCACAGCTCACTATCTCTACAGTCTGCAGTTTTACTGGCAGCAACATATGAAAGTTTGCATTGGGCTTGGCCCTGAATAATGGTGATACCCGAGAAAATTTCCCCAAATTTCTATGAATCGAGTCACTTCTACAAACACCGGGCCTTTCCCATTCAACAGTCAAATTGTTTCTGATGGACTGCCAAACAAAACGAGATCTGTATCTGAGGGGACTCGAGTTAGGCATCTGGCTCTCAACACGAGTTAGAATAATGTATAGCTGACTACTCATTTCCACGGCATTTTGCAGCAATAATAATCAAGATGATGGATTTTCAGCTATTATAATATTCTCACTAGAATAACTTTATGTCAATCAGCACATTAATAACAGTGCCTCTCTGAAATTCTGCAGCATTAATCATACTCAATCAAAAGCTCTCACAGAACTCTGATAACGAAGTGTAACAACACAATTAACTCTTAACAGCTGGTAAGCTCCTAAGTGCTCTGAAAGCTTCATCCTAAATAACTGTCAGGCACTGGTGATCCAAATAAATATTGTGATTTTCCAGGTGAAAAGTGTATAAAAGGCAAGAAAATACTTCTAGAAAATGGTCAGACACTGTCTCATTTCTTAGCTACAAATGCTGAAATAACACTGAGACTTGTTTCAATAACTGAAAATAAACCCAAGCAGAAAGTCAGTCTGCTGTAACATTTCCTTGAGGAACTCAACACAGCAAGTGTAGGCCGGTGAGAATTCTTCAGAACAAACTAATTCCTGTCAATCTGTGTAAGGCTCTTGGCAGGAATGACAAAATTAATTGGAAGGTTTGACAGATTGAGTTTAATAAATACAAATGGTTTTCCTTTTTGTTCATTTGAAAAACATAAAAAAACTGTTAATAAATAAAATATAGAATTTCTTTGCTATTTGTAATACCGTGACATGAGAATCTTCAGAGACTTGACAAACACAAGTTACCTTCTGGAAGGGATCTCAGAGAGCCCTCAGCCACACACTCAAATGGAGTCTGCATGTCTTCCATGAATAAACCACCTATCAAAACTTTGTGTGCACACTCCTGAAGTTAAGTTAAATGTGCTTGTTTACCACTGCATAATAAATTACATGGGGCATCTGCAGATAAGTCCTCAGTGTAAGACATTCCCTGCCAATAATTCAAGTAAAATATATGGTCAAGACAGTTAACAATATTATTCATATTGATTCTGACCAAATGGTTTTGAAAAGATGAGGCATTAAAGAAAAACATGTAGAGAAAAGTAGAAGAAATGATTAAGAGGTTTAAGAAGATTCTTATTACAAGAACTGAGAGCCTTCCCTAAATAAAAATATGGTTCAAGCAGGAGGCAGATAAAATAAGGATACACTGAGAATCAGTAACTGACTTTACCTTGCATCCACCATAAACCCCAGAGACCTCAGTTGGGAAACAAACACTGAAGTGGGAGATTGCACAGGAGGGTCAGGAAACCATAGAAAGAGCAACAGTGGCTGGTAAAGCCTTGACTTAATGTGAGGGAACACAAAGCAATTCAAGAAAGGATTATTCATGTGAGCAAAAGTCACCTAGATTTAGTGAGATGTAAGGCAGTCAGTAGCTCATTGAGTTTATTCTCTTATATTCTGTAAGCAACAGGACAACTCTAAATCACAAAATACTTGAAGGGATAAAAAACAAAAGTACTTGTTTCTCTCTGGAAAATAGTGTCTATTCTACTCTGCAGGAATTCATCCCCTTCCTATTTTGGAACAAATCCTCCAAATCTATCTGAAAGCTCTTCCCTAAAACAGCAATCACCAAATTTTCTCCACATCTTCTACCAAGAAGCAGTTAAACAATTCTATGAGTCAAAAGAAAACTGTCTAAAGAAGTTTTGGACATTCCCAATACAATAAAATATTTCTACAAGGAAACTGGTATTTCAATAGCAACATAGTAACTTTTAACTTATTTTCAGGAAAATCAAAGAGTATTTACTAGGAAAGAAGGAGAATAATTTCCAAATGCACTGGATTAATTAAAAAATTAACAGTGGAATATCATGCTGCTTTTCTTCCAGGTCACTCCTTGTTTCAAAGCCAACCCTGATCAACTGGAAAAAAAAAATTTGATTAATAATAGAAAGCTGCCTGGTGCCTTATTTCACTTCCCACTGTGGATTATGTAACTGAAGATAGCATTAGCAAATTTACTGGGAAATGCCACAGCTATGGTCCAAATGCATTTTACTTTTTCAACTTGAGAAAAGCAGTCTAAGGAAGTGTGGCTAAAAAGGCAAAAGTATGAAAAAAAGTACAGAACGCTTTTGAATCTGAGTTACCAAATAACCCAAGAATTTTTCTTCTGTTAGGTAACTACGTACATCTGCTCTAAGCAGAACTAAGTCAGTAGCTAGAAATATAATTTGTAACAACCATGAAGGCCAGATTGTTATTTTAAGTCAAACACAAAACCCCCACAAAGTAACAGTGTGTGCAAGGTGCTTGTAGTACTTCCAAAAGTTTATACTTGGAAACACAAGAGTTTAAGGGGCCAACACAGCCAAGTAAGTGCTGAATTTTTAAATTTTCCTAAATATAGGTAGTTTATTTTATCTCATTCTTATATCCACAGGCAGGAGCAAGGTTGGAATGAGTGATGCTAATTTCACTCGGCTGTTCTGGAAGCTCAGAGCAGCTGTCCAAGGAACTGCGGGCACTGCTGGAGAGGCAAAGATGGGAATTTAAAGTAACACAAGTCTGCCATTCAAAGGTCCCCATATATGGGGGTTAAAAGAAAACTTGCACTGCTTAGAAGACCTCAAATGTATGAGTTATGCTACAGACACTTCCATGAGAGATAAAGTCCCCTGACATCCCAAATGCTGCTTCTGGAGTTGTATAAACCTTCTTGCAAATCAATGTGATTTGGGGAAATCAAAGTAAATTACATTTTAAGACTTTGTTGCAGATAATCTTGATGACTTCTTACTTCCTTCCTTATCTTTTTCCAGTCATTGGTTAGGAAATTTTGAAGCCTTGAGCTCCTATCTGAGTTTTTAATTAAATTTATTGGAAATAGAGCTTAGATAATAATATAATTTCATTCTATCCTTGCTACCCATGTACAACTTACACATCCCTCTATAAGCTACATTCCAACTCGTACACAACCATTTTTTCTCACAAGCTCTTTTCTATTCAGAAACAAACTTTTAAACTTAGTCCAAGTACAAGCCTAATACATTTGCGTAACTCAAAAACCAGACAATCAGGGCATCATTTGACCATGATTTCCATTTGGGATGACATCCAGATGGCAATCCAAGGCCTACCTTTTATAAACAGGATGCATACTTACAGCACTCTCGAGTACAACTAATTATTTGGAACTATGTGAGAATGCCTAAGAAAATATTAACAAAAAAAGAAAAACTGCAAGGATTTCTACTATCACAGAATTCAACCTGCTTATTTCATCCCTAAGTTTTCCTGTTCCCCAACAGCAATTTGACACTGTTTCAGCAGTAGTCACACCTTCAGATGAGAAAAATCAGAGTAACTTTTCGGATGAACGAATTTATTCAGATGTGGGAAGCAGAAGCCTGAAGTTGCACTTTGCATTCAGCCTGATAGAAACCAAGGCACAATAATTATTTGTAACAGCCAATAACTGATTCTTAATTCACCCACCTTCATCTCACACTGCCTCTGGGCCAGTGTGTGTTAGTATGAGTATCCCTATAGTTCATGTTCTCCCTGAAACCTGGTGAGAACTATGGGAAGCAGTAACATTAGTAATAGAACCATTTAAGGAAACAAAGCTTTAAAAGATTTATTAGCAATGCTTTGAGACTTTAAAACCATACTGAGCAATCACCAGGGGCTGTCCACGACACAGGTGACCCTGATACAGGTGCTTTGCCTGCACTACAATAGAGAAGTATTTTAGGAGTTGACACAACTATGGCTGAGAGGTAATTTGGTTTCACAACCCACTCCAGCTGTGTTATGCAGTATGTGCTTTTGGAAGAATGAAATTACAGATCTCCCCCCACCCCGAGAGCCTGACAGCACCAGAGCAGCTCCCAGGGAGGCACCCACAGCACTCGCTGGGGAGTCCTGGGCCTGGCTCATGTGAGGGGAACACAGTGAGGGCCAGAGCACCTCCAGAGACAGAAACAAGCAGGGGAGAAAGAAAGCATTATTATCTTCTCACCCCAAAAAAGGTTCTTTTAGAGGTATTACTCCCAAGCATGTAGCAGGGCAAGCTTTCATCCTGGGTAACATCAGTATCTTTCTTCCTTCAAAACCAGACTTTTGATCTGCTACATAATCCGTAACAGAAATGAGATTTTATCCTCGTTTGATCACACTTTGGAGCCTACACAGCACCTTAAAGCAGATTACAGTCTGATAAAAACACAGGATATCTTTATGTATGACCATCTTTTGAATGACTATCTTTAAAAAAAAAAAACCAACTTTACCTTTTGAAAAGTTACTTTTTTTCAGACAGACTGAGCCTGAAGCCAAAGGCTTCATGTATTCTTTCTGAAGGAAACACTCTGTCGATGTTACTGCTCACTGTTACAAATTATTTCTGATCACTGCTACAAATTATTCCTGTCATCTGCAAAGGAAGAAACTCCCGGACAAGACAAAAAAAAATTCGCACTACTTCTCTCAAGGACACATGAACCCAACTTGCAAAGTGAACCCAAGCTGTTCTCTTCTTATTTCCTTAGAAGGAGAATTAATGAAAGATCTTGTGCTAATGCATTTGATTGAGCAAATTTCCCTACAAGCTTGGCAGCCAGTACAAAAGCACATTAACTACAACCTGGGAAAAACAACGATAAATGTTGAACAAAAAAATTAAATTTCAGAAAATGCAAAAGCAACAAAAACCCCTAATCTCAGCTACTGTTGGCCATGCACTGGCAGCTGCTGGTTCTGAACTGTGTAGTTAAGCCAGTGATAACAGCTTGGCTCTGATAAAAATGTGGGATGGTACCCAAGTTCACCACGTTTTCCTTTTTGGGAGGTTGCATTTCCACCCCTCTCGATACCTTGTTATCCTACTAAATTTCTTTCTAAATCTCAAATGCAGCTTAGAAACAACATAGAGTGTTTCAATGTATGAAAATAAATTAGCAAGAACTGCCTTTTCCCTCCAGGACTCCTGAGCTGCTGAGCATGGTAGAAGGAAGATGTAGGAAGAGGGAAGAGGATTTATTCCAGCTAAGAAAAGCTACAGCCAAGTCAGGCAGGAGCCATCAAACACGAACACCTGGGGACTATAAAGTAGTCTGAATGCAGAACACAAACCCAAGAATATCCAGGAGGGAGATGGGGACCTGGAGGAAATACCAGGTGCCATCCTAGATACTTTAAAGGAGATTATGGACCTTGTGTCAGGGATCACTGGCAAACAGGGCAGCTCAAGGTCAGGGTGAGCAGTTTAGCATGGACTTTGTGTCTGCCCAGGCCTGGTCAGCTCCTGGCTCACTCACACCTCACAACTTCAGTCTGTCCTGCCTCTCCTGGTAATTCAGTGTGATTTACAGCACAACAGGATTGCGTAATTCATTCAGAGAGAGGGTTCCTCCTGCAATGTGAACACGTTATAGCAATGAAAGCCTCCATTGACTGATGGGGCAAAATAGCTCATTTTTAATACCTGTGAAATGATCACCTCTTCTGATCTTTCAAGAGTTCAATACAAAAATGGCAAGAACAAGGTTATTTGTCAAATAATTAATATCTTAACTGTTAAAACATAAGAGTTAAGATGCATTAAAAATTCAAATGGATATTTGTTTTACTGGATGCAGAATAACTATGAGTTTTATCTAATAACTGCATGGTCTGTATTACTAAATCATAATACACCTCTCAAATAATGTCTTGTCTAGTCATTCCTAAGGTATTAAACTGTCAATGTACTTTTCTGGAAAACATGTTCCTAAAGGACACACTCATTCACAGTTGCTAGAATTTGGCAATTCTCACTTGGTTATATTTTCTTCTCAGTGTGTAAGACAACAGCGTGCAACACAGGCCAAAATAAAAGTAAAAAAAATTACTCATCTGTTTAGGTCACTAATGAATTCAAATTTCACAACCCTCTGGAGGAGCTCCTCTCTAGCAAGCTTCTTAAATTGTTATTTAATTCAAATATTACCTTATACAGACTCCCAGCTTTTCACACACATAAAGGTAACTCAAAAATCTTTCTTCTCCCATCCCTTCGTATCATATAATTAGAACTATTCATTTTTAAATTAATTACTTTTCAATCATGTTCACCATAATTTCCTTTATTTCCCCAAACCCCTCAAGTCTAGGGTTAAGAACCTTCCACATCCAAGGATACAGCTGAACCTACAAAAGCAGGGATATGAGTAGAAAACATTCTGGAATCCTCACTGCAGCTACTGCTATCAAATCTGCAGGAAAAAAAGTGTATATTTCTTGTAAGAAGATTGATATGAAATGCAAATATTAGCAGATGTTACTACAAACACTAAAATAACAGAGTAAACACAGAGTAAAAAAAATTTCCAATGAAACCTGTGAAAAATAGAACTATAAAATTTCAAAATATCCAATGAATTGCCTTATCATTTTTCCGCTGAAACTTTAATCTAACAATTCAAATCAACTAAATACTAAGAATTTGGTCTTTCTGCTTCATGATTCAAGAGTATAAATCCATAAATAGATTATTCTTGGTTATTCTAAAATACCTCATCAATACTGTGCTTGGAGTTGGTTTTTGCTGGGCTGCTTTTTATTCAATAATTGTGAGCCTTGGTAAGGAGCTTGTGTTTATAAAAAGGGGGAAAAGATTTACTGTTCTGTATTATGAAATCTGTAAAATCTGTAACAGTTAAAACACAAAACCTACAAAACAGCACAAAACCAAAACCCAGAAACCAAATTAATTTACTGGTTATTTTTTACCTATAACTTCGTGAATGCAAATCAAACTTCTATGCCATGAAAAATTACCTCAGAAATTATTCTGTCTGGCTTTTCTGATTTATCATATAATCAAATTCTTGCAGGTTGTTTTTCTAGCCTTTCAAGTAAATCATAGGCACACAAATTCCATGTGCTAAGACAATGCAGATTTAGGAAAAAAACCATAATACAGCCTGTAATTTACCAAGTGGTGCTTATATGTGCTAAATATGCTTTCCATTATAAAATGAAACTCAGTGCTTGAATTTCAGTTTGTATTTGCTTAATTCATGAAATATTGTTCAATTGTGTTGCACTACAGCCCCCCCAACAATCTCAAAAAATTTACACAGTAACTGTTCTTAATATCTGACCTTGTTTCCAATGTGAGTTCCACAGCCAACTGCACTACCTGTAAGATCAAGCCCTACATTTTAAGTTTAAAAAAAATTACAATGTTATCTTTCTTCGGTTCATTTGTAACCTCCAGAGAATTCCAACATGCACATATTCCCATGGAAGAGGAATTGATACATCTGTGCTACAACTGTGAATATTTCCCTTTTATACGTACTCCCTGTAACTAAAGGCTTTATTGTGATTTTGGCCTAAAACCTTAGTCAAAATGTCAGTTATATAAGGCCACGCGTGGAGGCACACGCACTCTAAAAAAACGCTGCTGCAGAATTAGTCATGGAAAAAGTAATGGATGTCTGGTCTGACATGCATATTCACAGAGGGAATAACGCGTTTATACCCCCCGAAACTCTCCCACCCTCCCTCCTCGGCCCAAGTCAGCCAGGAAGCAGCCATTCCCACCGCCTGCGAAATTCCATAACCAACAAATCGGCCTAGAAACAACAATAAATTAAAAACCACAGGGAATAACAGAACGGGAATTGTTCATTTGACTCGACTGATGTACCCACAACCCCGGGCTCAGCCTCCCCTTCCCAAAGGATCCCGGCGATCCCGGGCTCAGCTCCCCCTTCTCTAAGGCGCAATCGCGGCGGCCCCGAGCTCAGCTCCCGCTTCCCAAGCAGAGACTGCGACGGCCGTGGGCTCAGCCTCCTCTTCCCAAGGAGGGATCGGGGCGGCCCCGGACTTCACTCCCTTTCCCAAGGAGGGATCGGGGCGGCCCCGAGCTCAGCCTCCTCTTCCCAAGGAGGGATCGGGGCGGCCCCGAGCTCAGCCTCCTCTTCCCAAGGAGGGATCGGGGCGGCCCCGGACTCCACTCCCTTTCCCAAGGAGGGATCGGGGCGGCCCCGGACTCCACTCCCTTTCCCAAGGAGGGATCGCGGCTGCCGCGGGCTCGGCCGCCGCCCCACGCGGGATCGCTGCGGCTTCCGCGGCCCCGCGTGTCCCGCCGCCGAAGCGGGACATTCCCCCTTCCCGCGCCGCTCCCGCCGCCTCTCCCAACTTTTCCAGCCACAACTTCCACGTTCCGTCCGACGCGCCGCCCGCCGGGCCGGGG
>WEKY01000673.1:259168-290510 GCA_013390045.1 Picathartes gymnocephalus
GAACCGCGCTGGTCACACACGCAGAATAACACCGAAACACCCCAAAACCAGCCCAAAACATCCCCAAAAACACCTCCCAAAACACCCCCAAAAACAACCTTCTCACAGACTGTAACACACACAGACACACACACACAGAACAGCACGGAAACACCCCAAAAACAACCTCCTCACGGACGGTAGCACACACACACAGAACAGCACCCCAAAAACCCACAAAACAACCCAAAAAACTCCTCACAGACTGTAACACACACACGCACACAGAACAGCATCCAAACACCCCCAAAATAACCCAAAAACCTCCTCATGGACTGTAACACACACACAGCCGCCAGTCATAAAAGAAAAACTTTTAAAAAATCACCCCCCCACAATGTTTCACAAGAAAACACAGGAAAACCCCACAAAAGTGACAAGAAAATACCAAAAAAAGACCAGAAAAATACCAAAATAAGATATAACCCCAAAAATGGCGGGGAAAAAAAAAACCCCAAAACAAAATAGAAAAAAATCACAAAAAGGAGACAAAATCAGGAAAAAAGACAAACAAAATCACAAAACAACAACAAAACCCAAACAAAACAAACAAAAAAAACAAACTCAGAAAAATCATGGAATGTTAAAGGGTTGGAATGAACCTTAAAGCTCATCCAGTCCCAGCCCCTGCCATGGACAGGGACACCTCTCACTGTCCCAGGTTGCTCCAAGCCCCAATGTCCAACTTGGCCTTGGGCACTGCCAGGGATCCACACCAGGGGCAGCCACAGCTTCTCTGGGCACCCTGTGCCAGGGCCTCCCCACCCTCCCAGGGAGCAATCTCCTATCATCTAACTTAAATTTCCCCTCTTTTTATTTGTATCCATTGCTCCTTGGCCCACCACTACAGTTCCTGGCAGTACAGAGATAATATTAATACAGTTATAGTTAATATTAATACAGTTATATAGTTAATTATTAATATAGTCCCTGTATTAATAATTAATACACAGCTGTTGTTAATGTTACTATTTTTGGCATGAACCTTCCAGCTGTAATGTCCCAAATTGTGGTTTGCCTCAAATAGTGACACTGATTTAAATCCCAGTGCTCACTTCTATGGATATTCACTGTTCATTCTTCTCAGAGAGCACACAGGTTGGGACAAACATACCTACCTTAGACAAAACATTAAATAACATTAATTAATTATAATATAATAATAAGTAACTGCTCAGGCAGCCACTACAGCTGGGATCTGGAACAAAATCTGAAGGTCCAGGAAAAGATTGTCACAGTGGCTTAACGAGAATACAGGTAATTACAATATGTTTAACAAATCCACTTCATCACAAAAATCAAAGGTTTGCTTGCCATTCCAAATTGATTATTTCTATTCTTTTCAATCAAATTAATAATAAAAACAACCACAGACTAAATTGGTCAAATGGGCATCACTGCAAATGCTACTCATAACTCCCAGCACTGCCAACAGAAGAAATTCCATTGATCAGTTCATTTCACATGCTCCTTAAAACAGCAAACTCAACCTCAAGTAAGGCCCCAAGCTGGCAGACTAAATATGTATTTTAACTTACTTTTAAAATCTTCCTCATTGTTTCTCCATTTCCTGAAGCATTTTACCCAAAACCAAGAAAAATTTAAATGCCTTAACTACAATCCCCTTCTTTCAGGGCTTAATGAACATGGGGCTGGTGGAGACCAGATTCTATTTTTAGTCTTTACATCAGAGCAAAGAGTGTCTCCAGATCATTATTTCCAGTCTGAAGCCAAAGGGGAATTTTGTATCAGGAAGAAAAGTAGAATTTCTTACTTCTACAGCCCATTTTTTACTGGGTCTCACAGCACATGATAAAGGTGATAATTATCATCATACCCCCAGACACTGAACAACCAGAGGTGCAAAATCCCAGCAATTAAGGGAAGAGTAAGTTATAACATAAGCAAAGCCTATGGCTTGGCTTCCTTGAGTTCCAGAGGACTGATAGGATAAATAGTGGCAAAATTATTTGCATGGCCTTGTAGCTGGTGAGCAGCAAGGAATGCAGCAGAGTTGTCTGATGCAAAAAAATCCCTTATCATCTAAAAAATATACAAAGCCAGAGCAAAGATCTGGCTGAGGTTTCAGGCAATGCAAACACAGGATGGTAACGAGAACATAATTTGTCAGCTGCATGGCTGGAGCTAACGTTCAACTTGATGAATTTAGTTTTATTGTGACTGCTCTAGAATCTAAATTAAGACCTCTAACCTTGTACTTCTAAAATGAGATACAGCAGCAGCTTCAAAACCAGACAGTTAAAGCTGCTCCCTCAGAAGCAATATGAGAGAAGGACTACACTGAGAAAGTGCCACTTGTACTACCACTCTTCCTCATGACACCCTCTAGTAACAACTCCAAAACCCAACCTCCTCCAAACTCTTCCCTACAGATCCTTGGTGTAGCAGTGTCAGGCTGGGACAGCCTGGCTAAAAAGGTATGAATTTTAGAAGGCTCATGCCCATGCACTTTTTTGTGCTTTTTGTTTTAACTGCAACATTTAACAGTCCTTAATCTATTTTCTGTTCAAAAGGCTTACAGTAAGTTCAAAATTTGTTATTTTCAAGAGTAATATCCTAACAAGTTATTAACCTAACCTAAGAAACTTAAGAGGTTCTAGCACAGATTGCCTAAAAGTCAATTAATTGTGCACATTCAAGCACTCTAATGTGTCTTGTACAGACTGAGATAAGCATTTGCCTGCCCGACCTTATCAGAGTACCTCTTTTTCACCACAGACACTGCATTTTACTGTGATACTGTGCTTCTGCACCTGAGTATGGCCTCATCTCACCAAACATAATGAAAGTGAACAGTCTGACATTTAGTTGTGTGACTCATTCACACTCTATAACCCAATGTTATGTTGCTCTCTCCTATGTAACAAGGAGGATCTTGAGCTATTATAAACCTGTTGGGCAAAACAGTCCATAAGCAAATTAATTTCCTTTTAATTAGGGACAGTTTCATAGCTAAGCTTCTTCAGAAGACTTTTTGAAACTGAGTTTTCACTGTATTTTACTTTTTCTAGAATTCAAGTTCTGTCCTGTGTGCAGAACAACACTGCACAGCAAGCTCCTCTCATGAGCAGAGGCAGGAAGACCTGAGAACTGCATCATGAGTTTCAGCTGTTCCCCTTGCAATATCACAGCTCTCACACAGGCATCCTGGGGAAAGCAGATGCAAAGCAGCTTACAAATACCCCCAGCCCTTCAGTAAAGATGAAGAGAAGATGGAGGAGAAAAGCATTTGCTTGTGCTCACTCACAAGTTCTATTCTATAACTATTCATTGAGAGCAGGGAACAAGGAAGTTAAAGCTCTGCAGTTCTGAGGTGGTTCTACACCACGCAAATTTGGACTTTGTTATATTAGCAATGAGGCTTTGAAATCAGCCTGTTTAACTTACAAATTAAAAACCTACCAAAGGCTGATGGAAACTTGGGAAAAATAAGACCCCATGACTATAATTTCAATGCTTCAACGTAAAGCAGAACAAAATTACATGCAAGCCACTTGAATTCACCTTTGGGGTAAATAAAACCTGTGCTGTTTATTTGTCAGCAAGTGGAATTCCCCTAAATTTATGAATTATAAAGATCAGGAAAGAACCATGTGTTCATACTTGTGCTGGTACATTTACAGCAAGATTGAAATTGCAGTGTAGAGATCCTAACATTATATGCAAAAGATAAGGACATTTAAGATGTTCTTTATTACATGCCTTCTTTTGTCTCAGTTAGCAGTAAGGTGTGATTGGGATAAAATTCATCCAGTTGCAAGAGACAACAATCAAAGGAACAACAGGATATTCCAGTGCTGAGACAAGGTATCTGTTACTCTGTCAGCAGTGCTAAGCCTCTTTTAGCAGTACAGTTATTTTCCGAAGTGCAATATCATCCATCAAACAAATTTTAAATATGTGAATGCTTTTCTTTATCAGGACTAAAACTTTTGCAGAAAAGATTCAATGAGAAATTTAAAATGACAGAGTGACTCCAAAAGCACACATATTAATGAGCTAGTGGGACTGTGTGCAAAGCCTGTGGAAATCCAAGGTAACGTGTCCAGAGAAATCAAGGCTGGCTACAGAGTCATACCGGGAGTTCGCCCTCTGTGAATAAACACTGCAGAGAAGTCAGTAGCCTGGTTGGCCATAGTGAATTTCTACTTGAATGACATTATGAAGTTCAGAAAATGTTTAGAACGTTTTTTCCATCTAGCTTGAGAGACCTAAAATACAACACTTACCTACTGCTATACTGCCCCATAAACTTCAAAACTGCACAGGATCAACTCACTCTTTCATTAAGCAAATACCAGTTACTTACAGATATTATTGGCCTCACAAGGAAATGGAAGGAACAGCAACAGTGCAAAAACAAGACTGCATATACCCCAAAGCCTCAGAAGTATTTTAAATAAAAACGAAGTCAAGCTATGCACACTCACTGCTAGGAGGTCTCGATCAGGGATTCAAGAAATACTTTAGAGCCACAATATTCTTAACCTAACATGCTCCACCATTATAGGTAAACCATTTTTTTTTCTTGGTTTGGGAGATAAAATGCTCCAGGAATTACACCCTTTTCCCTGCCTCCCCCTCTACCCCTGAACAAAACCAAAATGTTATAAAACCATGAGAAATAGTTTCATGGAGCTACCCATAAAAGTGTCTTGACAGCCAAACTCTGTCATACAATGCACCGACCATAAAAGTAACTGGTTACTGGAAAAACATTCTCAGCAGAAAGTCTTGGTATGTACAAAAATAGAAAAACATTTATTTCATACACTCTGTAGTTTTTCATTCCAGTTTGTATCAAATTTGGTGCTACAGCAAATCATTACCCAATAAGATAGATTTAGTGTTGAAACATCCTGTAGTTTAACAGTAATCTTAATGTCAACTGTATTGGCAGATAAGAATTTATATCAATGATGTGTAACATTTGCAGTGTTTTAAAGATTTTTTAATAAAATGCTTCAAACTCTGTTTAATAGAAATAGTAAGAAAAAAGTTTTTTAATAAAGCAGAATGAAAAGTGTTAATGAAAGATAACAAAGTAGCAGCTGTTCAGACAGTGATACCTTTAAACTCTTGTAATAAATGGTCCTGTTGATCTCCAGAGGAAAGAGGTTCTGCTCCTTCCCTGAGCGGGCCCAGTTGATGTAGCGCAGCCAATTGCCCTTCTCGGGGTCGGTGGCATCCACACACATCCAGCCCAGGTTCGGGTAATACACCTGGGGAGAGACAGCACACAGGGACACTGCACAGCTGCACACGGGGACACTGCACAGCTGCACACGGGGACACTGCTCACAGCACTGCCACACTGCACAGTTGCACACGGGGACACTGCTCACAGCGCTGCCACACTGCACAGCTGCACACGGGGACACTGCACTGCACGGCTGCACATGGCGACACTGCACAGCTGCACACGGGGACTCTGCTCACAGCACTGCCACACTGCACTGCACAGCTGCTCACAGCACTGCCACACTGCACTGCACAGCTGCTCACAGCACTGCCACACTGCACTGCACAGCTGCTCACAGCACTGCCACACTGCACTGCACAGCTGCTCACAGCACTGCCACACTGCACTGCACAGCTGCTCACAGCACTGCCACACTGCACTGCACAGCTGCTCACAGCACTGCCACACTGCACTGCACAGCTGCTCACAGCACTCGTACCACCCAAGGCCAGAAACAACACAAAGGGCAGGACTGGGGCAAAGTGTCGCTGCTCTTCGGCAATCTTTTAGAGAAACTGTTACAATTGGAAAAAACCTCACTCATGGCCTGCAATCCCATCTCTGAAGGCTCTGGGCTCAAAGGCCAAAATCTTAAAATCATTCTACATTTTCAGTTTGGCAAGCCTAAAATGGTACTCTAGATTTTGCACTTAGTACAATGACTGATTTTAAGATATGAAGGCCACAGAGCTTTATTTTTACCATCTGATGAATTGGGAAAAGTAACTATAAAAGCCAGAAGCATTTGCTTTATTTGGAAATATATGGAAAAGCATACTTTATATTTAATCTTTCTGTAGGGTAATAACGAACATTTTAACCTTTCAGAAATCTTGTGATCACCTTAAAAAACTGACCATGTCAATAAAATTCTACATGTTCCAAGATGTTGTGTAAATTCTTTGATTTCTGTTCTTGGGGAAAATGCTGACATCTACTCCTGGTTTACATTTCCAGACACCTTATAATAAAGCAAGAAGGGGACTGACATGTTCACTATTTTCTGATGCCTCTGCTTCTCTTTCAAGACATTATGCATCTCCCACTCTTCTTATAATCCAAGTCAGATGCCTACAAGAAGATATTCTTATGGGTATTTTTCCTTTTCTGTTTTCCTAAAAGTCCAAGAATCTACAATGTTGTAGCTTTTTATTTTTGGATACCTTACAAGTAATTCCAAGGGCTTTTCAAACTGTTCTCCAATTTCAATCTTACATACACTTCTACAACAGCTTAGAGAAACTCCTGTATAATAAAGTCAATTTTTTTTGTGCTGATAATACTGTTGATTTAATTAAATAGAATTTTATCAATAAAAGTGAAGTTTTAATAAGTATACCACAACCATCTTAGTTTCTTTCCAAGCAAAGAGAAAACATCTCCCTTACTTAAACTATTCCAGCATGGATTTCATCAGCTGACTTTTGAAAGAATGTTCACCAGCACGCCCAGCCCTTGCAATATGAAAGCATAAAGAGCATCCCAGGTGAGACTGCAAAAGCAATTCTTTCAGTGAAAACGGAAGAGAAAAGCCAAAGAATGCTGTGGCAGAGCTAAGCAGATACAGAATATATCTCTAAATGTAATTACTGATTAGTGTTATATATATATAAGCTTACTAAGCTTTTATGTTACTTTATTATGGGTTTTCAACAAACCAAAATACTTTATTGCTTTTCTAATTTACAGAATATTACAGTCTAATTTACAGAATATTGCTTAAAAGCCTTATGCACTGGGAGAAAGAAAATAGCTCCAACTCCTCTCCTTAACATTGTGACTCTAAGTGATTCCTGTACTCAAAATAAAACCCACACAGCACAGCTGTGACAGTCATTCCAAACCAGCATTTCCCTCCCTCCTCAGACACTTGTTCTCATTTTTCCAACTGTGGCTTTTCTCCAGTAGAAAAGGAAAATATGTTCTCTCCTCAGACACCAGAGACATATACTGACACACACAACTCATCTTTTGCACAATGAGCCTCTGGTATGACAGTTCAAAATCATTAAAATTGACTGGAGATGCCTTTAAAAGCCCTACTTTTTATTCAGATTAATTTGACTAAAGAAGCAAATGGAATGCTTGTGGAAAAAGTTGTTCCCCAAGTTGAGTGTCCATATACTGAACTGCTCCTACACACCACCATTCTTCTACAAACCATATTTTCTAACAGTTGACATTCTGGACTGGTTTCAGGTATCAGCATATGGGACCAACTGTTGCAGTCTCATTTTAGCTGCTTTTTTTCTAACTCTAAAGTCACTATTAAAGCAACACACAAATACTTTGGAATCTAACAAGGGTTCCCACTATCACCTTCACTCCAAACTAAGAAACTCTGAAACAGCTGGCTTGCAACTATCATTTCTCAACACAAACTGAAAAAATATCCACCATGAACATTCAGCATCCAGCACTGAGAAACACAATTGTAAGGTCAATAATTTACTTGACTGATTCAATCTCACCAAATGTTCCTGTAACAGATGAAAACTGGAGATACTTTAAGCAGTGGAGTTTGTGATAGCATGAGCTCAGTGCAACAAACATTATACTTGAAAATTTTATTGCTTTTCTAAAGGGGAATTTGCATTTATGGGAATGTCCTAGATCAATTCCTCTGATAGAGGTTAACGCTAAGCTCTGTGCATGTTTTTAGTGTTCTAGGGAGTTCTATTTTTGCAGGCAAAGGGACAGAAGGATGGATGACCATTATCAGTATCCTCAGCCTAAAAATCCATGTTCCAGAACATTCTATGCCACAGCTCCTCCATCCCTCCCCTCCTTAACTATTCACTTTGCTAAAACCATGTGCTGTGTTTGTCTTCAGAACGACTGAAGTAGTCTTTGGAAGTGGCTATGAACTGCCTTAAAGACACTGTAGATGGGATTCAGCTCCAGACTGTAACATTTACATTTTGAAATCTACATAATATCCAAAGTCTCCTGACTACCAATGGAGCTTCCAGAGCTGTTGAGCTGCCCAGATAGCACTTGCCTCAAAGCAAGCCTAGCACAAGAAATACTGCAACACTTGAGAACTCTGACAAAAACTCCAAAAGCTGGTTTTCAAAGAGCTAAATGAGGAGGAGTCATGTGGCTTCCTTAAAAAATTCCATATCCTCCTAATTTCCCTAATTTTATAAGTAGTTGACAGCATTCAGTTGCACTCAGGGTTCAAGCCAACAAAGCAAAGATCAGCAACAAACTCTTAAGGGCAGGTGTGATCCACACACAGCATGTAAAAAATACAGCTATTTCAAACAATGCCAATGGTTTATAAAGCTTTGTAACTCAGAATGGTTGTTCCATCCAAGTATCTATAAAAACTGTTAGTAATGGCAGCAATAGATAGCAATTACCCTACATTGAGTCTATTTGTAAAATCTCTGGAAAAAGTAAAGGCTAAATACAAAATACTGACCTGGTGACAAGCACATTTTTCCACTTACAAGCTGTTTCTTACCTCCCACATGTACACATTGCTCTTAACTTGAGATCTTTTTTTCTTGTCACCAACAAATGGTCCAAATTTCTTGCCTTTCAAAATTGATTTTGTTGCCCAGACACCTGAGGAGACACATATCAGGAGTTAAAACTAATCTAAGTTATTTCAAGCCTATGTTCTACTCACAATTCATATTTCTTAAGA
Source organism: Picathartes gymnocephalus (assembly GCA_013390045.1). Lineage (NCBI taxonomy): Eukaryota > Metazoa > Chordata > Aves > Passeriformes > Picathartidae > Picathartes > Picathartes gymnocephalus. The sequence goes on from WEKY01000673.1 coordinate 268,126, forward strand.
TCATTACATGTGTCTGTCTCAGACTGGGGAGCTGTCCACTCTTCCCAAGAGGAATTATTTCACACAAGTACAGCAAACATCATCTCTACCCAGCACAGGAGGGCACCAGGCTTTCACAGCAACTCCAATTTATGTGAGTTACTGTAAAAATCTTCATTCCCTTTTCACAGCTGTAGCACTCACCAAGCCGAGTCTTGTCAACAGCAGATGGGAAGAGCCTCACATCCTCAGGAAGGCCCCTAAGTACGTGCTCAGGAACATCATCCAAGGTCTCCACAGCAACAGGGGAGTCAGTTGTGCTCTACAAGTCAAAAAGCCAACTGCTATTAACAGGCAAAAACAACTACACAACAGGTCATCAACCCACATGAGCTTCAAAACCTTCTGATTTGCAATTAAAGTAAAATTTCCAAACTCACCACACTAAGGATAATATCATATGTATTAGCCATCATTTACTTCCCTTTTTCAAAGGGTGACTTCCAGGCACACTCAACCTAATCAGTCCCCCAAAACCAATCTAAAATAGTTTCTCATCTTCCGTTATGTGACAAAGTACCCCTTGTGAGAAAGATTAAAAAGTAACTTTAGGAGAAAACCAAAGTCATAGTTCCAAGAAGTTCATACAGTTAAAAAACCCGAAACGTTACTTCCTCTGCCGACTGATGTGAGTGTTGCAGTAAATTAACCACTCCAAGGTAGACAAGAGAACTTGCACTTGGGATACACCATCCACTCTGCCACAGTGTAGCAGGATGCTCTGCCTGAACCGAGGGAGGTGGGGTCACGCTGCTTTTGGTGTTGAATAATGCTAAAACCAGGCAGACCCACCAATCCCAAAGTTAAACATCCTGAGGGTGAGGAGATGTGGTAGAGCTGACAAAACACCGGCTAAAGGAACAAACAAGTGATACTACTGATAACCTGCCTAAAGCTGCTGAGCTGGCACTGCTGCCTGGGGACACCTGACTGACAGTCCAGCACCTCATCCTAGAAAAGCCCAGTCCCACCTCTGAACAGGGTCTTCTGTCACATCCCTTCTCGCAGTGTGTGTGCAGATTCCTCCCTGGAGTGGGGATGCCCCTCAAGGGCATCTTTAAAGGCCATCCAGTGGCACCCGGTGCCATGGGCAGGGACACCTTCCACTGTCCCAGGGTGCTCCAAGCCCTGTCCAACTTGGCCTTGGGCACTTCCAGGGATGGGGCAGCCACAGCTGCTCTGGGCACCCTGTGCCAGGGCCTCACCACCCTCACAGCCAAGAATTCCTTCCCGAGAGCCAACCTAAACCTACTCTCTGTCATCGTGAAGCCATTCCCCCCTGTCCTGTCACTACAGCTCTTGGTGATTAAAGTAGTTGCATTACTTTACTGCTTGAAACAGAATAAGCTAAAAGCAGCTTTTAAAGAGAATAAAAGGGTTTAAATAGTTATTATTTCAGTATCATAAATGTTATAATTCCTAATCAAGCAACAGCTCAGAACTTCAGCGAGCAGCTTATGATTATTACAAAAAGTTTTAAGATATTTTTATATTAAAGTTTGATAGGCAATAAAAAGCTAATAGATTATTTACTGTCCAGTAAGTGATTAGTTCCATTTCAAGGACCCTCCAAGGTTCAATATTATTCTAATAATATTGTTCATACTATTACTACTCACACTTGTAATCAAACAACCTTCTCCCTATTACCTCCTTATAATTTAACAAAACACTATTTTCTGATAGAAATGACCAGAATTTCAAAGTCACAAGAATCTGAAGTTTCCTATAAAATGCGTCCACATTCTGAAAGAACTGTGCTTGGTGAAAATTAAGCCTTTATTAGAGAACATGCCCTAAAAAAAATTCCCTGCCCTCTGATATGGAACTCTAATTATTCTGGTCAGGAACAAACACTGGTGGTAATAGCAGGAACAACTCTAATATTAAGGATGTTATACTTGAGCTCTGAAACCATTTTTAGGAGAGGTTAAACTGAGAAATTTTTCCAAATAAAGTCCAATTTTTGGAAATTATTCTGGCTTTTACCTATAACCATAAAGTAGAAATACCATGGTAGTTTTCATATCTTGAGTAATATTTTCCAGCAAATACTTCTGAAATACACTGAAAGGTTACTGGAAATATAAAATGCATCTTAATACGCTATCAAATTTCTTTTTTTTTTTAATCTCTAAAGCAAAACAGATAAAGCTTCTCAGCCCTTGCTCCTCAGCATCCAGTCTTTGTCAGGGTGCTGCTATGGCAATCATTCACTACATTTGAAAACCCTTTTTGCTGAGATGAGTTACAAGAACAAATCTTCTGCCAGTTTTAACTGCAAAAATAATAAAACTGGAGTCAGAGCAAGGTTATTCTAGTGCTCCCTTCATAAGGCTTAACAGCTGCACAGAGAGCTTCCAGAGAGCTATTTGTAGGGGAGAAAGACCCCCAAATTGGAAACCATGGAAGGGGGAGAATGCCAGAAATCCCTTCCCATCCAAGAGTGAAGACACTAATGAATACTTGCTCATTAGTTAGAATAGCTGAAGTCTATTCAAAGCAGAGCAAAGCTTTATTTTGCTCTTCCAACAACCCACAAGGAAAAATACTGATGAAAGCAGCCTGATTTTCAGACATCTGTTTGCCTTGAACTGATATGCAAGAAGCCATGTCTCAGCTGAAAAAGAAACATGCTCTTCTCAGCATATCAAAGGAACCTAAACATCTTCCCAGTACATTACCCCAGGACTTCATCAGGGGAGAACCAAGGCTACTTTTCCCAGTGGTTTCTAACAAGTTATAAACAGAAATAGAAGAGGGTGGCTGACAGGCCTCAGAATGGTGCACTTCCAGTTTCAAGATAAAAGCAGGATAGTTTTTTGGCTGGGTTTCATTTGGGGGTTTGGTTTCTTTGGAGAGTGTTGTTTTTGGTTTTGATGAGAAGTTAAAAATCTCAAATCTCAAGCTTGCAAATAAACTTTAACCTACCAAATTTGAAAAATGAGATTCAACTGATTCAGACAGAAGTGTACAGCACTGTGATACATCTTTGATTTTCCTGGGATAGTCCTTAATAGTCACGCCTCCTTTTAAGTGTAAATATCCCCAAACTGTTCTACCATTTAAGAAGTATATTTGTATGGAGTAGTATACAATGAGAATTTTATTGTGCATCTACCTACATAAATCAGGACATTCAGAGAACACACACTCAGACTCATCCAACACGTGTCATATTAATGATTTCACAAGTACTAGGAAACTGGATATGGCCTTCACCCAACAATACATTTCACATCTCAAATGAATGGTAGTAAGTAATCAAATTCAAAACAGTAAAATAAACAATTAAGTTCAGTCAAATCAGTGCAATCTCTTTTTAATTGCAATTTAGATGTAGCTACTTGAAACTTTTTCCAGATCACAACTTGTCCCCAAGCAATGTCTGTCTACCAAAAAGAAATACTGTATTTCAATCACTTTTCTACCAAGACTTGAAAATCACATTTAAATTTACTTTTCTGTTTACCAAATTCACCTCTTGATAAGGGTAGTGCACTTGTGCATCTCCTACAGTCAACTTTTGCATTTATCTGAAGCCTTAACATAGTATTTTTCACTCCTTCCAAGGCTGCAATTTTGAAAACACCTGAAGCTTATTTCACTTTTAACCTTCATACTCTGAAGTTCATCAGCAAATTACATTCTAGCATTTAAATCAGCCACTATGAGTGACTTTAGAGCAACGCCAAAGGATCATTTGAGGGCTGAAGTGGTGCCTTAACTGAAACTATCTTTTCCTGTTTGCATCAAATCTATAGTCCTGACACTCTGACAGTACCTTTTAACACATTAAGCAACTTTTCACACCACTTTCAATATAAATGTACTTATGAACCAACCACAGATTAGTCTATGATGTTACAGACAGCATTTAAGCAGCATAGGAAAGGCATCTGCAACTAGATATTTACAGGTGATAAAAGATTAGAGTGAAAAGGAGAGGAAGCATCCTGAATAGTGCAATGAACGACAGACAGCCAGTTAGTGCCATGTTAGGGCAGAAACAGGATTAGGATAAATGAGAAGATAAAGGAAAGGATGACACTGAAGAGGGAGGAGATGGCAGAGAAGTTAAAAGAGATAGCTGAGGAAGGGTAGTTGAGCCAGCTAGCACAGGAGAGCAGAAAGGTCTCACCTTGGCCAGGCACCTTACCTGGCTACCTCTCTTTGCCACAATTTCACACAATATGTGTGCTTGAAAATTAAAGATGTATTAGAAATATTTGAAACAATCACTGAAAAATTCAGAAGGAATGGGGGGAGGAAGTTTCAGTATAAGTGCAGGTGTTTGTTCCTGTACTCCTCAGCACTTTTTAAGTAACTTCCCATGCTGTTTTCCAGGCAGCATTCAAATACCTCCTACTCTGTCTTACTGCAGTCTGAGATGTAGTAAATGCTACCAATCAAACCCCATGTTTGCTTCGGGTTTTTTAAACAAATTTTTCAGCTATTCTGATTAACTAATTCAAAAGAGGACACATACTACCTATCCTGAGACAGCAATCTTCCAAGAAACCCAAAAACATAAATTCCAACAACAGATGGAGGTTTTCGAATCCTTCTCCTTACAACAAGAAGGCCATATCAAAGAATTTAAGAAAATATTTTTCCCCACTACTTCAAGATTTCTGTGGGAAAAACCACAAAACTAACAGTCTTTTCATATAAACCAAATCCACACCAGCCCAGTTAGTTTCATGGTCGCCGAAGTCACACCAAAAGCAGAGACAAGCAGCATGAAAGAAATACGAGAACAAATCACTTGAAAGATGTTTGGCATCAGACAAAAACATTTCTTATACGGACCTGGCACTACAACTTGTCAACAGTGAATGAAATGACAAGGGCACTGCAACAAAAAACACCATGGGGTTGATGCTAAATACACTCTTAATACAAATGGTCAGCGAACAACTAAAAGCCACATGGGCTCCATATGCTTTGGAAACCAAAGGTGAAAGCCAGAAACACCAAGGAGGACCCTAAGCTGTTGTAAGAACTCCCTGAGGAAGGCTCATCTCACCCTTTAATTGTAAGATGACACACATCACAGCATGGCACAAATGAGATCAGCAGTCCTCATAAGAAAGATGAGGACTTTTGATACAGCACAGAAATCTGATTTAATTCTAAAAACAAATCAGGGTGGAGGAACACAACAACAGACAGGACACAAGGGGATGTGGACACACAAATGGGATGGAATTAGTCAATAAGAACAATTACAGATTAGGATCTACAGTTTTCAGAGTTTTAGCAGAATCCAAATCTTACTGGAATGACTAATAAAGCAGGATTATTCCTCAAGCAGGCACAGCAATAGGCTGCTGGCTTCATGCCACTGAGTGCATCAAAACAAATCTTACAGGTGAAAAAATTTCAAGTGTCAATAGAAATTTTGAAGCAGCAGTTAACCCTGCTCCCCAAAACAGACTATTAATACTTAGAAGTGTGCTAATGCAAATGCCATTTCTATTTTATATATATAAATCATATTTGTCTATAGATATAATACAAGTACATATTTTTACAATACATATTTCAATGCTCTGATAGATTATATTTTCTTTTTGCCTTGTTAATATATACAAATATACTGAAGACTTTTTCTTTAAATCAGAGAAAAAAAAGCAACAGGAAACATCCCACCAACCCATTCTATGCTGTAAGTACTTATGCATGTATTTCTATGACTTCACAGAAAACACACTTCAGCAAATGCTAATTGTACTCAGGCCTGTTACTGATCAATAAAAGTACACATCAGCTACAGGCATTGAAGTATACAAAGCATTTTATACAACTGTGTACTGTGGTTGTTTCTGACTCATAAAACTTCTGATCACGGCTGACTTTTTCAGCTGAGTAAAAATGGCTTTCCTGCAGCGTGATATCCTATGGTCACACTCCCATGCCAATGGGACTTGATAAGATCAGCCAGAGAGAGAAGGAATAAAAATAAAATAAATTTGAGGCAACATGTACTTTTTCTATACCTCTAAATAACACAATTGTGTGTGACAGACAAATTGATGGACAATTCCTACTTGGATAAACAAAGGCAGAATAAAATGCTGCACAGTTGGTGCTGATTAGAACAACACCCTCCAGACTCCACACAGCAAAGTGCTGCTCCACAAAGGAAAAGTGCTTTCCCAGCCTTTCCACTTGGTTCCAGAAGAAACACTTCAGATTCCAGAAAAGTGTGATTTCCCTATCAATCAATTTGTAGCAGACTGTTTACTGCACATTTGAAAAAGGAATGTCACTATAAAAGGATTTTTAAAACTGGAAGCCTTCAGTTTTCAAACCACTTTTATAAGGAACTGAATTATTACATACAGCTTCAGGAGGAAATAGAATTTTCTGGAGAGGCATTATTAGAAGAGGTGCCAGGAGCAGTAACTTACACACTGCTAAAGGGAATTCACAAAACCTTGAATCCATGAAATAACAGGCATCTCACAAGCATACATGCTGTAGAATGGATGATTATGAAATTTAATGAGACTGAAGATTTTGAAGAACATTTTTTAGTGGATGATTTTTCTTATTAATAATTAACTGTTCTAAGAATTTTGATAAAGTCTGACATTTCTACTCACCTGATTCATTTTGAATTCCTGTTGTGTTCTGAAAAGATACACACAACAAAGAAACTCCTTTGATTACATGAACCCTAAAAAGAAAAACAGACAATTGTAATATGTACCTACGTACAAATTTACATTGAATTGAAAGTACACACAGAGCTGTAGCTTCTCTTCCTAAATCATCTGTAGAAAAGGAGCGCTTTGCTTTAGAGAAAATCTGCTCCAAGCTACAGTTTTGCTGTTACAGCTCAAATGTGTCTGAATAATCTCAAGATGGATATCTAGCATTAATCTTTTTCCCACTTTAAATGATGATGTAATAGATGTACTCAGGTAAGACTGTTCCACTTGTTTTCTAAAGTAAGTTAGTTTGCTCAAGATTGAGTACTTTTAAGAACTTTAGAAGTCAGTTCTCTTTAGAATTTTATATCAAAGCATTATGGAAGGCCTTCTGTGGTTTTCAAATTTAAGAAATGCATGCATTAAGTCTCTACTCTTCCATATTAGAAACAGGACAATATTCCTTAAAATTGAGCTGTATTGAGGTATTTTATTACACTAATGTATTTTACATTCCTTTTTAGTAAAAGCCTGAGATTTCAAAACATATCTGACAAAAATTCCTAGTTTGAGTAGGCATTGAATTATCGAGTTTGGAAATTCACAGGCAAAACTAATCAGGATAATGCCACATCTAAGGGTCGAGGACATGAACTCACTTCCTTTCTTTGTTAATGTATACAAAACGGCTTTTTTGCAAATTAGGCTGGAAACACTTTTAGTCCCATTGCCTCAACAGAATTTTCAACAAATTAACATCCCCCATTTTCAAAAGTTAACAGGTCCCTCTTCACTTAGAGCACTTTATTCAAGTACTGCTATTTCTTCCCTGTCTTTAGTTTTCCTACTATAACAATGATCAACTGAATATTTTTACTAAGTACTCTGCATAAGTACTAACATTTAATTTAAAATAAATTAAAGCAAAATCTACTCCAAATAAATTTCACATAATCCCTCACATCCTTGCTCCAAAAGAATTCTTAATGCTGTGCAAAAGTGACAACACTGCCAAGCATCATTCAAATGTTCTATTACTTAAGAAATCAATAATAAAAGGAACAATGTCCTTGGAAATGATATTTCTGTTGTATACAGCTCTTCCACCATTAACTCCTTTTGTCCCCATGTTTCCATACTATGTGAGCATTTAAACAAAGAGCTGAAACATCTGTATTTCAGTTCCAGTTTTGCAATTGATTCTGTGGGATTTAAAGCTTGCCAGAAAAGACCAGTTATGGCATAAGGAGCTCCATCTGAACATCTTGTACACATCCAAAGAAAAGCATTCCTTTTGGAATGCTTTATTACTAACTTCCTGACTTATTTTAGATTGGAGTCAGTATAAACTTCTGTACTTAAGTCGAGGCCTGAACATCAGGGAAGAACCCAGCACTCTTAGTCATTGTTCATTGAGACAAAACCCATGCAACATCATTTTATAAATGAAATATTTTGCCTAGCAAGACAGGCATCAAATCATTTCCTAGTATGAAACCCAAATTATTTTTAGTATCAAATAGTCTCATTTTTCTATAGTGTTAGAATATTTTTATGCAATTACTCACATAAAGTCAAGAAAAGTCAGAACCTTTTATGGACACAGGAGCACAGCCTGAGGAGCACCAGGCTGTGGCATGAGTTAATGTTGTTAGTGTCTCCACCTGCCTGTTTCTACCTTTTCTCCTCCCTCACTGAAGATCATCATTCCCTCAATGCCACAGGCTCAGCTGTTCAGATGACCACTTTTGATCACAAATCTGGAAAGCAATCTAGGAAACCTGCAGGAACTGCCCATGCTGCGATGGGGAATGACAGTCCTCGGACACCTCATCGCCAACTCTGCACCCTCAGCCCAAAACTCCAGATATACACAGACAAAAAGGATTTAAAGCACTGTCTTACAGAAGCAAACATTGAACACCATCACTATCCACCACTAAATGAGTAGAACTTGAGACAAGTAAATAGCAATAAAGTGATGGGCTGCAGAGTTAAAGGAAAGTCCTGTCAAGCTGAAAATTTCCTCAAAGCTGAATTTTCTTAGCTCAGTTATCAAATAAATTACTCAAAAAACTTGAAAAGCAGACAAAATCTTCTTACTTTGTTTCATTTGAGCAGTAAAACTACACTTTTCTTCTTTTTCATATACTAATTCAAAAATACTTTGCTTAGAATTAATAGTTAACAAAGAATTTTCAAAACAAAAATAATGATATTTTTACAGATTTTGTAAATATTTTATTCAACTTTTAAACAACTGGTGGTATCCAAATCTCTCCATGGTATTTCTTAGGAGATTACAACAAATCTTAATATACTGATATAGTTAAACATCCACACAACACAGTTTAGGCAGATTCCTAACAGACTGTACTACTCTGTATTCTTTCAACTACCAATTACCAGTGGAACCACTTGAGCATAAAACAGAATTAGATGAGAAATAAAATCTGTAGTAAACCAAAAGCTTCAACAAGTATCTTTAAAGCTATTAATTTAAAATACACACTTCATATTAAAATTTTATACCTGCAGTTCTGCATTTTTTTCCCTCTTCTGTGTTACTTATTTTGTTAACAGCAAACTCAACTATGTGAAAAGCAAGATTAGTTGCACTGGAAAACAAATAAAATTAATGCTGTACAGAGTATTGTGTGCAGCCACTAGTTTTCTTTCTACCTAAAATGAAACATCGTAAGAACAGAAGTATCTATAACAGTAAGCTTGGGGTTTAACTTCTGGTACACAAAGCTCAACAAACTTAAGAAAATATGAAACAAATTCTACAACTGCTACCCAAACATTAGTTCCCAGCACGATTGCTGAGTACCAACAAGTCTTTACTCTTATCACTGCAAGCAGGAACAAGTTGTGACTCTGCACACTGATGGATTCCCAGGTACATGCAGTCAGGTCCCAGGAAAGCCCTGAAGAAAACCGTGATGCTCTGATGTGTCACCAGGGGAATCTGTCATCTATTAAAAGCACAATGATGGCCCCGTTAAATCAGTTTTAAAGTTAGCAATAGTCCACAACTGCTTTAGTACTTTGAAGAAGTCAGTCAGCAGCTCCATCAAATACAGGTAACAAGTATTTTCACCCAACCTCTCCTCCAAACTCAACGGCAACATAACCTAATAAAGACCTGGATATTGTTAATAACATCTACCACAGTGAACTTCAGCCATTCACTGAAAGCCCTAAGAAAAGAATAATAAAGATGCTACCCCAAAATTGAAGCACACACATCAGCAACCTGAATTTTCAAAATTAATTCTCAGAAAACATTGCAAGTCATATTGATTTTAAACTACTACTTTCTGCTGTATCTCACAAGTACAAAAGCACTACACACTTGTTCAAGACATTAAAGCATCTGGGAAACAAAGAAGTGAAAGATCTACTGCATCATCTTATCTTAGTTTCAGAAAAATTTATTTTTCTGAAAGGCTCAGTTTTAGGCAACAAATTATATTTATTCAGATAAGAATGTACAAGGTATTTGTATTTAAGGAAACGCTGTGGTCTCTAAAGCAAAAAGTGTTTTGACATTATTTCTGAAGCTATACTTCAGAATTTTAAATATTTCCAATAACTTGTTAGGAATAAATTCTGCAAACCAAAGCAAGCAATTTTATTCAAAACCAGCACTGCACATCATCCCTTTCCAACTCAATCAGACTGAAACAGACCAGTAAGCATTCCTAGGTTCTACTAAGTAGACGATCTTCTGGTTTTGTAAGCCGTATTTATAATTTCTGTATGTGGGGTTTTTTAAAACCCAGAATCAAAAAGCATTTTGAAGGAGAATGCTGATTCCAATACAGAGAAAGGAAAAACCAGGCATGAGAGTATCAATCCTATTTTGGAAGCTGAAAATGGGACATGCATTACATCACTGCTCCAGTAAAAACACGTTCATTAGAGAACCAGGAACAACTTGAAAGTCTCCACGGCCTGTTTTCCTAATGACCGGGGTTCAGGCTGGGATACTGCACAGCTCTTGGCTTTGTTTTACTTTCTAGCTGTAGCACATGGCCATTTTTTAAACATTAGGACATCTACATGTTTTCAATTCAATACTGAAATACTCTCATCCATGCATTTTCCATGCATTAGGTGAAATAAAGCTTGCCAACTTAAAAAAATAAAGTTCATGTTAACTCTGAAAGATTAAAATATGCATGTGGTAGGGCATCCTGTTTCTATCAACACGCAATTAAATGCAAAGACATTTTCAGTTACTCAAGGCTGCCTGAATAGGGACAGAGAAAAAATGGGCAGGCAACGATTTTCTGAACACTGAAATCTATTACCTATTGTCCAGTAAGAAAAAAGGCTTTGCTTACTGCCACGTAACCAAATAAACTGTTACACCTCAGGAAGGTTTATTCAGGTAACCAAGATAATAAGCCAAGAAATCACCAACACAACACAAACCCCAAGTTTATTAATTAAACAGCAACTAGTCAAGAGAAGTCAACAGAAAACAACAAGTCTCTAACAAGTGCAAATATGCAGAAATACTATTCCAATCTTCAGATATGAGTGCATTCTAATTTGACTTGCAAATGCAGTAAAACCCAACGAAATTTTCCTCAGATAAGTACACTGCTGATTTACTACTATGTACAAAAGCCAATTTCAGTAATTTCTTTTTACAACACAGGACTCATCCTCCCACTTTTGACTACAGCATATTTTATACAGAGGCGGACAAGAAATATTTTTCAGCTTATTCTCAGTGGAGAAAAAACACATTGGTAAAAGAAATTAAGTCATTTGGGGGGTTAAGCATCAGGATCATATCTGCCCTTTCATGCTAACAAGTTCAACAGCAAAGATATTACAGTACTTTAAACAGGTTTGCCAAGGCAGGACTACATTACTGGTCATCCCTAAACCTCTCCAGACTTCTGTTTTCAAGAGAGAGACACCCAGTGAGCAGCATCTCCCTTTAACACACTTTATAATACTTGTTTACCCCTAAGGATCAAGGCTTTTATGTGCAACAGTGAAAAGAGGATATCACTGCAGGATGGACTTCAGAGCCATTTCAGTTCTTACAGAAAAAGACCTTCTGCTTTACTTGTCTTCCATTCTCAAGTAAATTTTCAATAGCAAAAAATGGATGTGTTACACAAATGCACGGAAGTGCCTGAACATTCTTCCCCACCTTCCATGCTGCACTGGTAGGAAGCTCTTCTTTGGATTCCCATAAAACAGGCACCAACTCAGCAATCTCCAAACACCATACTTGCCATGGCATTTCTAGCAAAGATACTGTGTCCAAAGTGATTATCTGCCCTTCAATTAACCTAACTAGGGTTTCACTGTAAGTGCCACTTATTTTTATGGTCTATGCCATGGACTGTGGAGACGCTGCTATCCCAGCAAATCCTGGGAGCCATATCCTTGAAAACCAACAGGTACCTCAACATGGTTCTCACTGCTGTCTCTGCAAGTCCAAAAGTTCTTTTGTTTCTTAAGTCACTTCCTCATCTATCAGTGATAAAGATCTTCATCTGAAAAGTGGCAGCGCTCTCACTGATTCACCATCATGCTTTTCTGTAGTTGGAAGAGCTGGAAATCTCTCTCTACACAAGGAAAGCAGCCCTGAATTCTTAACATGCCCATTATTTTTATTGAAATGTGGTAACTGTAAGAAGACAATAAAATAGAATCATGGAATGGCTTGGGCTGGAAGAGACCTTAAAGCTCATCCAATGCCACCCCCTGCAGGGACACTTTCCAGTATCCAAGGTTGCTCCAAGCCCTGTCCAACCTTGGATACTCCCAGGGATGGGGCAGCCACAGCTGCTCTGGGCACCTCTGGCAGGGCCTCACCACTGCCACGGGGAACAATTTCTTCCACATATCTAACCTAAACTTCCCCTCTTTCAGTTTGAAACCATTACTTCTTCTCCTGTCACTACAGTTCCTGGTGAAGAACACAATAATTGCATATCATGCTGCTATACATCTCCAGTTCCCCTAATCTACTTAGTATATTTGAATAAGCTGGAAAAGATTTTGCATCCAAATATCATGCCCAAAGTCCAGAGCACAGACTGGGAACAGGGGCAGCATCAGAAGCACAAGCAGCCCTGCTGTTCTCTAGAGCTGTCCATTGCTGGTCACTCAAATGTGAAATAAGAAAAATAGTTCTCTTGCCACTGAATGATCATTTAGCAGGTGCAGCCATACTACCTTATCTTCCTCAACAGTTGAAAACAACTTAAAGTTTTCTTTACTGCTTCAGAATGGAAATTTTGCAGCCTCACATGAATTTTAAGCCACTGGAAACTTCACTGAATACTTCAGCTACCTGTCCATGAGATGGTTATCAGCAATGCTCTGCAGGCTGCTCGGGCTTCAAATAAACAATGCACTTCAGATACATCTCTTGAGCTGCTCTAAATGTCTTACATCAATATTTTTCATCTCACCCCAAACACTTTTCCCCCACGATACCACTGCACCATCATGAATTATTCTCCGACTTAGGAGAATAATTCACAGATGGACATTTCCAGTGAGGGAAGCAATTCTAGAGTTAATTTCCTCAAGCTCTGCTCACCCAGCTTGGCAGAACGTGACCTGCAGGAGCCTGAGGGCCTGCAAAGTGCCAGAACTTCTGAAGACAGTCTGAAAGAGCAGAGTTCTCTCAGCATCGGGCTGGCAGCGGCCGGAGCCAGCCGACACTTCCGAGGCAGCATTTTCAAGGCAAAAAAATTGAAAAAACCGCCCAAGGGATGAAGCATCTTCTTCCAACCGGCCTCCCTCGCCATCCTCCGCCCTCGTTTCCCCTCTCCGAGGCGCTCCCGCGTCCCGGCGGACACAGGTCCCGCACCTGCCGCCGCTGCCCTCACGCCCCCGGCCGCCGCCTTCCCGCGGACCCCGGGGCGGCCCCGCACCCGCAGCAGCCCCCGCGTGCCCCCTCCCTGCGCCGCCGGCTNCCTCAGCGCCGGCACCGTCCGGGCGCCATCTTCTCTCCAGCCTCGGAAGTGACGTTGGGGGGAGGCCGCGGGCCGGGGCCGCCGCGGGACCCCCGGAGCCCCTTCCTGCCCCTCATCAGCTCCATCGTCCTCATCGGCCTCATCCCCAAGAGCACCTTCCTCCTCTTCATCACCCTCATCCTCCTCAGCTCCCTCATCCCCACGGCTTCATCGTCCTCATCGGCCTCATCCTTCCATCGGCTTCATCGTCCTCATCCCCCTCATCGCCCTCATCCCCAACACCACCTTCCTGCCCTTGATCGCCTTCATCGCTCTCATCCCCCTCATCATCCTCATTTTTCTCCTCGCCCCTATCTCCAACAGCCCCTTCCTGCCCTTGATTGCCTCATCCCCAATGCCCCCTTCCTGCCCGTCATCTTCATCTCCCTCATTCCCTTCGTCCCCAACGGCCCCTTCCAGCCTTTCTTTGCCTTCATCCCCAACAGCTTCTTCCTCCCCTTCATTGCCTTGCAGTCCTTCATCATCTTCATCTCCAACAGCCCCTTTTGCCTTCATCCTCTATATTGCCTTCATCCTCTATATTGCCTTCACCCCCAACATCTACAAGAGCCTCTTCATCACCTTAATTCCATTTGTTTCCTTCACCCCCCTTTCTTCCCTTCATCACCTTCATTCCCTTACCCCTTTCATCCCCTTCATCACCTTCATCACCTTCATCACCTTCATCCCCATTACCGCTTTCCTCCCTTTCATTCCCTTCATGCCTTTTCACCCTCCTTCACCGTTTACCCCCTTTATCCACCCCACCCTGTTCATCCCCTGAGCCCCCCTCAGATCACACCACGTGCCCCAGCCACCTCCATCCACCGCCCTTTTCCATACAATCAACAGGTTCTCCAGGTTCTCTCTCTGCATTTTTTTTTTTTAGTCATTTTCATCTTTTTGTTGTAAAGCAGCTCCACAGCGTTTTCACCTGTGACTGGGGAAAAAAAAAAAAAAAAGCCACTGAGGGGAAATGATTTGGGTCACTGAAGCGATGTGGGGACTGACCCTCACAGCCCTGAGGGGCCCAGGCTGTCTCTGGGTTGGGACCCGTTTGTGCTGCACATATATTGTACTGTTCCATCTAAACCAAGTTTTTCTCAGTGCAACTTCTGAGCAAATACCTGAGAGGAAAAAAAAACCTCCATAATCACCTCAGAGATCACCTCTTGTGTTTCTACTGCAGGACATAACAGTGTCTCTGCCCTTAATTTCTCTCTCCCCTGAATGTTCCATTCATAATGCAGTCAAAGGTGTATTCCTCCCAGGCTAGGACTGTATTTTACCTGGAATTGTTAAGAATTTGCCGTTTTCCTGGGGGAAAATCCCCAACTGAAATGCACAGGACATGAATACAGTTACAGATAAGAGTGAGGTCAGAAATGTTTTACATTTATTTGATTATGTACATCAATGGGTAACATTAAAACTGTCAGTAAGGCTGGACACAAAAAGTACTCTTACAGCATCAGGACAAAGGAATCCCATTCCATTCCACAAAGCTGGAAGGTTTCCTCAGCTAGTAGCCAAGTAAATAACCTGTCTGCCCACTCTTATCAAAATAAAGCTTTTTTAAAACAATCCACCATATTACCAAGAAACATAGCTACAAAAATAACCTTTCATACATCTGGAAGACACACACTGCCAGGGAATTTGAACTCCTCTGCAGTGATGCTTAGCTTTGGCAAGCAACAGCAGACTGAAAAATAACAGGACACAGTGATTTTTCCACCTGGAACTCTCAGGATGTATTTATATTACAAAATGTTGTGTAGGTGCAGCATAATCAGTTTGGAAGCCTCTAATTTTAGTAGTAAGAAAACCTCAAATATCTTTATACTTTGACTTATTAGACTGAATTAATTCTAATTTAGCTGTATTAACATTTAATTTTAGAATTAAGCTGGACTAGTTACACCTGTGTAAGTTTGGATGTTATTTTAAGAAAAATCAAGGTTCCCATTTAACATGTTAGAGCCCTATACCTGTAACAGAAAAATTGAAAACATAGAACAAATGACATACCTAAATAGTTAGAATATGAATTTTTCTACCTTCAAGGTTAAATATAAGATTTCCCAAAAATACCACAAATAACAGAAATGATAACTTTTCTCCACCTGTGTGTACAAGACATCCTTATTATCCCCTCATTTATACTGAGAGTATCTACCATCTGGTGGTGTTCCAGGGGACCTGCACTTTCAATTTACACTTTCAGTTTTCAGAGAAGCCTTCAAATCTTTACTTGGTTAAAGTTTTCAACACTTAATTTTTTGTATTCTTAAAACATCAATATTTCTGCTGTTGTACTCTCTAAAATGGTGAATAAGATCTGGTTACTTGGAGATGTGTAAGCACACAAGAGAGGAAGATACTAGCAAAAACCTTTGTGTAAATCTTGGGTGTCTGACTGAATATATTCAGGGTGACAAAATGAACTTCTTGTGTGTGAAAATCTCAGTGAACCATGGCAAGAAAAAACATTTCTAGAAAAGATTTTTTTGTCAGAAGGTCTAAAGTAGCCTTGAAAGTAGGTGGACTCCAGTGATACCAGTATGGCCAGTTCTTCTCTTGTTAAATGGGACAAGGTCTCTTTTATCATATCTGTCTGTGCTGTTCTGGTTTGTCCTTAGAAGACAATGTGCTGCATGTTGTTGCTCTGGGAAAGACTGAACTGCTCATGTTACTGGTTATTATTAGCTCTGAATTTAAGCAATATTACCATCTTTTTCTAGAAGTGTATTTTTGGAAAATAAAGAATTGACTGAACTGCTAAGATATTTTGGGAAGTTGTGCTCAAAATGTCCTGGGGAATGGGACTCTTAAGACTCAAGCATTAAGTATTCCTGCTCTTGTCACTTCCTGCTGGTTTAGGTGAGCCCTTCTAACCTCAAGGTCCTTCACAGTCCTCATTTCTGCATTTTAAAAATAAAGCCAGGCTTGATGAGTAGGAGGAAATACATAAGAATTTGAAGCTTTTCTGTTATGAACATGTTCATCTTTCATGTAAAAATGCCATCAGTAATTTCCACCACTAGCTGGGGCTCAGGTACAGCTTACTGAGTGTGCAGTTATTGTGCATCTACCTCAGCCTGCAGTAAGCAGTCTTTAATTTTAATATTCTGCTCGTGCATTTCCTCACCCATTGTTTCTTGTCAGGTGTATGAAATCTGAAGTCATTCTTGTGGGTCTTGCTCACTTTTCTGCATGAAATGCGACCATGGTTTACTTTCTCAATAATTCTATTGCTACTTTCCCCTCAAGGAAGCATACTTATTGTGTTAGTAAGTATTAATTATGACAAACTAGAAGAATTCATCAGGAAAATTGTCTTCAAGGAGAAACTTCATAGTTATGGGTTAAACATTTCTTGACTTCAGCCCTTCCAGGTTTAAATGAACAGGTGGCAGGGTTTGCCTCCCTGTGAGAGGTGATTAACAGTAATTTCATGATCTCATTAATATTTTGTCTATTACAAAGACACAGATCTTAGTGCCAGGGTAGTTTCATCAGGCTAAGTCCAGATCTGGATCAAAGAGGGAACTTTGAACAGCAACTTACACCAAGTAAATTCTTCCACTACTTTTTAACAGGCAGCTTTTCCTCTACTGTAAAAGTGAGCTGTGGTTTTCATATACAACTTGCCTTTAAGGGCTGCCTCTGAGGTCAAAATCTCTTGTACCACCTATATCTAAAACTGTCTAAGTGGTGAGAAGTGGACTTTTCTCAGTTCCCTTTGTCTAAGCAGTCTGTAGGGTTGTAGGCAGGAGAAGAGTTCTGGCTGTCCCTTATTTCTCAGTAAAATGCCTCAGTGCCTGATGTACAGGAGAGGACATTCATTCAAGAAGGAAGCTGGAATGTACTACACTGTGCTCTGTTATTTCTGCTTATTCAACTCCTGTGGGGTTTATTCCTGTGGTGGATAGGAAATGAGGAAGAGCTGACATTCCTATCTCTTTTCCCTTGAGCACACCTGCTGAACCTGCTAATTCCTTCCCCTTTTCCTACATAGGATGAATCAAATGTCACGAGGCAAAATAACCACAGGACTCAAAGGAATATGTTATTTGAGGATAACATAGTTCATAAAGGCAGGAAATGGAGTTGCTTCCCAGCTCAAATGAGACATACAGTACTAATTTCCTAAGGCAAACACCAGTACGTTTAAAATCGCCTTGTTAGAAAATGTTTGGTCATTCTGGAGGGAAGAAGGGAGTGTTTCAATAAGGATTTAGGTTCATCCACCTCTAGTCAGTCACTTAACTCAGTTGCTGGTCAGTATTGCCTTCAGGTTATTACCAGTATTTATAAGAAAAACTAGTTAAAGGGCTTGTGTAGTACAATGAAATCCATGTTCTTAGAACATCGATAGCTTCCAGTTCTGCAAGGGAGAAAGAAGCCCCAGAGTTCTCTGAAGAACAGGACAGATTCTTTCTACCATTTTCCCCTTCAAAACCCAGCTTTTTCACCTGGCTATTACTGGACTTATTGCTGTGATCCATCAGTATCACTCTTACTGCCTTTCCTATCACAAGATAAGGTTGTAACATTTTTAAGATTTTTTTTTCCCTGATGCAAGTTTATCTGAATACTGATGTGGGTTAACAGCCAAAGTAGCCCCAAAGGCTGGCAAGTCCATTGTTCAACTTTAGCCCAAGCTGGAAATGTGAAGAAAAATTAAATTTCAGTGAAGACAAAGCGTTGCAGTTCTCTACTTTGCCTTCTCCCTCTATTTTCCTCTTTTTTTTTTTTTTTTGGATGTCACTGTTTGGTTTTGGTTCTGAACACTCAATAATCACTCATCCTTGCCAACTGCCTTCTGTAGACAGAGCACAGCTTTCAAAATGCATGGAATGTGCAACACTTCTTGCCTGCTAAGACATTTGCCAATTTAGCATTTACCAGAGTCTGAAAATCTGACTTCGCAAGCCTGGAAGAGCTGAACAAACTCCATGATTGAATGGGGATCTTTGTGCTGCAGCCCAACTGTTTGTTGCAGAGCAGGGGGAGCTGTGGGTTTGGTCTGATGCCTAAATCCACAAGGCCTGGACAACGACACATGGCCAGTGTGATGCTCGGTTTATTTATCCATAAAAACCTCCACGATGCAGCTGTGAAAAGTGTACAAAGCATTAATTCAGCTTTCTCTTTATGGCACCTGGTGTCAAGTTACAGATCCCCTGTTCCCTTCTGCATCCATCAGGAGCTGTCAAACAAAACAAAATGCTGGGAATTTCAGTATGATTAGTCCTTTAGCTTAAAAAAGCTGTCTGCAGAAGGATGGGTATGGCCAGTCTGATACTTCAGCTGGTGAAGTAGGTGAGTACAAATAGATGTAACAATGTCTTCAGGTACAGTGCAGGCCAGATAAGCTTTAGAGTGTTTCAGCAGCATCAACACTGCAGAACTTCAGCTGGTGGCAGAGAAATTAATTTTAGATTGTTCTTCGTCAAAAGCAAGCCAAGCACTCTTCTGACCTGACTGGTCTTGGAGATTCAGTAAGGTGCTTTTTTGCTCTGTATCCTTTGTTCCTATCTTATAGTGAAGTATATTAAGGATGATGTTACCATAAAATGTAATGGAACATCGCTTCATTGGAACTAATATGAAGCTGTGACAGGACAAATGTTTTAATGTTTAAAGTTTCCTGCGTTGGTGGCTTTTCTCTTACCTATGTTATAACCTTTGGAAAGTCACTGGCCATCCTCCTGTGAACGATGCATCAGTGCTTTTGAGTTTGAACTCTTTTCAGAGGTGTTAATGTGCAGGGTGTCCTTACTCTTTAATAAAATAAGATGTGGCTAAGATAATTGCAATGGCAAATTAGTGCTCCTAAAATAATGAACAATTGCTGCAGGTTTTAATTCGTATTTAAATATAAATGAACACTTCTTAAATTTATAGGAGCAAGTCAATCTCCACAATTCTTCTGATGCACACTTTTTTATTGCTGGTTTTATGGAATTAATTCTTCTGACATTTTCTGTTCTTACAGAAAACACGTGCCTTAAATGAACTCTTGTAAGAATTGCTTTATTGATGTCCACAACTATTATAAATACTGATGCATCAAGTCACAGCTTTCGTAGTTACTATTGCTGTGTATCTTCCCCACAGACAAAAAATGCAAGGGGATAATGATGTTTATGATATTTTTTAGTGACATCTGGCATTCTCACAGGAAGCCTGGTGCCTGCTTGTCTGTTCGGGGGAGCCACATTCATGACTCAAAGCCAAGCTGCAAAAGGGAACATTATTGTTACTAACTCTAAAAGAATGAATATGATCAGGAGTGAGGACTTCAAGTTAAAAGCAAGTGTTGATTTATTGAGTGTTGTTCCCTGTGAATACAAGTCAAGCTTGGCCAGCTGGTGTTTCCTCGTGTGTTCTCATGCATAGGAAGTCTTCTGACCTTGGCCTTGGCTGTACAGGCGTGTACCGATCACTCATTTCAGCTCACAGAGGGATTTGCCCTAGGACAATGTGCTGTCTGACTTCTCACAAAGTAGGAAAGGTCCCATCTTCCAGTGAAATTCTACCAAAAACCTGCATAGCTTGTGTTCAACCCATCTTTGAGGTCCTGAACTAGTAACAGGAAGCTGGAAAATGCAAGGCAATGACGGCTCAGTCACAGAATGCTGCAGTAATTTCATGTGAAATACAAACCTCTGTGTGCATCTTTAGTCTGCATTTCCAAAACATTTGTACCATGAAATTACAGATTAATTAAATTAAAGATTCAGTAACACATAGATACGTAACAAATGTGCAAGATTTTAATGAATTTTCCATAGTTTCTTGATGTTTGCTTGAAGCTGACCAGAATGTTCTGCACTTGAGATTTCTAGGCAGTAAGGTGTATGAATCATCAGAATATTGACTGTATCAGTGCAGCAGCAGTTGCTAGATTTTCAAAATAAGAGATGTCTTCTGGTTTTTCAGAGTCCTTGCTTTCTTTAGCCATAACTCAGTGTCCTGGACTCCAACTGATAATCAGAAGGAAATTGTCTTCATGTTTTAGTAGGTCAGATTTAGTCCATCACAATATTTAGTACTGAGCCTCCAGTGCTGGAAGCCCCCTAAATGTTTCAGTGGAGCATGGGCCATTTGGTCAAGGGTTAATTTTTTCCTGAGATTAAAAAAACTTGCCTTCAACAAGGTGCTGGACTATAAAGGCACAGTGAAGACCAGAAAAATTAAGTAGTTGTTATAGGATGTTGAAATGGCTTTTGGAGCAGGAACAGAGCGCAGTGTCCTTGAGCACAATGCTGCCTGTTCAACTGTTCTGTCCATGATCCAGGGAAACTCAGAACTGCCCAAAAAGGTTCTCTGCTATACATTTTTCAAATGGGAGGCTTATTACTATTGGTGGCATAAGAAAGGTTTCCTCATTTTGGTGTTTGCAAATTAGCAGTGACTGAGCTGATACAGAAGAAACTGGTGACATCTGTGCTATTCCCTCCAATGGGTGAATAATTCATAATTCCATATGCCATGCATTTGAACAGGCATCAGAGCACCTCATGGAGTATCTCCCAGTTTGCTCAAACTATTGTTAAATTGAGGCTAACAGAATTAATATTCTTTTCCTGCAAGAAGAAAAAACTATAATTTTCCTGCTTTCATATGAATTTACACAATGATAAAGCTTAAACTTACTCCTTGATCACAGTCTGAGGGTCTCATCATATCAGCTCCAGAACCAACTAAAGACTTCTGAATTAGTTTTCTCTCATATGTTCTGTTTTCAATTGTAGTTTCATTTATCAGTGTCAAATGAGTTGATTGTAGACATTGCATTGATAAGACAAGTAGCAAAATAAGTCAGGAAAATTGAAGGAAGTTTAAGACATTTTACTTTTTTTTTAAAAGAAAACCAAGAACAATTATTGTAAAATAATAGAGTTTATATTACGATTTTTATTTCCAAAGCTTGTATTGATAAGATAATTCAAGGCAGATGAAAGAAACAGAAAAGCAAACACAGATAAGCTGAGAAATTTAGCAATTGATGACCATATTGGTTATCATGATTTTTACAACAAACACTCAAGTGCCATAAAATTTAGGAAACCTGATGCACTGCAGTCACTTGACATGCAAAGCCTTTGCTCTGAGCTCTGTACATTCAGGTCGTGCTGCTCTAAATATGCCCCAGAAAAGCTGCAGACTCCAAGGCTGCATTATACCTCAATGACACATTCTGACCTGGTGTTGCACATGTTGTCAAACAAATCAACTGTACAGTTAGAAAATGGGACAGGCATAAAGAAAAAAAAATGGTGTACACTAATTCAAAAGCTTCTACACGTCAGCTCTAAAGTGACCCATCAAAACTGGGTATTTTCCAAGCATCCCTTAATTCAGGATGTGTATTTCAATTCCTGCATGTCTCTGCAACAAGAGAAGGCAGGAAATTCCTGATGCCATAGTCAGATGAGTAAGCTTTCAGTTGGTAGGTCAGTTCCAGCCAGACCTACCATATTTTGCCACAAAATAATGTAAGTATCAAGAGCAGAATATCTGTATCAGTAATGGAAGGATTTTAGCTTCCAATATCCAGTATTTTCCTAATTTGTAAATAACTGATTCTCTCTGAAGATAATTCCTCCTTTTTGATACATCATGTGGTAGATAAACATGCCAGAAGCACTTAACCAGACAAAATCACTTTTTT
>WEKY01000673.1:300326-322952 GCA_013390045.1 Picathartes gymnocephalus
TCTTCTTTTTTTTTTTTTTTTAGATGATTTACAAGTCCTTGATCTGAGCTAAATGCACGGATTCAGTGGAAACTGTTGAATTGCAGGAGCTGAGAATCTGGCCTCTCTGTTCTCAGTGTTAGTGTGTAGCCTACGTTAATGAAAGGTCCACTTGTAAGCCCTTAGATATGACTATTTTCTTTCTTTGTGAAGTTACAGATTCAAAAACTAACTGTTGGGATACAGATGTGCAAACCTCTCTGCTTGCCCAGCTGAGGAGAAAGCGAAATTTATTTGTTCTCTGCTGGTCTTCCACAAAGACACTACAAAATACAGATACACTGACTTGCAGACCGACTAACTGAGATTCAGCAAGATGGTTTTCTCCTTTCTGTGATAATTCTTTTGGGTATTTTACATGTAGACTTAGGTTCATATCGTGAAGAGGCATATATGGGACGTGTAAGAGTGTTCATCATTGTTCATGCAGGATGAAAGATTGTGCAGTGTTTATTTAGTAGAAAACTGGTTCCCTTTCGAGTCAAATGTGACTCTTCCTTTTGCTGGTACATTTTGTTTACAACCAGCAGTTACAGAGTTTGATTTTCAAAAGACTTCAGAGTTGCCTGATTTTATTGTTTTGTTCTGCCACTGAAATAGTGACAGAGTCTGGGTAAATCAGGACTCTTTAGAAACAATCTTTTCTTATGATTTTGTCAATTCTCTTTGTTATGATTTTGAAAAACAGAAAACTTTTTAGTCTTTCATAGCTGACTGTAAACTTCAATTTTCTTTCTTATCACATAAACACTTTTTATCTGAATTGCCCTGTCCCTGTTCTTTCTTTCAGTCCAAACCAAATGTAACATGACCTAGTATAAACCTTACTTGCATAAGGAGATATAATCTAATATTTGCCTCTAGGTGAGATCAGGCACATGGATGGACAGTTGATACAGCTCAAGTAACGTGTGGTATCTTGTTAAACAATCATCTTAAATTTTGTTCATGTTATGTGACAGCCAACAGAGTAATCTCCTTCCCTGCAATGATACAGCACCATGGGAAAGGTTTGGAATCAGCAAATGCACTGCCTCTGCAAAGCACTGCTTTGGAGGTTTGTTCAGGCCAACTTGCATCTCAACTCCTTTGGTCTGATTCTGTGTGTGAAGATCTGCCTGAGTTTTGACATGCTGAAAAAAATCAGCAGGGCCAAAATGTATCTGCTAATATTGTAGTAATAATAATAATAATAATAATAATAATAATAATAATTTTAGAAATTGGAAATATGCTTCCTGATGGAAACAAAGCTGCTTTTCTTGATGTGGTCTCAATCCATAACCTGAAGTGCCCAACCATAAGAAAAGGGCAGCTGCAGGTTTATCTATGGCCTTTTCCAGGTTAAGAGGTATCAGAAGGAGACCTTTTTCCTCTAAAACCCTCAGGCCACACTGTGTTCCCCAGAGGTTCATGTACCTGGATAAACCCACTCCACCAAGCACTGTGCAAGTCAAGCCTTCTCCCATCTCCCTGTCAGCCAGCAGAGATTGCTGAAGGTGGCATTGTCATTTCATGTCTGTTCTAACTTGTAATTGCTGATGGTTATCAGTAAACAGCAGTGATACACACTAAATACTCCAGACTTATTTTATTTGGAGTCCATTTTCCTGGTGTTTCCTTTGGAAGTTATGCTAAATGACAGGCTCCATGTGAAGAAAAAATCACAAACCCTAAATGGACACAGAAAACCTTAAATACTGTAAACCACATTCTTGACCCAGCTCTGGTGCTCAATGCAAACTGTACAGGTAATAAAACAGAGGTAGGATTTTGCAACCAGGAAATATTCCTATATTTTTAATGACTAGTAGGGTTCCAGCCTGATCATTGCTGAATTCCTCTGAGTTGAGAGAAAATATGCTTAAAAATTTTTCAAAAGCCTGAAGATGAAACACCTTTTAACCTGTAATTCTGGTATCTTAGATTGCTCAAGGTAGTTCTATAAAATAGTGGTGGTTTTGCCTCATTTCTAATGGCTTTAAACTTTGGTACATTTAATATTAATGCTTTTTAAGAACAAGGTGGCTGGGTGAGCCTAGAAAACAGCTTTTGTGACATGCTCAATGTCTGCTGATTTTAGCTCATATTCTGACATACAGAACACCATTAGAAGTTTCAAGTCAACATCCACACATAGTATATATCAATACAGCTCCACTCTTTCCAGCAGGATGATACTGATTTTTATCAGGCCAAAATCAGGTAATTATTTTTTTTCGGTTTGGATCCCCAAATCTAAGCCTGATAAGTACATCTATGCTTTGGAAGAGCTGTGGGCTGAGTTTCGAATTAGTGAAGCTGCTGTGCTGCTACTTGGAACATGTTTCACTGCAATGGCAGCTGTAAACCACGTTGCTTCATGGCCACGTTTGGCTCATTCACCATGAGTGAAATACTACTCAGAAAGACTGAGTTTCAAACATTCCTGGAATCGAGTACTGGTCAGGGTAATTCTGATTTACTGTTAAAAAATCAGACCCTTCTCCTTCAGCTGTAAAAAGACTTAATCTTATTTTACCTAAAAATATATATTACATCTTTCTTATAAAATTTAAAATAAATAACTTTCCAACTTGATCTTTTTGGTACACAACACTTTTCAAATCTGTGTTCAGTAATAATTCCCCGTGGTTTAGTTTCCCTCTCTGTATACATTGCTTATGGCTAAGTCAGGCTTAGCAAAGCTCTGCATAAGTCTCAAGCTCTAAGAGTCTGAAATATCTCTAAGCACAGAAGTTAAACTCCTGAATGAACAGATTTACAAGTTACTTTCATAGAGTTATAGCCCTAAATGTCAGTTAAATTAAATTATTACTTGCAGAGTCCCCTGTGCGTGTTCCAGTGAGACTGGAGCCATTTCCAAGGGCTGTGGAGGGAATGCCTCCCCTGGCTGCCCGTACCCCTCTCCCTCCCTTACAGACACACAGAAAATTCTTTCCTAATAGAGTCAAACTCAACCCATCGAAAACTTTTGCTGTGTTTCTTTCTAGATCACAGCTGTAGTAGATGCCCAGTTGCAGCTTAAGAATTTCAAACAAAAGATTTACAAACAGGACAGAGTAACTACATAACCTATGAGAGAGCACAGAAACTGTTAAATTACAGGAAATGACTGGAAATAATTATGACCAAACTTTCTCCTTACCTTCTTGAGCAAGTGCTACAAAAGGCACGCTCCCCAGGACGAAGATGAAGAATGGAACTTTAATAAACATATTTGATCTGCTTAGAGAGTCACTTTCCAGTCCTGAAACCAGATGGATCCAAATTTGGATTAAATTTTTTAGAGGCAGTGGAGAATTGAGACGATAAAAAGAAATCACTGCAAAAAAGTACTTTGGTATTCCAAATATTCCTTCAGCTGCTGTAGCGTAAAGAAGGGAGGTTTTCTCAGATGATAACTGAACAGTTAAAGGAAACTGAGTGGAGTCAGAATTATTTTCTTTAGCCAAGGGGTGGGAGCAGCCTAAGGTGGTCCTCAATGAGCAGCCAGGCCCGCCCTCCCCACGCTGTTTGGTCAGGACCAAAATTATGATCTCAGCTCAGGTTTAAAGTTACAGGACCTGTTGTGGCTTACAGAAGACTTTTATTTAGCAAAGGGGGAAAAGGAATTTAGGCAAAGTGAGGTGTTCCCTCCCTTCTGCAAACTGGCTTTAAAAAATCCTTAAGGAACAACACTAAGGACACTTTTCTTGTTATTTCCAGCAGCAAACTGATGGTTTTTTCATTTCAAAGTGAGCCCCCGTGTTTATCTAAGCAAGTGTGGTACTGAATATGCATTTAGGGATACTGAAATAGTTTTTAGGACAGGCTATTCAATTCTGCTGTAAATACTGTCTGAATTTCCCTGTGTGTCTGTGTCTCTCAACTTGTGTCCTCAAGTGACATCCTGGCTGTGCTTGCCCATTTCTCTCTGCCCACAGGCTCGCTGGCCTTGGAGAGCTGATACCACCCTTCAGAGAGAGGATTTTTCCTTTTCATGTGCAATATAAGGAGTGCAGCCCCTACAAGAGCCTGTGCAAGACTCGTTACTTTTCCCTTGTCTGTGTTCCAGGGCACCAGCTCTGCAGGGCAGGAGGGTGAGGCCAGGTACCCCCACCATGGGTAGGGGACAGCTCTGCTCACCAGGAATGGTTGTGAGAAACGAACTGGGGCTGAGCAGGACTTGGGGAGCAAGGACTTACATAATCCTCTTCTGAATCCTGCTTCATTGTGGGCAAGTGACAATCTACTCTGTTACATCTGCTTAAGAGTGGAGTGAGTTTTAACCAGGGCTCATGTGTGAGCTAAGGCTCCCAGTGACAGAGCTGGGTGAGGAAAGGTGGGCACCTTCTCCCTCAGCTTCTGCAGTGCCAGCACCCCAGGCTCCAGCAGCAGCAGAGGTTCACTTCCTTGCTGCCCACAGTGGTAGGAAAACCTCTGCCAGAGGAGTGATGCTGACTTGTGGCAGAGGTTTTGTCTTTTTCTAAAGACACACGGACAAATCCCCCCAACCAAACAAACAAAAAAAGGAACTCCTAAACCAGGGCTGGATTGTTTTGCTCTGAGAATGTGAGTCAGAGCTGTCATTAAAGACCCCACAACCCTGGGTGCTATAAAGGCCCAAAACAAGTCTAAACATAAGCAGTGATATGAACAGGGCTGCAGATGGGGAATGCAACACCTTCCATAGGGATTTTCTTTCCTTCTGGAAGCGATAGGTGCCCAAGGAATTGGTTAGCTCTCAGTTATGGTGCTGGAATTGTGCTCTTTGTGATGAAAAGGAATGTAGGATAAGAACAGTTGGTGCCAATGCAAAGAAACAACAGGCAATATGGGCTGATTGTCTTCAGGAAAACAGCAAAATAAATATTGCCATGCACTGACTTTCAGCATCTTAAAATCTGGAATTAATTATTTCTTGATAACTCCGCTTCAAATTTATTTAAAAGAATGTTTTCTTATTGGGGAAATGTTCCTCGTAGGAAACCGAAACTTGCTAGGGGAGCATGTCAGTTTTAAAGGAACTTATTTTGAAAGACTGAAACAAATACTTTTTTACCTTATCAGAATGGAATGTTTGGAATTCTGTTTGTATCTTCAGAACATAAAATTAATGCAGGACACTATGAAAGATAAACCAGAACAAATAGTGACTTTTTAAAGGTTAAATTCTCAACTAGAGTAGAAAGAAGGGCTTCTTAGAATTTCATTCAATTTTCAAGAGTACTCAGAAGACCTTTTACTTTTATGATTTTTCATATAAACACATTTGTCTTATGTTTAGGAATAAGTCTTTCTAAAGGATAATCTTTTTTCTGAATTACATGAATTCTCCCTTTAAACAGTGCTGTATTCTGGGTATAGAGTTGAGGCACTTGAGCTTTCAGGAACTGGAGATGCCCAAGTTCCGGTGGCTACTCCAACACTTTTTAATACTTTTATTATTCTTCCTCATAAGGAATAGTTTCTTCTATACCAGCCTATTACTTCTGCTTCAGCCTGTTCCTGAAAGGAAAACTCCTTAGATAAATTTATTGAACTACGAAGAATTTAATAAAATCAGCTTCTACCATGGTATCATAGTGCAACAAAGGGCAAGAAATGTGCCCACAGATGCAAAATAAGTTAGAGCAAAAGCTAGAAATGTCTTAGTAATTGTCATCTTGGGATGGATTTGTTCCTGAAGGCCGGCAGGGGCAGGAACTTGCCTTCATGGGGAGAGCATGCTGCTGTGCAAGGAGATTAAACCTGGTAGACACTGCTGAGGCCTCTGATTGAAAATATCAACAAAATTCTTTCAGATGAGCCAATATACTCTTGGGAGAGGGGATGGATCCAGGGAGATGAGGGAGCAGTTTTTCTCTGAACCAGATTAAGGGGGTGTAATGAAACTGTGGTTCACTGGTTTGTAATTCTGTTAAGCCAATAGGTTCAGTGACAACAAAGGAATTATTCACAGGTTCTCATTTAACAATTCATCTGCATTTAAAGCAGCACATAGTCCTGTGCCTGTGTCAGAACAGGAGTGAGCACATACCCGGGTGTGTGTTTGTGCTGCCTGGCAAAGGATCTGCACTTGTGCTCGAATGCTGTCATGAAATACGGGTTAGGTCTGCGCAGGCATGTTGTAATTTGGTCTGGGTGTGTTATGACAATTCCCACAAATTGCCAGGATATGACTGCATGGGTCACTCTTTCTTTTTCTTTCTTTTTCTTTCTTTTTTTTTTTGCCAGGCAGGTTTGTGTTTTTAATCCCTGTGGTTTAGGGGAGGATGTGGAGAGGGTCTCACGTACACTCAGCGCTTGTGTTTTCATTTCATAATCCATTCTTTCTGTCTCATTGTATCAGTGGTTTGCAGAGTCTTGTGAGAGGTTTAGACTGTCTCTGGCTCAGTGAGAGGAAGGAATGACCCAGAGCTGGGGGAGTAGAGCAGTGGTGACTGTAACCTGCAATGTGTTCTGCCTCATGGGCAACGCTGCGTGGGAGGAGGTTTTCCCCTGGCTCAGTCAGTGTCGCTGCATGAACCCAGGAGCTGAACTCAATCAGAGATTCCCCCCATCACAAAAGGGCTTTGACTTCATGTAAATAACCCATAAGATGGGAACATGATCATCCACACTCAGTTTAATGTCCACTGTGTAGACCAAAGTTATACACAGGGATGAATTCTCTCTAAGCACACACGAGGAGGGGCACACAAATGTCTCTCCACAGAGGCACATCCCAGCTACCCTCTACAGTCCCACAAATTCTCATAAGTGGGCAGGGGTTGTAGCATGGGGACACGTTTGAATGTCCTGGCTTCTGCCTGACTTATTACAGAACTTTTTGTCAATGTGCAACTTCACATTCTGCTAAAATTTCTCTTTCCATGGAACCATCTCATCCATCATCACCAGACAAGTGAAATCCTAGCTTACAACATCTCCAATCTATAGAAAGTAAACCTATATTTTCCCTTCCTTCTCTTTCAATAAAAACACTCAAAAAGTGTAAATTAAGCATTCCATTTGATGACATCCTTTACAAGTCTGCTCTGTAACTCAAAAAAATACTGTCTCTTTCTGTTGCCAAATTTCCTGTTTCTGTACCCTGGGGCCAGCTGTGGGCCCTGCAATATTTGGTCAGAAGCATAAAAGCTGTTTTCTGCAAGCTTTATTAATTTTCAAGCCATTTCCTGTTTTCCCTTTTCAGCCAAACCCACCCCTTCTGGCAGGTACTGAAATACAGAAACACCCGATCCAGTCTGAAGAAAAGTTCAATTACTTGAAGGAGGAGGAGGAGTCCCCAGATGATAGTTCCAATTTTTGTTTCTGTGAGGTAACTTTACTTTACTGTGAGCTGACGTTCCAGCAGATTATGCTGTGTGGGATTGCAGATGGCTTTTGCAGAACTACTGATCCTTGCCTTCAGGAATGGTTTTTTCCTTCCTTTATTCCCAAATTCTTAGAGTTCGAACCCATCATATCTTGTCACTGATTTGCACAGTCCTTAAAGACGTGTCACTTGGTCTTAGCTTTTGGGTTTGACTCACTGTGGGTTTAGTTTCTGATTTCTGAAATGCAAGAGCTGAGAACACCTAGTAGCCTCTAGCTGCCAAAATGACAATCCTGAAGTTTTTCGTTGGGCAGGTGTCAGGGAATGGGAGAAGGGAAGGTGCTGCTTTCACCCTGTCTGTGTGTCAGGCAGCCTTTCCTGACTGACAGCGAGACCACTTGTGAGGTGAAGTCAGCCTTGTTAACAAAAGAATAAAAAGTAAAATGTGTCCTATAGGAAGGGATTGGTCTCAGTATTGACAAACTTAAATATGCATATCATGCAGCTTTTTTAAGATAAGCAGCTGTAAATCAAACCCTGCTACTTGACCATCTGTGCTCCTGACAATACAATAAATGCACAGAGCTGTGAGGAGCCCAAGCTGTCAGATGTGGAGAACAGAGGCTGTAAATGAGAAAATTGCAACTAATGTTTGAGGTTGAAGTCCTTAAGCTACAACAGTAATGATATTTGCCAGTCAGTTTTAGAGATGGGGCTGCATTTGCAGTTGATATAAACCAGTTTCACAAAAATCAATCTGTATCAGTGTTCACAAACCAGCCCTCCAATCTATCGGGCATAGAGGAAACCAAAAATATTTTAGGATCTCACAAATGGACACACACTGAGTAAGTGCCTCCAGGCTGTACAGGAGGCTGATGGAGAGAGAGAAATTCTGAGGCAGCCAGGTGCCATCCTAGCCAGGAAATCTAGATGTATTGAATTGACTCTCAAAATAAATGCATTTAAAAAGAAAGAAGCAAGTCTCTACACTTTAAACAGTTTCATTTGAGATTTATGGGCAGATGTTCTTTGTACAAGTTGCTGTTGTCCATGATGGCATTTTAGTCAGTCCTGAAAAGAACTGATTAAGATGTGCTGGGAGAGGGAAGGGGCACAGAGGGCTGCACAGTGGTTTTATGTGGAACAAGTTGGTCTATGTAAAATGGCAAGATTTCCCTATGGTATTTCAAAGTCCATCATTTGATGTCGAAGTTTCAAAATTGAAACTGGATTTTGTTCCTATATTAAGGTTTTTCATTAGAAGCAGATCAATTCAGGCCATTTAACACAAAAGCCTGAATTATATTTTTTAATTTAAGATAAGACCATTGCCGACCTGAAGCAAAACACAGGTGTGAAAGGAGTAGGAGGCATTTGGTAGATGGTCTGCAGAGCCTTTCTCAAGAGGATATGAGTTGGTTGTTTATAAGGAGCCTGGAGCAGAGCTTTCAGCTGCTTCCTCAATGAGACTTTCTCCAGAGACAGAGACATTCTCAGGGGACACAGTCCTGGAAAGGTAAGATGGAGTTCAACAGGTTAAGAGCTGATTGTTGGGAGTGGACCTGCTCCTCAGGACACCCTGGAGCTGGGATTTCTGTCAGTGAGTACTTTATCCAGAAAAAGTCTTCTCGAAGTCTGCCAGCAGCTGTCTCTACATGACATACAATGGAGTGACTCAGAGTTAAATATGGAATGCCCACTCTTTACTACTTTTAAACCTGTCACTGACCACTATGTATTTAACAAAAAATTATAAGGTTGATGTAGGTTTTCTTAGGTCAGGAGTGTTTTTTAACTAGAACAGTTATATAAGGAAAGAACACAGCAATGGAGTCAGAAGGGGAAAACACACAGACTGTGTACTCAGTCTCATTTATTGCAGAATGGTCCTATGAGTTTGTTAATACTTTCAGAGGCTTTCACTGCTCTGAGAGTGAGCTTATACAGATAAAGCAAATGCCTGTCAGTAGGAATTTACATGCCCTGAATTTTTAAATACACATTGTGGTAGTGTGCTGGAAATTCAGCAAGAGATTTTGAAATCCTGACAAGGGGACTGAGATCACACCTACTGGGAATTTCAGCAGAACCTGGGACAGTCCCTGGACTATTTGGAGCCATGCTGAGTCCTAACAGCCAGCCAGGAGTTGTCTGGGCACCTTCAAGGTGTGGCAGGACTTGCCTGGGTTTACGGGGAGAGGGACCAAGGCACTCACTGCATAAGGGCACAGAGAGTTCTTCGTTAAAAGACTAATTGTCTCTTTGGATGAACTTGTGAGTCTTTGAGAAGAAATGAAATGCACATGGGTGAATAAATGACAAACACTACCCCCATGAAGTTCCATGAAAAAACCCCCATTTCAACTCTGATTTTAGGGAGGAATCACGTATAAAGCAATGTGGTTTCTCTCCCCTTCTGTGTACAAAGCATGTTCCCAAGAACGAGCAGCTTTGTGGAGGAAGTGCACAAATGAACAAAGGCTGGTGGAAAGAACAGTTGTGTTTCAAATGGGGGAGGGAAGGGAGGGACAGAAAAGCAGGCCCATGTGGGGATGGAGACTCAGGAATGTGGGGAAGGAGCAAGTGCAGAGCAGTGTTTTCCAGTGGCCTTTCCTGACTGTAACTGGGATTTATCTGCAAACAATGCAAGAGAATAAACAAAAAGTGCCCACTTCCACAGTACCTGCGGCCACGAGAGGGAGTGAGATGTTCACAGGTCCTGCTTGGGATGAAATTCCCTCAGTGCAGGGCTGGATTCCAGCGCTTCCCCAATCCTGGTGAGGAATTTGAGCTGAGAAATACACTCCAGACAAGCAAGGTTTGAGCTGCAAATTTTTTTTGCCACATCTTCAAGAAGCAGCATGGTTTTCCACCCCAGCTGCGTGTGCAGATGGGGATGGAAATGCGTGGTTTGGTGACAGAAACAAGGCAGAGTGATCTCGGCAGAGGAAGCAGGGGCTGTCTCGAGTGACAGCCCTGGTGACCCCAACTCACCTCCTCACTGGCAACCACATCAACACGGAGCAGCAATCCGGAGAATTTTATTCAGGAGCAAAGCACATCTCAAGTAAAAATGAATCCAAGCACTGAAATCAGGGCAGACATCATGGGTGTTTCAGCTATTTTGCAAAATCTGGATTCATTCACATATTATTGCACTGATGTGTCACTGAATCGTGTACTGCGATCTCTTACAATGAAATTCTGTACCAGTGAGTGTAACAAACAGTCTCAGCTGCCACTGCAAATGCTTTGTCCAGGAGAAATACTAGACCAAGAGCATGGCTTTAAAAAATTTTCTGCCCAATGTTTATAATATAACACTGTTTTCCTGAAAAATAAAGTGAGTAAGTGTCATAGCAAGGGGAACAAGAGAAAAAGAGGACACCAAAAATTTAATGAATCCTCATCGTATTTAAAACAATGATCAAATTCAGAGTTTGATTTTTGCCTGGACTGCACTATAAATCATTTATGTCTGGATAAAATGAAATGATCACTCGAGAGTGGGTAGTGCCAGTCCGTAAGGAGAAGGTGGACCTTGAGGAATACGATTAAAAGGAGTTCACAAAGATAAACCTTAACTTTGCATTACTCCAACCACTGCCTGGAATCACTTCGTGTGACAGCAGCTTGTCAGTCCAGGGAGCCAAGAGAAGGCAGTTTAAATGCAGGATTTTCCTATCTAAGGGGTGAGTTAATTCATGCTTTAAATTAGGGAATGTTTGTTTTATGCTTTGCTCTGTATTTGCAAGACCTGTCTTGCATAAACTAATCCTGGGACACAAAGCAGAAGGAGATAGCTGCACTACTGGAGGCCTGCTCAGCACTTTATTAGCCCCAAGCCATCTACTCACCAAGGCACTATTGTGTTGTTAGAAAATAAATATTTAAAAGCCACCGCCTTTTAACATGGAAATGCTGAAAGCTTTTGCAGTGAAGATCATTTAACTTTAAAGCTCCATCCTGTTGCTTATTCGAGTTATTTCCATATGAAAGGTGGGGAAACTGAGGTGCTGAGCACTCTGGTGATGTTCCCAAGGTTATACAGTGGAGAGGAGCGGAAATAAGTATTGCAGATTCTCTTTCCAGTGCCAACACTGTCTCTATTCTATAAATCAATTCATTAAATACAAGCAGTGAATTAAGCGGGTTTTTCTTTTTGCAATGTTAATATCTTCTTTCACTGCAGGAAACTGAATTAGAGGACCATGATTCATGGATTTGTAGGCGTAGACAGCTGTACACCAAGTACAAAGAATATTAACAATTTTAATTGCCTGCAAGCACAATTCAGTATCTTCCATAGCAAACAAGATTACTCCTAAAATAAATGACTTAGATCTAAATATCTTGTATCATAGCCCATAAATCTGAGAGCAGTTTTACCCCTTCCCCTGTTTAACAAAGGGAAACTGAGGCCTCCAGGTATTACACTCTAAGTGTAAGTTAAGATACAACCCTGGCTTTGAGATGGATTCTTTTACCTCAGAATGTGCATCCATGGAGTTTGACCTGTACTTCATTAACGTGCAGAACCCTTCCGTTGCATAAAGCTGTGTGCACACAAATCTTCCCAAGAGCTCCCCAGGAATTCTTGGCTCAGGGGTGCCCCTGCCTCCTCCTGCTTTGGGCCCTGTCATGCAGAGAATGGAGATGTGCCACAGGAGCAGACAGGGCCCTGAAAAGGGACAATAAGGTGTCTGGTCTCAGTGATACCTGGTGCCACCACAGTATTGCAGTAAACTGCATTTTCTGAAAAGTGACAAGTCTAAAAACAAACTAAAAATCATTAGGGTTTTCTTGAATATTTACATTAACTAATCCTTTACTGGGTGAAATTTTTTTAGCATCACAGGTGAATGATTCATCTTACTCAAAAACTGGACATTAAACACTTCTTATTGGTACAATTTTTAACTCTGTTCCTCTGATCATCCCATGGAATAGCATGTAATACCCATTATATACTGGGAGAGTAGCCAGAGGAAAGTTGCTCTTCTGGATAATATGTGACTTCTTATGTCATCTTGGTGAAAGGAAAGGTCCTATCTTTAGGGAACCAAGAATAACAATACAACAAAAAGTAATTTTCAATTTTATTTTTTTATTGAATGTGTTTTGTTAGACATTTTTGGTTTCTCTATTTTCAGTCTGCAGCCATTCCACAATCCCTAAAAATGTCTTTTTGCTTGTAGCATTGCCTGAGAAAATGGACAGTGCATTCCACATGTTACAACGTGGACAATATTTTTACCATATTCTTTTTTTTGTGCCATTAGCTTCCTGAAAAATTTACAAGAGCCTGAAGCAAACTTACTTTCTCTTCTGTGTTCCCTTCAAATTTGAGATTTAAGAGACTTCACTAATTCCTTTCTTGTGAGATGGATTTATTTTTGATGCTACTGAAGAAAAAAAGAACAAAGATGTAGAACCATCTCAGGCTGCAATGCCTGAGAACAACACTGCACAGTGCCCATTAACTTCACTAACAATCCCCAGGGAGGAAATTCTGGAATTTAGCTTTTATTGGTGATGTTACTCAGCTTTAATGTCTTTGAAACGAGGCAGAGCCCAGAGTTGTAGAAGACAGTACAAGCAGCTGTATGGAGGATTTATCCAGACCTTAATTACAGCCACAAAGCGGGCACAGGGCACTGAGTCACCGCTGCTTGCACAGGAACACCAGGGCAGCGTGGGGCAGATCCGGGGTGCTCAGGCACCTCCACCTCTTCACACCAAGGGTCCTACTGAAGCTCCAGTACTCAAACCACTTCGTGCCACCGCAGCACCACCGCACAGCCCGAAAAATCCCGTGTTAGAGCCGCTTGCACCACTCCACGTGCGGCTGCAATAAAATTCAGGAGGTTATTTTTTTATATCACCGTGTACCAGAGACATCCCCCAGTCGGTTGCCAGTGAGCTGGAGGGGTTCCTGAGGCAATTATGAAAGGCACTCATTGTAATAATCAGCGTTGGTCATCAGCATGTTTGTGAAAAGCGGCTCCGGAGGCAGGGCCGCGGCGGCTCCTCCGCGCATCGCGGCGCTCGCTGATGAGATTCCAGCCGACGTCTCGCCCAGCCTATTAACAGGGACAGGGAGATGTCAGAAGGCATCAAGTCAAAGTCTGCTGCCTTCCCCGAGGGACGCTAAACTTCTGCACAGCCAGGGAAACTTTTAAGAGGATAGAAAGATCCCTTTAGAGTGAAGATAAGTGAACAATCATCTGCCACGGACAGGATTGTGGGTGCCTCAGTTATAGATATGGTAACGATAATGAGTTTTTGTCATCTTGAAGACTTTTTTTTTTGGCATAAAGTAAAGTGAGGGAATGTTTTCAACATTCCCTTTATACTTCAAAGGAGAAATAAGTCCTTTGCACCAGAGGATTTCATCCCATTGGTTCAAGGGTCTCTGTCACCGTTTTGTTTGGTCTTCATGTAGTATAAAAGAACCTGGTAATCCTTGACTTTAGAGTGGGAATTTGATTTATTTAATATAGGATTTAAAAGGATGATAGATCTGTCCACAGAAAGAGCTCTGAAGTTCAAGTGTAAGGGCCCATGGCCGCACACACACACACACACATTTGCACACCCTCATCCTGACACTTTACCTCCATTTGAACATGGTATAAAATCTCATGTTCCTCATCTTGCCTCAAGTCCTAATCGACTCTTGGTTGTCCCTTTGTATCCCAGAGTGCTCCATGGTTCCAGTGCAGAGATGGATGCATTTTTGTGCAGTAATTATTTTGCAGAAATCCAGTTGTCCAGAATTAACCTGTAAAATATGGAATTGTGCACTTCTGGGAATGAAGCACATCATTTAATGAATGTGAGATGCACTTTAAAGGGCAGTATTCATGTCCTATTTTGAAAGGTGTATGATCTTTTAAGAACTTAATTATATTTTTCATGAAGTATTTTTATGGTAAAGGGCAGCAGAGAAGAGTGTAATAATTATTTCCATTATTTCTGCCTCTCAGCTGATGCTTGGAATTCTCACTGACACAAACATGCTTTCTGCATATATAAATCCATGGAGTGCAGGCAGTAACATTCAATAAGGCAGAAGGGAAGGCAGTACTAATGACTGTCTTGGGGTTGTTTTCTCTGCATTACAAAAAGGATTTAAAAGATCCAACTTGTTTTTTAACTCCTGTTGTTAATAGCTTCTACCACATATAAGTTAAGTACAGCCATAGAAAACATTTCACAGAATGTCTTTGTGAAATTCCCTTATCAAAGCAGACTGAGGAGTCACTAAAAGACCTCGATCTCCAATTAAATCAGTGCCTTTGTAAATGGAACTTTTTTTTGCTGGGTGTATTTTTGGTGTTAATTTGCATAAAATTCTCTCAAGTACACCATCCTCTTTGGTCTAAACTTTAGCCCATCAATGTTACAGTTCCCAAGGGTTATTATTTTCCTGTCTTTTGAAGCAAATAGACCATGTTTATAATGGCAGTCATACAATGGGTTAAAAAATCCAGTCTATTAAACTCTGCATCAGAGCTAGATTAAGTTTTGTGGTATCTTGAGGCACTGAGAATTTGCTCAAACTTCCTTCTCTCTTCAGCTTCACTGCTTGAAAAAGGTGCAGGTTGAAACAAGTTCCAGATATGAACATTGTGTTCAGCTTCAGCTGCTGCTTTAAAGCCTCTGACTTCCATAAATTTTCCTCAACAAATCCCGTGTTGAATCTCTTACATAATTTTTATTATAGAAACTCTTGAGCTTTTAGAAAATCTTGGATCTCTGATCTCCATGAGGTCTTTCACATCTCGACAGACCCACTGGTAAATCTGACCAAATAAATATGATCTCAAAGGTCTTTTCCAACCAAGGTGATTCTGTGACTCTGAGATTTGAGAGGAATCCTGATACCACCTTTCCTTTCATTGCATACATCAGTACCAGTAGATAAACGTGAGCATATTTCTGTCAGCGTCTTAGGAGGACTTTTAGTTGCCTTTAATTTGCTTAAAGCTCTGGTAATTCTGGACCAGTGCATAAAATATATAGAGGGCAAGCAGACTACACTGCAGCAGCTGGATACAAACTCATTCCTGAGGGAAAAAGGAAATATAATTCACACTCTTCCGTCTCTTATGACTGCATTTAGTGAGTGTAACTGCTTTGCAATAAGGGAGTGACCACATATCTGTGCAAGCCACGCTGTCTGGTGCAGATGATGGAAGTCTTTTGATGGGTTGAGGCTGCTCTCGTTTGACTGCTGAACTGCAGAGTCTGAAGTTTTCAAATTCAATCATTGCTGCTGCCACGTTGATTAATTTTGATGCAATTTCCCTCCCAGTGGCACAGCAGCAGCAGCAGCAGCAGAGGAAGACTGGGCAGGTGTAACACAAAGCTTCAGCACACAGTTTCTGTCATCTCATAAATTTTAAGACTTTTCCTTTTTCAGTCCTTTTTAGATGTAAGATCAGAGGGAAAACTGCCCAGAGGTACCTCTTGGCTGCATTCATAAAACTGCCCAGCCAGAGCAGGGGAATATTTTTCTCAAGAGAAAAAAAAAACTACAACGCTAAAGCCAAAATGGTACAGACCCGAATGAAAATGGGATTTCTGTTCAGAGATGCTGCTTAGCACTTGGTTTCAGTGCTTGCAGAATTGATTAACATACTGTTGGTTACTCAGGCTCAAGCAGTGGTGCCCAGGACACCTTGTGATGTCTGATAATGAGGAGGAAAACCCTTTGCCATCATTCTGTGCACCTGGCACTGCAGCCTGGCTGTGACATGTGCCTTAACTCAATGAAGCATAAGCCTGGAATAATAATTTCCTTCATGGAAAAATATGCTCAATTAGCTGCTCAGAAATGTGCATGAGGATGGACAGTTTTCAGTCTGAGTCTCTTGTAAGGAAGGATTTTCTGGCTGAGATCCGAATCCTTCACGTGTCTCTGCAGGGTGATTGCTCTTTCTTTTTAACTCCTTTACTCAAATTATTTGGGGAAGTTTTGAGCACTTTTAAGGGGAGCACTGGAAGTTTCCAAGGGAAAGATGGAAACTCTGTCAGAAGCAAATGCTTTTTCTCTCAGTTTCTTCCTGCTTGGAGTGATGCAGTTCTGTGAGCACACCAAGGACCCAGGACCAGTTTGCCTTGTCACTGCCTTTATTTTCAAGGTTTCTCCTGGCAGTATCCTGAATAAAAAAATTAAAGAATGGAAATCCATATCATTGTTTTTAGTCCAAAGCCTGCCTACTATTGGGCTTATCCAACTCCTGGGAGGTGTGGAGAGAAATTGGTTTTCCTTCTTTGTTCTCCAGAGGAGGATTCAAAACAAATTCCTCTACAATTAGAACTGGAATTGTTACCGTGATTTACAAGCATGTTTTTCAAACCCATTCTGTCCCTTTAGGGGAGCCTGGAAGGCAGGATCACAGATAAATCAGCTGACAGTAAAAATCTGATCAATGTGGGATCCCACTTGTGTGGAAGAAGAATATTTGGGGTTTTTGTTGGGCATCAATTTCCAGTTGGGAAATCTGTGCTTTTTCAAGTGTGTGTGAACTGAAATTCAGTACTGGAAGTATGAAGAAAGGTGGAAAAGCTGTGGGCCTTTGCTTGGGAGCACTGAAGAAGCACAGATTATAAAAACCCTTTATTTCTAAGACTACTCATTGGAGTAATGTTATGTTTTACCACAGTGTCGGTTGAAGCACATAAGAACACCACGTGATTTATGTCTTTTCTTTTCTTATACAGAGAGATTGGGGTTTCTTTAATAGGAGGAGAAAGAAGGGAACCTGGGAGACAGGCAAACCGTAGAAATATGGTAAAACTTGTTGGCAGTTGACGAGAAGGGAGCGGAGCAGTTGTGGCTGCCCAGTGTCCAAGGGCACAAGAGGGTGCTGTGAGCTCAGCCCACCACAGCCAATCCCCCGGGTTACTGTCACTGACTGATGCAAACAAACGAGTTCAAAAAGTACAGCTTTAATAATTTTTAAATAGAAAGCTTTGCCTTCTTCCTTCTAGCCAAAACTGCACAAAATGTCTGGCAAGTGAACGAAGCTTCAAAAAGATTCAAAAGAATTTCTGTGTTGTGAGGGAAACTGCTGAGAAACAGCAATGAGCAGAAGCTGAAAAAGACAGAATTAAACAGGAAGTGTTGCACAGAGGAAGATGGGTGAGGAAGAAAGTCTCTGAAATCAAAGACAGCACAGAAAGGAATCAGCCCAAGGCAGGCACTGCAGAAGCTCAGAGCTGTCTCACCCTGGGACAGAAGCTCTGTTTCACTGGCTGCTGAGGGAGCAGGGCTGATGCTTCTACACAAACCTATGGGATGCCCATCCCAAAACATCCAGAGCCTGACAGTAATCCCTCAGCTCCTGCCAAGCCCTTCACAAAGATCTCAGCCAGGAGAACTCCCCAGGCTCTGTGCAGCCATGGCCAGCTGCACATGAGTGTGCAGAATACACTCTGAGTGGGGTTTTGGGTGCAGGGGTAACAGGTAAGGGATACAGATGAGCAGCTCAGCAAAAGTAAGATCTGTTCTGCACAGAAAGGAGTGGCAGTTTTAGAAAGGGCTGGTGGAATTCTTCGGGAAGTTGAGTCCTTTTTCTACCCCTGCCACTAACATGTTCTTGGAACTTTCACAAATTATGCCTTATTGTCTGTAGTCTCCCATCTGTGAAGGCTGAGGCATCTTGGAAATGAAAATGTCACATCCTGATTATGTGCACTTGATAGAGAAAGGGGGGGTCTGCAGAGGAGGAGCCACAGAGACCCTTAAATCCTGTGAATAAATACCTGCTCTTAATAGAGAGCTGAATCTCTTCATATAAAATTACATAGCTGAAGATTTCAAATCAGTTCTGCTTTCCTATGTTAGAAATATCTTTATCCCTGACCTAAAGCCTTAGTTAAATTAGGGGCAGAAAAACAGTAGATTGCAGCAGGAGCAATTGTTTGCAAGATACAGCCCTAAGAGTTTAAAAAGCATCAGTTCTGCATGAGAAATACCAGTTACAGTTACTTGTTGATGCCAATTCAATGAATCCTGACCACAAGAGTTATTTTGCACGTTTGGATTTTTCTAATCTGAGGTAGCCTGTCAAACTGCCACTTCCTCTGTAATTTAAAGGTAAATATTTTAATCACCTCAGGAATTTATTTGGGCTTTGCCCTGGTGATTTATAGAGGCAGTTGTGCCCATTTCTTTCTGGGTG
Source organism: Picathartes gymnocephalus (assembly GCA_013390045.1). NCBI lineage: Eukaryota > Metazoa > Chordata > Aves > Passeriformes > Picathartidae > Picathartes > Picathartes gymnocephalus. The sequence goes on from WEKY01000673.1 coordinate 318,867, forward strand.
GTGTTTTCAAAGTAATTTAAGACATGAAAGGCACCTGGAGCAGGATGTGTCTTTATGGGAGGGATCTAGAGGCTGTCTCAAGGTGGTTTAGCTAAAAGACCTATGAGTTAGAAACAAGGTGTGTTGCAAAATGTGAGAGAGGTGCTCAAAGCTATAAACCTTGGCATGTTCATTTCCCAAGAGCAGTGCAGAAATGCTGAGGCTTGGAAGGACCTCTGGAAATCAACTTGTCCAGTCCCCTGCTCAAGCAGAATCAGAACAAGTTTGCCCAAGCTGTTCCCAGTTGGGTTTTGTGGTGATATTGAAACTTTCTGGGAAGCCTGGCCACCCTCCCAGTAAGAGAAGTGTTTCCTTGTGTTCAGATGGTTTCCAGTCTGTGCCCATCTCCTCTTTTTCTGTCAGTGGTGCTGCTGAGAGCAGTGTGGCTCTCTCTCTGTTCCCTCCCAGCAGCCCAGTGTTTCTAGGTATGCACTAAAGGAGAGGTGAGTGAATCTGCTTTCATTGTTTGAGTTCAGGCACAGGTGTCTCAGAGGAAGGGCTGTCCTGGAAGAAATATTTGTCCTCTGTTCTGGATGAAAGATACTCTGAACCCAGTTATGAAATATGACCTTAAATTGAGATTTCTGGCCTCTCTTTGACCTAAGAATGAGCTTGCCAAAGGTGTTTGACTTTGTGTCCTTCTCAGGATACATGCACCCAAATACCATCTGTCTCTAGAAGAATCTTCCATCACAGCACAGAGGTGTGACCACAGCTCCCCAGTGCCATGGTCTGCTTACACACCCTGCATAAAGAGGGAGGGATGGAGTTAAAACTTAAGTGTGTACCTGGCTGAGCACTTGCCTTTGTGGGTGTGGGTTTCATGATGTCAGGAAAATACAGATGTCTTGTTGCAAAATCATTTCTGTTGTCCCACAGGAGACAGGCAGATTGACTGTCAAATATTTCAACCCCCTGAAAATGAAGAAAAGCAGTTCAATTTTAACCAGCTAAAGATTTGATGCACATTTTGCACTTTTATGTTGCCTAGCAGACATTTCTGGTGCAGTAGTAGAAGGTAGTTTTTTGGGTCATTAAAACAGGAAGGAAAAGCCTCTCACTTCAGAGATCATATTCCTTGTTGCTGCTGTAGTTTATTCTTCTTGGTTAAATGATACTGAGTCATATTTAGATAATGTGAACAGGCTTGCTCTAATATCTGAGAAATCCAGAAACAGCACAAAGCAGCGTTCCTTGTCTTTGGACTCCCTGCTTCTGCTCCCTGTTTTACAAATAAAAGGGAAAACTGTCCTTAGCAGGGGTCCAGGACACTGCCTGACCCTCGCTTGCATTTCCATAGCTGTTGGGCACCTTGATGGAGGCTCCTGCTAACAAACACAGCAAGTGATCTCATCGGGGATTTTTACCTGAAGGGCTTTTTAAGCAGAAGCTGTTGCTGTCAGAGTCACAGGATCAGGTGTGATTTCCCCTTTGCTGGAATATACAGCAAATATTCAAACAGGCTCTGGGCTTTTTTTAGCTGACAAAAGCAAGGGAATCCTTTGAAAGATCCTCCGTGTACCCAATCATCGCTTTCCTCACGCTGTGCAGCATCATAATATTCTGACAGTGTAAATCCTCACATTTGCCTCCCTCCCTCTCTCCTCCCTCCCGCTCCAGGCTGCTGCCATCGGATCTGTGATGATATGTGATCTCCTGGATACAATCACACACACACACACAAGTACCAGGCACTCCTGCTCAGCTGAGCAAAATGTCTTTCTCCTAGAAGTGGTGCTCATCAGTCTGCAGATCCCTGACGATGTTGCCATGCTTTCCTTCCTGCTTCCTGCCTTTTGCTGGCTTTGCCTGCCTGCTTTTCCTGCCCGGGGGTCATCTTTGTCCTGCTGTCTGTAGCTGTATGGACTACCACACCATAGACTGCCGGGATCAAGGACTCCCAAGTGTTCCTAATCCCTTTCCATTGGATGTACGGAAACTTCTTATAGCTGATAACAACATTCAGGCGATACCAGCTGACTTCTTTATATTTTATGGAGATCTGGTCTATTTGGACTTCAGGAATAACTCCCTCACCTCTTTAGAAGAGGGCACTTTTAGCAGTTCTACCAAACTGGTGTATTTAGACTTGAGCTACAATAATTTAACACAGCTCGATGCTGGGATATTCAAATCAGCAGAGAAACTGATAAAATTGAGCCTTGGAAACAATAACCTGGTGGATGTGGACGAGGCTGCTTTTGAGAACCTGGACCAGCTCCAAGTGTTAGAATTGAATGACAATAATTTACAGAGCCTCAACGTGGCAGCCCTGGAAGCGCTGCCCTCCCTGCGGACCGTCCGCTTGGAGGGCAACCCCTGGGTCTGTGACTGTGACTTTGCCAACCTTTTCAGCTGGATCCAGGACAATGCATCCAAGCTCCAGAAAGGTAAAGCTCTGTGGCTCTCAGTGCAGTCTGTGTGTCCGTGTGTGGCTGGGAGGGCAGAACGGTTCCTGCTCCCATTGTCTGTGTGCTGCCTGCCGTTTGCTCAGGCTGGAATTGCATGTTTTCAACCAACGAGCCCGTTAAATTCACGTTGGCTTCCTTTAGCAGCAGGTCCTCCACCCAGTTATGAAATAAAATCTAAAAATTAAGCCCTAATAATTTTGATTTATAAACCAAACTTGCATAGTAGTGAAAGAGTCTTTTCAAATTCATTCAGTCCAGAGCTGGTTCTCTTCCAGACTTCATTTTCTCCCTGCTAAATATATTTTCTACAATAAGCCCTTTGAGCAGCTAAATATTCTGTGCCAGCTCCTTAGGAAAGCTGATTTTCCTCTCATTTTACTGATCAGTTATAAAGCTGCTACAAAAGAGTTAAACCCCCATTTTATGCAACTGTGATTGTCAGCCCTTTTCTGGAAGTATTTTGTTGTGATGCTCTCTGTTTGAAACACTTCAGCATCTCGATTTTGGCTCTTTTCATTAAAAAGGAACTGCTTCCAAGATGAGAAATAAATTGAAGTGGCTTTGGAACCCCTCAAAAGGCAACATATATAATCCTGGTATTTGAGCCAGTAATTTTTAGAAAGGCACAGGGGGGAAAAAGAAAAGTGTTAAGACTGCCGTGTTTAGGGAATCCAGACTCTTGCTCCACATGTCCCTACAGACCCCAAAGCCTCTCTTAATCCAGCTTTAGCAGGAGATCATCTCACAGTTCATGTCTCCCAACAAGCACCAGGGCACAAATTCCTGCCACTGAGCAGCACCAGCTGCTCCCAAAGGCAGATTGCTGGGAGCAGGGAAACTTTGGGAGGGCCCCAGCAGAGACACCTTCAACTACCCCAGGCTGCTCCAAGCCCTGTCCTGCCTCGCCCTGGGCACTGCCAGGGATCCAGGGGCAGCCACAGCTGCTCTGGGCACCCTGTGCCAGGGCCTCCCCACCCTCACAGGGAAGGATCCTTTCTTCATATCCCATCTAAACGTACTCCCTGTCAGTTTGAAGCTGTTCTCTGTCCTGGCACTCCAGGCTCAGACTCTGCAGTCAGTTATTCCCGTTCTTCCCATGGTTTTGACCTTGAATAGCATCTTTCGAAAACACTCATCTATGTTGCCCTGAATATTCTTAGCTGTTTTAAGGAAGAAGTAATTTGAGGAAAAAGTTTTGGGTTTTTTCCTCTCTGTCTCAGTGAAACCTTGATCTTGATTCTTTCTAAGCCAAACCTGGGCCTATTATCCCACCTTTGCTGATGCTTTAGCTAAAGTTTGCTCAGTTCGAATCAAGTATTTGCCTGTCTCTAATGCTAAACATCAGTTCACACAGCAGTTCACTTTCCCCAGGTTTGTACTGAACTTCCAGGTTTTTTCCCTTGATCCTGACTGAGTCTGTTCAGTTTGTGTGTGTCCTACCTCTTTCTCTACTGCCCCCTCAGTGTTTTAAAGTATATCTGAACTTATGCCTGGGCATCTCAAGTGACTGAGCTTTCCCAAGGCACTGCCAGTTTCCCAGGGTCTTCCAAGTTCAGAGATGCTTTCCCTGCTGTCCCACAGCGTTTTCTCTCATCCATAGTTGTGTTTCGGCCAAATAGCCAAAAAAAAAAAAAAA